>CAMTDV010000084.1:0-107064 GCA_947069175.1 Scalesia atractyloides | reverse complement strand
ATCTGATCGTTTGATTTTATGTTGTAATACTATTTTGAGGGATGATAAATGCATGATTCCATTATCTTTATCGAATCTATATTGAGTAGCCCAAACACGTTTGTTCTTCGAATTGATGTTAATTTTTCGACAAGCTATGATGGTTGAAGAAAGGAGGTATCCATTGCCACAAGCGAGATGCATCAAGCATGCATATCGTTTGTGGACTAGGGCTTTAACTAGTTTCGTAAGTCGTTCACTTTACTATGTGGCATATGCACATGTCGACAAAACACTATAGTTGTAGCGGTTTTTAACATATTTCTATGCACATGTGAATGTTACATATATTTAATCATTTGCCGCTTGCTTCGGTCATATTTGAGATTCCATTTAGAACCTTCTTTTTAAAATGACTTTTTCCTCTTGTAAATGACTTTTGGAAAAGTTAATAAATTAATAAGGAGGTTTTAAATGGAATCCTAAACATGGTATACCAAATATTCACGCATCCACCGTCAAAAATCGGGTGCTGGTGACATGCTAACACAGGTGAGGGTGAGGGCAACGGTGAAGACAAAACATGAACTATGCATGCAATGGTGTAAAAGGAAAAGAAGAATAATCAAATCTTCAACGTTTTCTTCGTGGTCAAATACTTGCAGAGCTAGTCATGTGGTATTCGTGATCCTCTATTTGTTCGTGTTGGTTTTGAATTCAACGTTATATCACACGGTATTTGTGATCCTCTGGTTGTTTGTTTAAGTTTTGAATTTAAAACTACCATATATTAATACAAAAGAAAACTACTATAACAACATAACTTACAGAATCAATTTTAACTAGAAAAAACTACTCTAAAAGCACTAGCATGTATTCATTACTTTATTTTGTTCAACACTACTATAAATAAAAATTTCGTTCAATACATGATCAGTTGCGGAGTGAGTAATTTCCACAAAGGTGTCATTCTTTTTCAATATAAGAATCTACAACAACCCGGCGTGGTTGGGTCAAATCACATAATAAAAACAACACAATATCTTTGAAAAAAACACATAATAAAAATACAAAGTTATTTGAAATATATATTAAAAATACATTTTGTAGTTGCACCCTACAGTTTTCATATTTTGAAAATGGTCCATAACGTCTTCAATCACAACTTTTGCAAGATATATCATTTTTAATATAACAAATGCAAGCATCACTCAAAAAACCATCACCCATCCGATTACCTAAATTTTCACCCATAAGGTTTAGTGTTTGAAGATGAAGAATAAAGTTTGTTGAGTTTCTGTTTAGTTAAATGAACCCTTAACTGGTTATTGGGTTAAAACACTTAAAAAAGACCTGTTTCATGATTTAAAGTGGACTATACAAGTATTTAGTATGTATTAGAAGAAATTACTTAACTGGACTTAACTAATAAACTATATATTTTATTATTAGGTAAAATGTTTATATAACTTGGTCCTTTAATTAAATACATATATAGTTTTTCATGGTGTCAATTTTCTTTTAGTAAAGTCAATAGTGTCATTCATAAAAAAACATTACCGTTATTTCAAAGTTCTCTATTACACGTTCTATATAAACCGTAAAATTGATTGGTGTCGGCTGAATATGTATCATCCTGTGTAGCCCCACCACTCTATATAATGACATGTAAATTGAAAACTATTAGAACAATATAAGCATACAAAATCAATCTTTAAGTAAAAAGTATTGTTGTATACTAACGTTATTTTGAATTCAACCCTAGTGTATATGAAATCTATTATTCTACATTGCCGTATATTACATCTATTATTTAGTTTGAATTTAATATTGCTAGATCTAAAAGAATCGTTCAATAATATAAATTTTAAGTAAGAAATATTGTAGAACATTAACATACATACTATTATTTATTTTGAATTCAGCACAACTTTACGTAGAGAGAATCGTTTAATACAAAACCAATCAAACCAATTTTAAGTCAAAAACTACTATGACGACATATCTTTGCATGTGAAACCATTGCTTTAGGCCCCAATCGACTTAACACACCCACCACTTGCATCAATCTACCACCCTTGCTTAGCATACGTTCTTATGTTGGCCGTCAATGTAGATTCGACAAAATGGTGGCCAATTATGTTCCTATCCCGAGTAATAAGATCGTAGTGCACACCTTCTACATTTTGCCACAACATAAATACGTTGGCAATGCTATGTTTAGAGTTGTGGTCTTGTGGTGCATGGTTGACAAATTATAATTCAAAAGAATACAATATTTGTGCATGATTTCTAACTCTATTTGTTGTGGACTTGTGGAAATATACTTTGGGCGCTAAGCCCCACCACATTGGTAACGGGGAGCAAAACACCGCGATAGGCGAGGCGTTAAGTGGGTTTGGGGGCGGTGGTGATTTGATTTTTTTTTATTACATATATTAAGTAATATATATCCTGGAAAGGGTTAAGTGGAAAATCTCATCTTTTTGGGAAAACCCTGAAAACTCATTCTCATCCATTGATTGTCTTTCATCCAAGAAGATCTATGGCTCTCCTATTTTGTGTGTATATTAGATTTAAATATAATCAAAGAAGGGCATTTCTGATAGAACAAAAAGACTAATGACAAACCCCACTTGTGTAGTACTACTATCATTATCTCTCTCCTCTTTCTCCAAGTCAGATCTTTCAAAACACTATTATCTCTCTCCTCTTTCTTCATCATGTGAAAGAGAAAAGCTTCATGGTCTTCAATGATGATCCTTCAATGGTGATCTGGTGCATGCTTGTGTATTTGGCAATGGCTACAACCAGCTATTCCGCTGAAACAAAATCTTCTTTTGAAGATAATTTCAGCATCATGTGGTCTGAAAATCATTTCAAAAACTTTGAAGATGGTCAGATCTTCATTTGAAGATTGTTGTTTTAGAGAGAGAATGACGTCAGGATGAAGATTTTAGAGAGAGGAATTTGTTGTTTTAGAGAGAGAACAAGAATCTTCACCATGTTCATCTATAACACCAAGAACACACATACAAGTGTGTGTGAGAGAAAAAGTTTGAAGTTTTTTGTTTTAGAGAGAGAATGCTGGCAAGATGAATGTTTTTAGAGAGAGAAAGTTGATGTTTTAGATAGAGAAACAACAATCTTTATCACAAAGACACACGCACAAGTGTGTGTGAGAGAAGAAGGTTTGAAGATCTTCTTCGTGTTCATCGGACGGTTCTAGATCCGGTAAGCGTTCTTGAAATATCATTTCATACTTGATTTTTTGTTGAAATGGTTGTTAATATGTTTTTGTGGGCTGAAAGTGTTCTAGTAATGGTTAATGTTCATGTATTTTAAATAAATCGAAAACTTAGGATGAGATTTTGAACGGGTTTTTTGTTGGTTTGGTTGCTTGTTTGGGCTTTTGATCTTAACAATAATTGTTTTTTTGTTGGTTTGGTTGCTGTTGGGCTTTTGATCTTAACAATAATTGTTTTTTTGTTGGTTTGGTTGCTGGTTTGGGCTTTTGATCTGAACAGTAAGTGTTTTTTTGTTGGTTTGCTTGATTTACAGAAACAGACCCATAACATGTGTTAAGCCCCCTGTTAGAATGATATATAATGTGTGTTGATTTACAGATCCATAAAGATATTCAATTGACAAGCTGGATGGATGTAGGCGACGTTAATGTTTGGACATTGAATAAGTCACATCTTTTGGGAAAGAACTCTTCGTTCATTTATAACATGTGTTAGTGGTTCATGCTGTAACAGAACACCATGATGTAACCTGACATATGTTAAGCGCCTGTTATAATCATAGATAACGTGTGTTAACATATGTTATAATCTTGATGTTGTAACACATGTACAAGTTAATATGGTACATATAATATGAAACGGACCATTTATTGTTGTTGTAACATGTGTTACATTTCGGGGTAATATATCTAGATTGACTTATATGTTGTAACATGTGTAACACTTCGGGGTAAGAAGTGTTACATTGTTGAATGTAGGGCATTTTATCAGGTCATTTTGTGCTATTATTTAGTTACCTCTCACATAAGTTACACATGTTACGTCCAACACCAGTTACAAATGTTAATCAAAACAAAAGTCACTTGTCATCATGGGTTGTTAGTAATTGCGCACATTACAATCATAGTTAAAGGGAACAAAAATGTTTATACAAACTTAAATATATAACAATGATCCAAAAACTATCATAAAGGTTACAAAAATCTAGCTACACTTTGCGTCTTGATAACCATCTTTATCTTGAACATAGACATCCATTCACCTATGAACAAAATAAGTACATTAGTGTTAATCCCCTAAAGTTAAACTTATTAACACAAATGTGACTACAGACAAAAACAGTGTAAAATTTTATTATAACATGTGTTACCTCGTATTATAACACACAAAAACAGTTACTATTCAGATCAAAATCCCCAAACAAAGCAACCAAACCAATAAAAAACAATTACTATTCAGATCAAAATCCCCAAACAAGCAACCTAACCAAACACATTTTTTTTAACACAAAAATAATTAATCCATGGATCAAAATCAACGAGTTTGAAACCAAAATAAGTAATCCATGGATCAAAATCAAAATTTATAAAGACCATTATTGATTGTTGGAGACATAAATCAACACAGAAGAATGAAAACCAAACTAAAATTAATAGCATTGAAATATTATTACCTATAAACGTCATTCTTTCTTTTGAAACAATAATCGATGGTATTGAAAATTAAAAATCTTTTGGCAGCATTCTTGATTCTGGAAAAAATAAAACCAATTGTGAATAACGAAAATCAAAGTAAATGGCAATTAAATATCAAAACAACTTATTATTGAAAGGAAACTAAAACCAAAATGAAAATATTTTGACAGGATCTTGATTCTTCGATTTCTTTTAAGAAAATAACATGTAAAGTTGAATTAGGGGTGTAAAAAACCTCGAACCCATAAAAAATATGGAATGACAAACCTTGATCATTCACTTCCTCGTCAAATGGGGGACTCGTTGTGAATGACGATCCCGTCAGTGGGGATCTTGAAATGGAGGTTTTGAAAGGGTATATCTTGAAACATAAATGAAGTTCATGGAAATGGATCTTGGGTGTATCTTGAAACAGAGATGAAGTTCATAGAAAATGGAGGTTTTGAATGGGTGGATCTTGAAACAGAGATGAAGTTCATGTAAAATGGAGGTTTTGAAATGGTGGATCTTGGGTTTTGAAAGTAGATTTGGATGTGATGGGTAATAAATATTGTCAAATCAAATTGGGGGAAGATATCTTCTTGGATAAAATAAGATAGATGTGAAAATACAATTTATGCGCTCAAAGACAAAAAGAATATGATATTTACTATAGACACGTGGCAAAACCTAGACCATGAATTGGGTTTGCAAGGTTTTCTCAAATTCAAGTGTTTTCTCCCTAGCATTATTCATATAACCTATTCATATAGTCAGGTCAACCTACTACCACATTTCACATATCATCTTGCAATAACACATATTCTTGATGTGAATGTGAAACTCTCCCCATCACACTTTTTTATCACATTTCACATTCACCACAATACATAGCCTAATATTTAGGTAATAAACAGTTACAATCTTCTATTGCGGAAAATGTGCTTTTTAGATCAACTCATACGGGTTAATGTCTAAGATGAAAGTCATTACGTTGGTTGCATTTATTACTCAAGGGGTATTGTGCATTATACGTCTTGTCACACGGCATTGGATCATGATTTTCTTGTGCCTACCATATTTTGGTTTGTTCAAAATTACAGATAGTCTTGCATTTTCAAAATGGGATGATACGTAAAATATGATATAAAGCGAACATCAAAAACAATACATAAAAAAGATTTTTATTTTAAGGCAAATAAAAAAAACCCGTACAAATCCCAATTTAAGAATTCATTTTAGTTTTTGTGTGAAATCCCAATATAAAAATTCCTTAGAAGACCCCAACCCAAAATAACCGACATAAGAGCATTTACAACCTGTCTATCAAATGTTGTGAGAAGAGTTTTTATATTATAAAAAGTGGCTGTGAATGGAGTAAACAGAAAATGTTACTATTTATTTGTATGTCTAAAAGGATACTTATCACCCTCTATAGTTTTTTAAGAGTTAATTGCCAAAATAGTCCCTGTGGTTTCATGTTTTTTTACGTTTAGTTCTCAACTTTTCAAAATAGCATGTTTGTTCCATGTGGTTTAATTGTTTGTTACTCGAATAGTCCCTATACTGGATGGAAGTTACGTTATCCAGTTAAATGCGTATGAAATGTCTTTTTTGCCCTTAATAATAAAAATAAAAATAAAAGAATGTAAAATCAAAATCAAATATGAAAATAACCCACCATTTTGAATTAATTAATAATCCACCCACCCCACCCCCTCCCAATCATCTTCTACATCTTCAACAACCATATCTCATCACCACAGATTTTATCCACTGCAACCAATCCCTCACAACTGAATTAAATAAAATTGGGTTAAAGGAAATAAATGTGTTGCAATATTGGGTTTCGATTGGAGTGCAAGTGCACAACAAAGAAATTAATACAGAGGAGTTCGAAGGAGTTTTTAGGGCGTACAGATCGCGCGGCAATGTTGTTTCGGGGATCTTTAGTTGAAGAATTATGTAGTTATAACATTTGATTTTTCTTTTATTTTGTTATAAAAACATGCTAATATGATCAGTTTGTGTATCTTTACTGGAGCCACTACTTGCACCAGCGAATCGACGATATGGAGAGGCCGGAGATGGAAAAGACGACACTTATCCGGCCACTGTTTTGCAGGAAAAACGAGTTCAGTGGGTGAGAATGGTAACCGGATGTTTTCACAAATCGAGACGAGGTGATGATGTTCGATTGGGGTGACGGATTTGGGTTGGTGATCTGTTATGCGGTGAGCACCGGTATTCTGATCGGCATGATTATACGTACGACTATAAAACCGCTGGTCGCGAGGCAATTGCGAGTGAGAATCCGGTCGTCAAAGCGGCGAAAATTGTTAAGATTTGAATTTTTGTGCAAATATGATCTACGTGTTTTTTTTATTTGATTTTCTGATCGGAACAGGTGGTGAAGAAGAGGGGTTGCAGGTTTTGGTTTGAGTGAGAAGTGGGGTGGGCCTCACATATTTAGTAATTGCTTTTCTTATTTTTTAATATATGTATAAAGGGTTGTTTAGACATTTCCCACAAATTTAACTGGCAAACTAACTGTCATTCAATCTGGGACTATCCGAGTAACAAGTGAGCAAACCACATGGAACAAACATAATATTTTGAAAAGTTGGGGACTAAACGTGAAAAAACGTGAAACCACAGGGACTATTCGGGCAATTAACTCATTTTTTAATATATTTTGAAAGTGGTTGTGGGTGGAGAAAAGAGAAAATATAATGATAAAGGTATAAAAAATATTATTTAATTGAAACGAGAGAGAAAATGCATTTATATTTAGTGAAATTATGAGGTATATTTGATGAAGGATGCGAATGCGATAAAAATTCCCAAAGAGAAAAAAAATAGACATTTGGCCCCGAATTCGTTGAAATTAACTTTAAACCAACCCAAAAAAACGCAACCCAAATACACCTCTACTACATTAGATAATACACCCCTGATAAAATAGATATAGCTTTATTCTACAAAACTAGTAATTTGCCTCGCGCGTTGCTGCGGTGCTATAACGTAGAGTATATTGAATTTTACAGTATAACGAAAACGTATTATATTCAACCTGACTGGTTTTCGAAAAAATAATTACGTCAAAACATAGAACAACTGAAAACGTACATGAAAATAAACACGAAAACGTTGTATTTGACCCGACTCATTTCTAGGAAAAAATAAAAGTAATGTCAAAACGTAGATCAACCGAAACGTATATAATCAAAATTGGCTGTTGCCACTCTCAACTTTCATTTTGGCTCCCACCACCCCCAATTGGACACTTAGGTTATTGTGTCACCCCGTCGTTAACTAGACACTAACTAGGTTAGTTTTTTTTTTTTTTTTGCTGAGTTGGCTATTTTAATCAATGTGGGATGCTGACATGGCCTATTTTTTATGAGGTGGCATTTGTAAAAATATTTAAATTATATATTGATATTGTTTTTTAAATCTGATTTACATTAAAAACATAAAAATATTTAAATTATATAAAGATAATTTGATTTGTAAATCTATTCTCTACCTCTCTCTTTCTCTCTCCCTCTCTCTTCTTTCTAACACCATCGTCGTCATTAACTCCACCACCGCCATCAGCAACTCCACAACTACAACCACCACCACCTTCCCCCTTCTAACCACCACCACCGTCAACTCCACCGCCACCATTTATATCCCATTTATATAAGCAAAACCGTGTAAAAGTCATCTTCCCTAATCAGTGCCTAAACAAAACCCTAATCCCTTTTTTTCACAAAATTCGTACAGTACAGATTATAATACTCGAAACTGTTAAAGGACTTATGATCCCCTATGAAAACCGAGCAAGATGGTGCATCAAAGGACTTACGGGTTGCGTGTTTAGAGGTTCCGATTAGTACTAGCGAATGAAGATCTGGTCGAAGTCTTGCAGAAGTGAAACAGAGTGTTTTCGAGTGGAATTGGTTAAGGTAAACGCACTGGGGATTGATTAGGGTTGATATTTATACTCAATTCGATAGTTAACAAGTTTAAATCACGGATTTGATATGGTTTTTGAAGGATAGCGAAAATAAACGATTTTGATACATATAAGTTTATTTGGCTGTTTAAAACGAGATCCAATGATGAAGATGTCGTATGATTTGTCCGTTCGATTTTTTTATTGCATTACTTACGATACATGCTTACGCCTTGATTAATGACATTGAGTTTGAATTAAGAATTTCGTTCTTTTCTTGACCTCTAAAAGTCAAACCTTCCAAACCACGTCATACTTGTGTTACCATATGTTCGTATGGAACATTATTCCGTCTATAACTTTCTATTTAACATTCATAAGTCAAATACTTCACTAACCTTATTATTTACATGAACAACGATTTGTGTCCCGGTTTAGCCCGCCCTTTCATGAGCGCGTGTCAAAAACTAGATTGACCTCGTCCATCACGTGATGAGCTTCCGCTTGTGTGCATCTTTTCACCAACTCTTCTAGTTTTATCGCGTTGAGAGTTTGACCATTCTCATCTACAAATTAAAGGTTAGCACATTTCATTCAGTTTCCTTCAAACTTGGCATTTATCAAATCATCTTGTTTACGTACTAGCCCTTATTAGAATCTTTTAAAACATTAGTTCATTTGACCCGTTCGTAACGGGTCAATACATGACCGTTCATTAACATATCATTTTCATTCATTTAACCCGTTCATCACAGGTCAATACATAACCATTCTCTAGCATACTATTTTCATTCAAATATTCATTGTATTAGGTGTTAATTCACCTATATTTCTTTCAAAAATTTCTCACTTATTTAGTATACTACATTACACACTTCGTTTCTTACATACTACTCTTGCAGTTAGGGGTGAGCATGGTGTGGTTCGGTTATTGCCTATAACCGAAACCATACCCGCACACTTCGGTTATCAAAAAATCATAACCATTCGGTTCGGTTAATGTGGTTTCGGTTAATTGTCTATTTGCGGTTAATGTGGTTTCGGTTTGGTTATAGGTCGGTTATTTTATCATTTCTAAAGTTAGGCTTTAAATGTGTGGGTTATGCAAATATCATGCGCAAAAAATAAATATACACAGTTAAAGCTTGTAGAATTATCAATTATAGTTTACTTCCACGTGTTATGTGGAAGCATACATAGGAACACAAAGTGGCTAGAGTTTTAAATTCAATGAGGTTGGGTCATGGTTAAAAGACTTAAACACTTCACCAATAAAATATGGATTGGGCCATGGTTAAACACTTAAACACTAAACTTAAAAACCTATGATCTTATGGATTCGGCCATGTTTAAAACATTCGGTTCGGTTATTTGCGGTTATGAAACCAATAATAACCATAACCGAACCGCAACATGCGGTTATCAAAAATATAAATAACCGAACCTTCGGTTATTTCGGTTTTTGGTTATTTCGGTTTGGTTTTTTCAGTTATTTTGGTTGCGGTTCGGTTATTTCGGTTTTATGCTCACCCCTACTTGCAGTTCATCAATTATATGCCAATTTCTGCAGTTTGACTTTTCAAGTTCAATCTGCCACTTATTACTTATAGTATACATATATTGGATCATGTGTTGTACTTACTTTTAATTCAAACATACTAATAAAATATCATTTCACCATTTTAGTAGTTCACGGACAACTTTTCTTCCTCATCCGTACTTATGCCATTCTTCGGGTCGTAGCCCGTCATTCACCCTGACTCACATGAGTTGACTTCTAATATATTTCTTATGAATTTTGTTTGTGTGACAACTAGCTTCATCTCCCTTGCCATCATATTGTCGTTGGTCTTATACTTACCCATATAATCCCATTCGACTCCATCAAGGTCAAATCGTCAATACATTTTTTTAGATAGGTTAATTTTATTCTTTTTTTTTAACACAACCTATCCCTCACTTATTCATAAGCACATCATATGTATATATGCATCATGTTAGTCAAGTGACCTACCTGACTCGACAAGTCTATCGACAAGCCTCGTTCCAACCCATACTGACCCGTAACGCTCCGTAACATCCCGTAACATCCCGTATCATTAATCATTATAAGAAATCCATAAAAATCAAATATACTTATTTGTTTTGCGCTTCAGAGCGAACAAACACTATGCTTGAGCTTTCGGTTTGAGTTCAAGCACCTCGATCCTTGTACTTGAATCCCTCAAACCTTGGCTCTGATACCAACTTGTAACGCCCGTATTTCAAAAGGTCAAAACCACATAGTTAAACAACAAAATTTCAACTAAATTTGACACTTTTATACCATACAAAAAGGACTTGACTTTACATACGAATTAACCATTTTAGTCTAGTTATAAAACATCCAACATTTACAAACGTTATGAACACAAGACTTAGATACTTAAACAACTAATCTTTCCTTACATGACAACCAAAATGTTTTGACGCGTTTGCATAAGTTAAGTACGGAAGCATATTGAGAGCGATTTGGAGTATGTCCGATCCGAGCGTAGCATTGCCGTTTAAAGATTTACTTTACCTATATCACAACATCAAGAAACAAATATTAAATTACATGTAACTTCATCCTACTAACTTCCAACAAACATGATATGCATTCATTATACGATTACCATTCATTGACCCGTTTGCAACAATCACATACACAACCATACTTTAGTTTCACATTCTACTTCGTTGACCCGTTCGTAAGGGATCTACATCAGACCATTCTTAAACATCACATTCTAGTTGTTTGACCTGTAATAACCCGATCTTTCGGATTATTATCCGAATTCCGTTATTTTAGTTTATTTCTGTTTCAAACCCGATTGTACTCTGAGATTTATTATAATGGTTTACAACTATTTTGAAACGCATATTATATCGCTTATTTATCGCATTCAAATCGCTAAATACTCGCAACTCCCAACGCAAGCTCAAATCGCGGTTAATTATGTTACATTATCTTACTTATGTGTTATGTGTGCTTTACGATTTATGATTGTACTTGCTATCCAACGCTCTCACTCACACGAATCACTAAATCACATTAATTTAATAACGCAACGCTTAACGCCTCGCCAAAACGCTTAACATAACTAACTAATACGAATCGAATCGCCGAACGAGCACCTAACGAACAAATGACGAACAAAACTTTGCCACCAGGCCAAGTTCGCCCGAAGTTGGGTACCCCCAACTTCGCCTGAAGTTGACCAGGCCAGAAAAGGGTCAAGTTCGCTCGAACTTGCACAAGCCAAGGAGAACTGGCCAAGTTCGCCCGAACTTGTGCCAAGTTCGCCCGAAGTTGTTCCCCTGCCACCTAAATTCCTCCTCACCTATAAATACCTAGCACCTCCATTCATGCTCTCCTTGCTGCAACTTCGTTCCAGAACTCCCAAAACCGAATTTCTTTGTTTTTCCAAGTAAGAACCACTCGTTTTATGCAAATCACAATTTTTTCCACTACGATTTTACACAAGGATTACCTTCGTTTTCATCAAAACTTCTCTGTTTATGAAAAACCTTCATCTTTTTCCATAAAAACTTCTAGTTTTAGCTTAGATCTACACTTAAATGGGTATATTGGACTTATCCTTGGCTCTCCAAGCTAGAAATCTTGATGATTTGGACTCACCAAGTGTTAGATCTGAGAAAACTATTTAAAGCATTGAGTTTTACACAAAATGCGGACTAACCGACGTGTGTTTCGTTCACTAAGTAGTGGAACGAGGCATTGTCAACAATATACTTGAAATGGATTCGAATCTACGTCTGTTTCAAGGGGAAACTCAGATCCGGAAGCACAAGGACAATACAGTCACTTCGCACGAACTGGACTAACTCGTATGAACTGACAAATTGGCACGGATTAGCCCGAGTTCCTGTAAAATGACTAAAACTCGCTCTCAAAGACCTCTCCAGCCTATGGTTTGCTCAGTAGCTCAAGGTTGGAGAGATGGACACTCGATTTCCTCAGCAAAAGATGCGAAAACACTCGATTTTGGAACCAAAACAGACAAGTTCGCTCCAAAAGGGACAAGTTCGCTCGAAGTTGTCACCTGACTGGCGCCAACTTCGCCCGAACTTGTGTTGACCAGAGACGAGTGGTACAACTTCGCCCAAAGTTGTTACCAAACATCAGATTTGGTATAACTTCGCCCGAAGTTGTTACCAAACCTCAGTTTTTGTACAACTTCGCCCGAAGTTGTTACCTAACCACACCCGTATCGACCGTTTCAGCACTTCTCAAGACTGATGCACTTCTATTCGCTTACATGCTGATCCCGGTGCTCCCTTCAATCCACAACAGTTCGTGTTTCTTCATTGAGCACCGACTGTGAGTAAACTTGAACCCTTTTTTCGTTTAAACACACTTTTGGGTGTTACATACGTCTCTATATCAAAACACGCTACACACAACGCTAAACTCTTTAAACGCTAACCGTTCTTGCATGTTATACGTGAATCGCTGAATGTTTTTTACTATGTGTGAATAATGAGGACTTGCAGACCACCCTTAGCAACGATAGTACTATAGTTTGGACTTAGCACCTGATTGGTTCGGGGTTGTTAAGGCTCGCATATTACTTTACGTGCGTGTTCGCTGTTGTGAACACGTGACGCGCATACCCCACCTCGCAGTTGTGTTAGTTAGCTTGTGTCACACCCCGACCCACAGCGGAATAAGAGTCGGGGCATAATTGGGTTATCACCAAAGCTCATGATAATTACTAATATGTTTCATATTTATTAAATTCAAAATTACATCCTCAATATTCCAAACATGTTCATACAAATACAAAGAAAGATAATCAACTAAACAATCCAAAGTCTAAACCAGTTTATTCTTCTAGCCATCCTATGTGTTTCTTGCTGTAGCTGGATCACCTGTATCATGTGTAAAAATTGGGGTTTTTGGGTCAACATAAGTTGGTGAGTGAACCTTGTTAGAAAAACATCTATTATTGATCTCTTGTTATCTTTATCATGGAAAATTGTGCAATAATCATATGTGAGCAAACGTAAATAATCATACAATAACAATAACAACAACAAACAATAACATACAATAACAAACCAACTTGCACGAATATATAACATGAATGAAACTGTATATGTTGGCAACGTCACGTTCACGCTCATAATGTAATGGGGAACGGACGGCCTATGATAAATGTCTGTGCGATCAAGGCTCAATCAAACGGAGCCGATCGTATGTTGGCAACGCCTAGTTCACGCTCATAATGTAATGGGGAATAGCTCAACGCTCATATGTAATGGGGAGCGGCGGCCTATGATAATGTATGTACTGAAAATGATAAATTTAATCTAAACAATAACCACACAAACAGTTGATACATGTTGAATATACATTTGTTCATGGATATGATGGATGCAAAATAGTTTAAATGTGATAAATAATATGACACATGATACACCCCAAAAACGTGATTAAAACGGGGAATTTGTAGAGATTCACTCACATTGGGTGCGTTCGGTTGAAGATGATGAAATGCGCACGAGTTGAGAGGATTGATCGACGGGAATTAACTAACCTAAATAATAACGAAAAGGTATGGTAAATGAGTGGATTTTATTAATAATTTTAATAAGATTTTTAGATATATTTTTGTGAGTTTAAGGCTATTTTCTAACTTTTAAAACATTATTTTTAAGTATTTTTAATTGATTTTTAAATTAAATAAATAAATAAAAGTATAAAAAAAAATGTTGACTTTTGCGTTGACCATTGACCGTTGACCGTGACTGTTGACTGTTTGACCGGTTCGCTAGTGTGCAAGTGTGCGCCGGGTAAGGCTCGAACCCTAGACCTCCCGTACGCGTGCACGCAGCTCTACCAACTGAGCTACGTGTCTAACCCGAAATAATTCTGTTTTTAATTATATTTATATACTGTTTTAGTTTCTTCAAAATTCTTTTATTTTCAAAAAGGATTTTAATCCTCGAACCGGCGTGCGTAACAGGTCTCGAACCCGGGACCTGTGGGTTAATGTTGCACACAGTCCACCGCTGGACTGTGTGTCTAACCTGGTTAATATACTGATTTTTATTATACTTAACATCTTCAGTGAGTTAATCCGGTTCAGTTAAAAAGGAAACATCTTTATTACAGAGAATACGATTGTGTCAAGGATCGAACTCGCGGCGTGTGATAAATGTGCGCACACAGTCCACCGCTGGACTGTGTGTCTAACGCGAGATATAATCCAATTTATATTAAACTTATACACAAACTAACTTCATCTTCTTCATTACAATATCTCAGACAACGATTACCCTACTGTTCTTATTTAATTCGATTGACAAACATTCAAGTGATTAAAATGAAATGGCAGGGAAGATTTTGGGAGTAAACATACCGGAAAAATGTTCTTTCTCAGAATTCTGGCGAAGTCGTCGGCTCTGTTTTTACGGGCTTCGTCTGAGCGGTCCAATTAACAGTTTTGATTAGCTAGATGTGGAATTGAAGTACTGAACAAGAGTTATCAGAAGGTTTAAAGGTTTATACCGTTTCACAGCAAATTCTAGAAATTCTCAGAAATTTTCCGGCGAGTGATGATTATCCGATATCGTCGCCTGGAACTGATTCTGATTGAAAGGTTTAAGTTAGCAAAAGCTTAACAACTGATAGAAGATGGAAGAATTGAGAAACTTACTGTTTTGATGGAAGACACGGTTTTTCGGCGAAAGTCCGGCGAGTTCAAAAAGCGATTCCGACGATCAGAAATTAGAGTAAAAGTGCTAGTGAGTCGCGAGATGGTGATTTTGATGGAGTAATTCAGAAAGTGAAGATTTTCGGTTATTAAAACCGATCATCACATGAATTCAAGTCCATTCAAGACTGAATTGATTAAAAATGTCGGTTTATCGGTTATAATCAGAAATCCGCGATCACTCAAACGTCTTGGACGTTTGGAAGCCGATAACGGTTTCAGTTGGCGTAAACGGGTCGATTCATGGTTGAAGTTATGTTTTAATTGTTTCCTACATTTCACAAAGGCAACTAGTGGCGGAGTGGTTTATATGTGCGCGAGTTAAGACTAGACTCACCCGGCTGACCCGGGTTCGAATCCCGGCAGCCGGTTTTCTTTTTTATTTATTTTATTTTCACTTTTTATTAATTATAGTTTTTAAATTCTAATTTGTTTATTAATTATGCATCGTTTAAAATTAAAATAAACATAAATACGCAACGAAAAATTTATAACTTGATATTCGATTACAAACGAAGCGGGTTTGGAAAACCCGTTTTTGACAAATGTTACAGTATCCCCTACTTTTAGAAATTTCGTCCCGAAATTTAAGTAGTAGTGGTAATAGGAAAAAGATGCGGGTATTTTTCGCGCATTGAGTCTTCACGTTCCCAAGTAAACTCAGGTCCCCGTTTCGACTCCCAGCGTACCCTAACAATTGGAATACGACTCCGTCTTAAACGTTTTTCTCTGAAGTCCATGATCTCTACTGGTCTTTCAATGAAATGCATAGATTCATCGATCTGAATATCATCCAGGGGAATATGGAGGTTTTCATCGGCGAGACACTTCTTCAAGTTTGATACGTGGAATGTGGGGTGAATTCTGTTGAGTTATTCTGGTAGATCAAGCTTGTATGCTACAAGTCCTACTCTTTCGAGTATCTTGAAAGGTCCTACGTAGCGTGGTGCTAGCTTGCCCTTCTGGCCAAAACGAACTACTCCCTTCCACGGTGATACTTTTAGAAGTACATGATCGCCAATGTTAAACTCCAAAGGCTTTCGTCGTTTATCTGCATAACTCTTTTGACGACTTTGAGCCGTTAGAAGATTGTTTCGTATTTGATGGATCTTGTCTGTGGTTTCTTGAATCAATTCTGGACCGGTGATTTGAGCTTCCCCAATTTCGTGCCAACATACTGGAGATCGGCACTTACGACCATATAAGGCTTCGAAAGGTGCCATGCCGATACTTGAATGATAGCTGTTGTTGTACGAAAATTCAACTAATGGTAGATGAGCGTCCCAATTTCCCTTGAAGTCTATGACACATGCTCGAAGCATATCTTCAAGAGTTTGTATGGTGCGTTCAGATTGTCCATCAGTTTGAGGATGATAAGCCATGTTCGTGAAGTGAAACGACCATCACGATCTGAAATAATGCTTAACGGTACACCATGACGGCTTACGATTTCGCTGATGTAGATACGAGCTAACTTCTCGTTCTTGAAATCTTCACGGATCGGAATGAAGTGAGCTGATTTTGTAAGACGATCAATGATTACCCATATAGTGTCATACCCACCAGAAGTGCGAGGTAACCCGGTAATGAAGTCCATGGTTATGTTTTACCACTTCCATACAGGTATTTCAGGTTGGACCAGAAGTCCTGAGGGTCTTTGATGTTCAGCTTTCACCTTGGAACATGTAAGGCACTTGGAAACAAAAACAGCAATATCCTTTTTCATTCCAGGCCACCAGTAGGTGTATCGAAGGTCTTGATACATCTTGTCGGCTCTTGGGTGTATAGAGTATCGTGTTTTGTGTGCCTCATTCATAAGGAATTCACGAAGGTTGTTGTGGTCAGGAATCCATATGCGATCTAGATAGTACAGAATACCGTCAGATTTAGTTTTAATTTTAAGTTCAGCTCCACAGGACAGCTCCTTTCGTACGTCGTCTTCCGTTACTGAAACATGTTGGGCTTCTCGAATTTGATCTTTGATGTCGGTTATGATTTGCGAACATAGAAGACGAATGGAGTTCGCATAACCATTTCGACTGAGTGCATCGGCCACCACATTTGCCTTACCAGGGTGATACCGAATTTCACAGTCGTAGTCATTAAGAAGTTCGACCCATCTTCGTTGCCTCATGTTTAACTCCTTTTGGTTGAAGATATGTTGAAGACTCTTGTGGTCAGTGTATATTTCACACTTAGTACCGTAGAGATAATGTCTCCATATCTTAAGAGCGAACACAACGGCTCCAAGTTCTAGGTCGTGGGTGGTGTAGTTCTTCTCATGAGTTTTGAGTTGTCTAGAAGCATAAGCTATCACCTTTCCTCTTTGCATTAGAACACAGCCTAGTCCTTGCCCTGACGCGTCGCAATAAACCACGAAGTCATCACAACCTTCAGGAAGAGTGAGGATAGGTGCATCACAGAGTTTTTGTTTAAGGGTCTGGAAGGCTTCTTCTTGTTTGGGTCCCCATATGAAGGGTTTTCCTTTATGAGTTGAAGCCGTGAGTGGTACAGCAATGCGGGAGAAATTTGAAATGAAATGGCGATAATAACCAGCCAAACCAAGGAATGATCTTACTCCGGTTGGTGTACGTGGTGCTTGCCATTCTTGTACTGCTTTGATCTTTGAGGGGTCGACATGTATTCCCTTGTCATTGACGACATGTCCAAGGAATTGTACCTCTTTTAACCAGAATTCGCATTTGGAGAATTTGGCGTAGAGCTTTTCATTCTCTAAGAGCGTAAGAATGAGTCGAAGGTGCCGTTCATGATCAGACTTAGACTTTGAGTAAATGAGGATGTCGTCGATGAAGACTATAACAAAGCGATCGAGATAGGGTTTGCAGACTCTGTTCATTAGATCCATGAAGACAGCTGGAGCGTTGGTTAGACCAAATGGCATGACCATGAATTCATGATGACCATAACGAGTTCGGAAGGCGGTCTATGGGACGTCTTCTTCATGTACTCTGAGTTGATGATAACCAGAACGAAGGTCGATTTTTGAAAAACAGTTGGCGCCTTGAAGTTGGTCAAGAAGATCATCGATGCGAGGTAATGGGTAGCGGTTCTTGACCGTTAACTTGTTGAGTTCTCTGTAGTCGATGCACATGCGAAACGTTCCATGTTTCTTCTTCACAAAAAGGACAGGTGCACCCCAAGGCGAGGAGCTAGGACGTATAAATCCTTTATCAGTCAACTCTTGCAATTGACTGGCTAGCTCTTGCATTTCGGAAGGGGCTAACCTATAAGGAGACTTTGCAACTGGTGTAGCACCAGGTATAAGATTAATGCGGAATTCGACTTCTCTCACGGGAGGAAGTCCTGAGATGTCGTCAGGAAAAACTTGCGGAAAATCTTTTACTACTGGGATGTCTTCAAGTTTCTTCTCCTTGGTTCCCTTTTTGACGACATGAGTTAAAAATGCGACATAATTCTTGCGGAAATATTTTCGGGCTTGAAGACAGGACATTAATTTGAGCCCTTTCGATGGGGTTTCTCCAAAGATTCGTAAAGTCTGACCGTTTGCAAGAGGAATGCGTATAAACTTTTCGCGGCACACAACTTCAGCATGATGTTGGCTGAGCCAGTCCATACCAATTATAATGTCAAAGCTTCCCAACTTCATAGGAATGAGGTCAACTGGAAAATCGTGATCGTTTAAGGTGAGAGTACAATTGCGTATAATAGAGTTTAATGAGACCGGTTTTCCGTCAGCAACTTCTACTGTTATGGATTCCATGAGTTTATCACGAGTTTGGTTGAGGATGGGTTCAAATTCTAAGGACACAAAACTTTTATCCGCGCCAGTATCAAACAACATGGATGCATAACTACCATTGATGAGAAACGTACCGTTAACCACATTGTTGTCGGCCCTAGCTTGATTGGCGTTGATGTTGAAAGCTCTTCCTCTTGCAGGTGGAGGAGCTTGGTTAGCCTGATTCACCAGATTTGCTTGGGCTTGAGCATGTATAATGTTCACCAAGCGTGGACAAGTGTTTCTAAAGTGGCTTGGGTCTCCACAATTGTAGCAAGCCCGCATAGGTTGCACCATGGGATAGTTGGGTTGGTAGTAGGATTGGGCTAAATGTTGGGTAGGTGGTAGTAGTAGAGGTTGTTGGGCTTGACCCATTATCTGATGGTGGGTTTGGGTTGAGGGCTGGTGGCGGTTCGTTCGCTGAGGTATGCGACAGGTTTGAATGGTGTGACCTGCGCGACCACAGCCGGTGCAATGTTGGCAGGGATGATCAGGAAAATGATGGTATTGGCAACGGTTGCATTTTGGGTATAGGCCGGAGTATGGCCTTTTATATGGTGCAGGTGAGGGGGCAACTTGGGTAATGGGTGCAGCAGGGATAGGGAAATTTGTTTGTGTAACAGCGAAGTTTCTGGTGTTTCGTTTCCTCTTGTTAGCAAACTTAGAGGAGGAGGTGGAATGGTTTGAAGTTTGGCCCTCAACGGGGGCTTTCTTTTTCTCATCTTTAAATTTACCGTTGCGAATTCGATTCTCGGTAAGCTCGGTAGCTAGTTCCATAGCAGCTTCAAGTGTTGCAGGCGAAGTGCTGAGAACTGAGTCTTGAATTTTCGAGGGAAGGCCTCGAATATAATGTTCGACTAAGCGGTAAACTGGGGTGAACAAGTTAGGGACCATTTGGTTCAACTCTAAAAACCTTTTATTGTAGGAAGTATGATCTCCCTCCTTTTGCTTCAACGAATGAAATTCATCCTCTAACTTTTTGATCTCGCTTCTAGGACAGAAGCGTCTCGTCATGATTTCCCTTAACTCCTCCCACGTTAAGGCCATTGCATCTTCGATTCCTCTCTTACCCTTTTCAGTATTCCACCAGGTAAGAGCTACCCCAAATAGTCTCCCGGTTGCGTATCGTACCTTGCGATCCTCGGGACAATCGCAGTTGAGGAAGGTGTTTTCCATTTCCTCAAACCAGTGGAGGAGAGCAGTGACACCTTCGGTCCCTTCAAATTTCGGAGGATCGCAGGACTTGAAATGTTTATATGAGCACTTTTTGGTAGGAGGGTTGCCGATGTTCTGGTCTTCTTGCTGGGGAGGATTGATGGGATTTGTGGCGAGAGCTTGTTGTACTTGAACCACAATGTCAGGAAGCACCGCGGCCATTTGTTTTGCGATTTGAGTGGCCAAGCGTTCGTGTGACCTTCCTGATCTTCTACCCCCTCGTTGTTGCCTAGCCGACATCTACAGGAACATACATAAGAAGATTGTGAGTTTATGGAGTCTTTTTAGGTGTCATGTGTCTTAAAAAAACAAAAATAACATAAACATCAATAATGCAACTACATCCATAGGATGTCTTGGGTTTGCTCATGTTGGACCTCAAATGTCCCCCATACCTTCACCTGTATAGTCATGTGGGCCCCCATGACTATTGGCTTAGTAGGATTCACATTGGTATTGGCGGTTTAACACTCGCATCACCCGAATGAAAACCATGAAATATGTTTACGAGATGTATGGTCGGAAGGTGTCCAGGTGTAGACACAATGACAACTCAAAGTGGGGTTAGCTCACACGACGTTTGGTATAGCATGCTTTGGCCTAATAGGTCCTTCGTACTCTCATCGTTGGTCCCCAGGTAGGCAAACTGGTCCTTTATTTTGGATTTATACGAATGCCAAGCCTAGACAGGACGTTCCGACTACCGGTACTTGTACCCTTCCAGTTACTACATGCCCGCCATGAGAACTCACTTTGATGTGATTTGAAAATACAAAAATCATTGCAAAAACAATCATGAAAATGATGTGGTGTGTGCTCTCATAGATATGATATGTTATGAGAATATGATTCATGATAGGCATTATATAATAATATGTACTTATGAACATGCTTGCATAACATTGAATGTAACATTAAACATAAAACATATAAACATCATGAATTTTGCATGTAACACACAAAAAAAAAATTCTAATCAACTATAGTATAGGCTCTAAGGGTCTAATAACCTATCCTATATCCCTATAGTCATGGCTCTGATACCAATCTGTCACACCCCGACCCGCAGCGGAATAATAGTCGGGGCATAATTGGGTTATCACCAAAGCTCATGATAATTACTAATATGTTTCATATTTATTAAATTCAAAATTACATCCTCAATATTCCAAACATGTTCATACAAATACAAAGAAAGATAATCAACTAAACAATCCAAAGTCTAAACCAGTTTATTCTTCTAAGCCATCCTATGTGTTTCTTGCTGCAGCTGGATCACCTGTATCATGTGTAAAAATGGGGGTTTTTGGGTCAACATAAGTTGGCGAGTGAACCTTGTTAGAAAAACATCTATTATTGATCTCTTGTTATCTTTATCATGGAAAATTGTGCAATAATCATATGTGAGCAAACGTAAATAATCATACAATAACAATAACAACAACAAACAATAACATACAATAACAAACCAACTTGCACAAATATATAACATGAATGAAACTGTATATGTTGGCAACGTCACGTTCACGCTCATAATGTAATGGGGAACGGACGGCCTATGATAAATGTCTGTGCGATCAAGGCTCAATCAAACGGAGCCGATCGTATGTTGGCAACGCCTAGTTCACGCTCATAATGTAATGGGGAACAGCTCAACGCTCATATGTAATGGGGAGCGGCGGCCTATGATAATGTATGTACTGAAAATGATAAATTTAATCTAAATAATAACCACACAAACAGTTGATACATGTTGAATACACATTTATTCATGGATATGATGGATGCACAATAGTTTAAATGTGATAAATAATATGACACATGATACACCCAAAAAACGTGATTAAAACGGGGAATTTGTAGAGATTCACTCACATTGGGTGCGTTCGGTTGAAGATGATGAAATGCGCACGAGTTGAGAGGATTGATCGACGGGAATTAACTAACCTAAATAATAACGAAAAGGTATGGTAAATGAGTGGATTTTATTAATAATTTTAATAAGATTTTTAGATATATTTTTGTGAGTTTAAGGCTATTTTCTAACTTTTAAAATATTATTTTTAAGTATTTTTAATTGATTTTTAAATTAAATAAATAAATAAAAATATAAAAAAAATGTTGACTTTTGCGTTGACCATTGACTGTTAACCGTGACTGTTGACTGTTTGACCGGTTCGCTAGTGTGCAAGTGTGCGCCGGGTAAGGCTCGAACCCGAGACCTCCCGTACGCGTGCACGCAGCTCTACCAACTGAGCTACATGTCTAACCCGAAATAATTCT
This sequence comes from Scalesia atractyloides, assembly GCA_947069175.1. NCBI lineage: Eukaryota > Viridiplantae > Streptophyta > Magnoliopsida > Asterales > Asteraceae > Scalesia > Scalesia atractyloides. The sequence goes on along the minus strand of CAMTDV010000084.1, from coordinate 84,418 downwards.
GTTTTTAATTATATTTATATACTGTTTTAGTTTCTTCAAAATTCTTTTATTTTCAAAAAGGGTTTTAATCCTCGAACCGGCGTGCGTAACAGGTCTCGAACCCGGGACCTGTGGGTTAATGTTGCACACAGTCCACCGCTGGACTGTGTGTCTAACCTGGTTAATATACTGATTTTTATTATACTTAACATCTTCAGTGAGTTAATCCGGTTCAGTTAAAAAGGAAACATCTTTATTACAGAGAATACGATTGTGTCAAGGATCGAACTCGCGGCGTGTGATAAATGTGCGCACACAGTCCACCGCTGGACTGTGTGTCTAACCCGAGATATAATCCAATTTATATTAAACTTATACACAAACTAACTTCATCTTCTTCGTTACAATATCTCAGACAACGATTACCCTACTGTTCTTATTTAATTCGATTGACAAACATTTAAGTGATTAAAATGAAATGGCATGGAAGATTTTGGGAGTAAACATACCGGAAAAATGTTCTTTCTCAGAATTCCGGCGAAGTCGTCGGCTCTGTTTTTATGGGCTTCGTCTGAGCGGGCCAATTAACAGTTTTGATTAGCTAGATGTGGAATTGAAGTACTGAACAAGAGTTATCAGAAGGTTTAAAGGTTTATACCGTTTCACAGCGAATTCTAGAAATTCTCAGAAATTTTCCGGCGAGTGATGATTATCCGATATCGTCGCCTGGAACTGATTCTGATTGAAAGGTTTGAGTTAGCAAAAGCTTAACAACTGATAGAAGATGGAAGAATTGAGAAACTTACTGTTTTGATGGAAGACACGGTTTTCCGGGCGAAAGTCCGGCGAGTTCAAAAAGCGATTCCGACGATCAGAAATTAGAGCAAAAGTGAAATTAGAAGTTCTGTGAATGCTAGTGAGTCGCGAGATGGTAATTTTGATGGAATAATTCAGAAAGTGAAGATTTTCGGTTATTAAAACCGACCATCACATGAATTCAAGTCCATTCAAGACTGAATTGATTAAAAATGTCGGTTTATCGGTTATAATCAGAAATATGCGATCACTCAAACGTCTTGGACGTTTGGAAGCCGATAACGGTTTCAGTTGGCGTAAACAGGTCGATTCATGGTTGAAGTTATGTTTTAATTGTTTCCTACATTTCACAAAGGCAACTAGTGGCGGAGTGGTTATATGTGCGCGAGTTAAGACTAGACTCACCCGGCTGACCCGGGTTCGAATCCCGGCAGCCGGTTTTCTTTTTTATTTATTTTATTTTCACTTTTTATTAATTATAGTTTTTAAATTCTAATTTGTTTATTAATTATGCATCGTTTAAAATTAAAATAAACATAAATACGCAACGAAAAAATTATAACTTGATATTCGATTACAAACGAAGCGGGTTTGGAAAACTCGTTTTGACAAATGTTACAGCTTGTATCATTGTTTTTAGCATACTTAGATTCACCTCTCTACGTGTCACATACTGGTTATGCGTAAATGCTTTGTCGCTATTATTATGCTATTAAACCTGCGTACACACCTTTACTTATTTTATTGACGTGTATTTTATGTAACAGGTTGATGGATTACGATGCAATTGGACTAAGGGTTATCTTTAGAAACTTGTAATAAAAACCTAGTTGTCGAATTGTATTGTTTGAGAAGGATGTAATCCGTATGACTTTTGATATGAATGTTTAGTTCGATTGTATGGGAAATTGGATGTTATTAAATATTGTCATATTATTAGGCGTTGTGGAAATTCTTGAGCAATCTGTTCGCTTAGTGTCGCGCCCTGATGATTCCGCGATCGGTTAGGGTGTGACGTGACCCTTTCATAATGGGTCATCCGCATGATCATTCTTCATATTACATTCTAGTTGTTTGACCCGTTGTAACACGTCAAACTCAATAATTAAACTTTTACTTATTTAACAATTCATGATAGTTTGGAATTTCAAACTTTACATAAACATGACAAAAACGCTGTAAATTTCTATATTTGTAAGTATAAGAACTTACCTTTGTCTTGCTTCGCTTATGACCTGAAGTGGCTTGTGTCTTCTTCCTTTACTCCTACAAATTTTACAGTCGATATACTTTAATCTCAGCCTTCGTTTCCATTCCTTTCTCAACGTAGTTGAGTTAACAAACTATCATTTACCAATTATAACCATTTAACATTATATTCACATGAGATCATCTTTGTCATATAGAAATTTTTATTCAAGGCATTTCATCGAACACTTGGTGTACGTACCACTAGCAAAGCATAATGTACAAGTATTCTATGCACATTCCTACTAATTTATATCTTGGATCATTAGATCAACTAAGCTCACATACCATTCATTCTATATCAATTTCATTCATTAAATATTCTACTACCTACAAGTATTCTATGCACATTCCTACTAATTCATATCTTGGATCATTAGATCAACTAAGTTCACATACCATTCATTCTATATCAATTTCATTCATTAAATATTCTACTACCTACACATTCATACATCAACATTGCACAAATTTTGCACCTAAATGATCATCATACTTCATCATCATATCACTACAAATGGGTTTTGTTTCAAATCATCAAGATAATCAAATTCAAGCATAATTCATCTTCTATATGATAATTCCAAACAATATTCATGCTTAATTCCACATAATCTCATGGATTAGTTACAACCTACTTCATGAAAGATCATCAAATCATCAAATCGACTTACTCATGTTAGAGACACTTAGATGATCAAGAATCTCAATACATGCATTCGATTTCAGTCCTATAACCCCTTTGATTTGATGAATTTCTTGTTTTTGTTGAAGGAGAAGGTTTTCTCCTTCCCTACTTCTCTCTCGTACGATATACACCCACACACACTGCACTTTTTTTGTTTTTAAAACTTCTATTCATACACTTCCAACCCCTGTAGTTTCATTCATTATTTATTCAAGCACAACTTTCATCCCTTCTACACAAAACTCATTCTACTTAACTTAGTCAATCACTAAAGTTATTATTTTACATACTAAAATTATATAAAGGCACAATAATTAAATTACACATTTTTGGGGTGTTACAAGTCCACCCCCCTTAAAGAAGGTTTCGTCCTTGAAACCTGAATACGTACGGTTTAATAACATGCATACACAGTATGTAGTCCAACTCTTTCGGGTATAAAAAGGCCTAGATGCGTTGCTATGTGAAGCATACTTGAATAATCAAGACCTGAAACATATGTGAAAAAGACGTCAACAAAGAATGCTGGTGAATACATAGGTTTTGTTAGCCAAATTAATGGCAAAAGGTTTAGTATTGCAATACTTTGACAATTACGAGAGTCGTCAATTGAAAATGGACTCTTTGAAGCCAAGGAAAGGCAAAAAGGTTTAGCATTGCAATACATTATCTTGATTGTGAAACTTGTGACAAAAGAGTTTTGCATATGGCAATATGATTATTACTAGGTAATTTTTATGCCATTGAAAATTGTACTTTGGTCTTTGTTACAAAATTGAAATCGGTCATAAACTTGGGTGAGTACTATTAGAAATCAAATCAATGATTTATAATAATACTTTGGATATCCTTCTAAGAATCTAACATTTAAAAATATGGAAGTTTCTACAAGGATTTGGATAGTGAACATTTGAATCAACTAAACACAAAAATCCTAAAGTGATTCGGATAACGTTACAAAGGTAATACAATAAGAACACTTATATATAGGAAGTACCAGCGGCGTATCCACCATGTTCTTATGGTATTACACTCGTTTCGTTATCTAAATCACTACTAATCACATAAACACATAATCATCAACTTGGTCATCAACTTGTACACACGCATTAAAGTACAAAAAGAATCGAATCAAGGACTTCAATTTAGTACTTTAAACATCCCACAAGAATCTAACTATGAAGATAGATAGATATTATGAGGATCCGATTTGGTCACAGTGAATCATAACATACGCATTAAAGTACATAAAGAATCCAAACAAGGACTTCAATTTAGCACTTTAAACATCCCACAAGAATATAACTATGAAGTTAGATAGATGCTATAAGGATTGGTTCGGTCTCATTGAATCATAACATACGCATTAAAGTACACAAAAAATCCAATCAAGGACTTCAATTTAGCACTTTAAACATCCCACAAGAACCAATCTATGAAGATAGATAGATGCTATAAGGATTTGGTTTGGTCATATTGAGTCATTGAATCATTGAATCACAAAGTCCTAATGGCGATTCGGATAACGCCACGAAGGGTAATACTGTCACACCCCGACCCGCAGCTGAATAAGAGTCGGGGCATAATTGGGTTATCACCAAAGCTCATGATATTTACTAATATGTTTCATATTTATTGAAGTCAAAATTACATTCTCAATAATCCAAACATGTCCATACAAATACAAAGAAAAATAGCCAACTAAACAATCCAAGCTCTAAACCAGTTTATTCTTCTAGGTCAATCCTATGTGTTTCTTGCTGCAGCTGGTTCACCTGTATCATGTGTAAAAATGGGGGTTTTTGGGTCAACATAAGTTGGCGAGTGAACCTTCTTAGATAAACATTTATTATTGATTTTCTTGTTATTTTATCAAGGAAAAATTGTGCATAATCATAAGTGAGCAAATGTAAATAATCAAACAGTAGCAATAACAATCACAAACTATAACATACAATATCATATAATAACATACAATAACATACCAACATCATACAATGAATAACATGAATGAAACTGTGCGATCAAGGCTCAATCAAGCGGAGCCGATCGTATTGCATGTACTGAAAATGATAAATGTCTGTGCGATCAAGGCTCAATCAAACGGAGCCGATCGTATGTTGGAACGCCAGGTTCACGCTCATAATGTAATGGGGAACATGCTCAACGCTCATAATGTAATGGGGAACGGCGGCCTATGAAATTGCATGTACTGAAAATAATAAATTAAATCTAACAATAACCACACAAACAGTTGAAACAAGCTGAGTACACATTTGTTCATGATATGATGTATGCACAATGATTTAAATATAATAAATGGCAAGACACATGATACACCCCAAAAACGTGATTAAAACGGGGAATTTGTAAAGATTCACTCACATTGGGTGCGTTTGGTTGGAGATGATGAGATGCGCATGAGTTGGAAGGATTGAACAACGAGTATTAACTAACCTAGATAATAACGGAAAATATAGTAAATGAGTGGATTTTATTGATAATTTTAATAGGATTTTTAGATATATTTTGTGAGTTTAAGGTTATTTCCTATCTTTAAAAACATTATTTTTAAGTATTTTTAATTGATTTTTAAATTAAATTAAATAAATAAAAATATAAAAATATGTTGACTTTTGCATTGACCGTTGACCGTTTGACTTGTTGACCGGTTTTACTGTGTAATTGTATGCGCCGGGTGAGGCTCGAACCCGAGACCTCCCGTTTGCGTGCACTCAGCTCTACCAACTGAGCTACGTGTCTAACCTGAAATAATTATGTTTTTAATTATACTTATATACTAACTCAGTTTATTCAAAATTCTTTTTTTTCAAAAATATTTTAAATCATCGAACCGGTGTCACCAACAAGTCTCGAACCCGGGACCTGTGCTTTATCGTTACACACAGTCCACCGCTGGACTGTGTGTCTAACTTGTTTAATATACAGATTTTTATTATACTTAACATCTAATTGCGAAAAGGATCCGGTTCATTTTAGAAAAAGAACATTTTAATTATGAGGCATACGTGTGTCAAGGATCGAACTCGCGGCGTGTGGTTTGTATGTGCACACAGTCCACCGCTGGACTGTGTGTCTAACCCGTTTATAATACCGATTTTAATTAATCTTATATTGTTATCACACTTCATCTTCTTCGCTGAATTTACAGTCAACTATTTACTCATCTGTTTCTTGCTTTTAAATGATTAACAATCATTCATAAGACTAAAATGAAATGGCAGAGACGGTGTTGGAAGTAAACATACCGGAGGAATGATTTATCACAGAATTCCGGCAAGGCGTCGGCTCTGTTTTATGAGTTTCCTCTGTTCGGGTCAATTACCAGTTTTGATTGATTAGATATGAAAGTGGGGTACTAAACAAGGATTAACATAAGTTTTGAATGTTCATACCGATTCACCGCGTGAGATTGGAAATTCCAGAAGTTTTCCGGCGAGAGCTGAATATTCCGGCTATGACGTCTGGGATTGATTCTGATTGTTGGTTTGAGGTTAGTAACAGTCTAACAACGGTTTGAAATAGAAATAATCGAAGTATTTACCGTATTAATGAAGGTCTCGGATTTCCGGCGACTTGCAGAGATTTTCCGGCGAGTTCAAAAAGTTTTTCTGACGAACTGAATGAATAGCGAAAGTGAAATCGCAGGTTATGTGGATGATTTTAAGTCGAGAGAAGAACCAATTGTTGGCGTAGCTCAGAAATTGAATAACTTCGGTTATAAAAACCGATCATCATCAAAATTTAAGTTAATTCAAGTCTGAATTGATTAGAATCGTCGGTGCATCGGTTATAGACCAGAATTCGTGATTACTCAAACGTTTTGGACGGTTGAATAGCCGATTACGGTTTTTGTTTGGCGCAACCGGTTGATCTATGATTGACTATAAAATTCATTTGTTTCCTAGAGTTGACAGAAAACAACAAGTGGCGGAGTGGTTATGTGTGTGTGTGTTAAGTCTTTGGGTTTCAACCCGGCTGACCCGGGTTCGAGTCCCGGCAGCCTCATTTTATTTTTAATTATTTTATTTTTACTTTTTATCAATTATAACTTTTATAGTTTAGTTTGTTTATTAATTATGTATCATTAAGAATCAAAATAGACATAATTACGCAACGAAACATTTATAACTTGATATTCGATTACAAACGGAGCGGGTTTGGAAAACCCGTTTTTGACAAATGTTACAAATACAATAAGCACACTCATATATAGGATGTACCAGCGACGTATCCACCATGTCCTTATTGTATTACTCTAGTTTCGTTATCTAAATCACCAACGATCTCAACACATAAACAATAACCATCGGCGTGTAAAGCACTTCTTAGAAATCTCACTATGAAGATAGAAAGATTTAAGATTGTACTTTAAATATCCTACAAGAATCTAACTATGAAGATAGAAAGATCCTATAAGGATTTGGTTCGTGTTTTCAATCTTCGTGTTTTGCAAAATATGAATAATACACAAAAAGCACTTAGTAAACACATATACGCCATACATTTGAGAAAATTTGATTACACATATGAATCACCACAAAACATTTTAAAAACGAAAAGAGAAGAACTATGTACTCACTTGGGATTGCGTATAGGTCTTGTTCAATCGAATAGCAAAGCTCAATGTTCAAGTGTTGAAGTGGTTCCTAGTGTATGAGATACTATGTGTTAGTGTATCGAAACTTGAAACGGAAGATCAGATAGAATGAGGTTTATAAATCAAACAAGAGTTGGATCTTGTATAACAGGGTTCATAATACCATACATTCTGATTTGGAAGTGTTTCAAAGTGTTTTGACTTGTTATGGCTCGCTAAGGCGGTTTATGCCATTTTAACGGGTCGTGAACATAACTATGGGTTCGGATGGTAAAAATATGTCCTATGATGAGTCTAATATGTCAAAACTAGTTTATATAAGTTGTACAATCAGTTTAGATGTCAAAATAATGGTCTTATGTGTTCAACACTATTTTATGCGTAAAAAGGGTATTTTCGGCATTTTAAAGAATATATATAATCGACTCGTCATTTGACTAACCAAACGATACGACCATAAGGTATAACCATAGTAGGTTATTCCTAAATATACTATGGTCATAATAAAGGGCTTGGTCGGATCCTAAAATTGACCAAATGGGTCGGATTCGAAAGTCAAAGCGGTAGTCAAACCGCTCGACTAACGACTAAGGAAACAAGCACTAAACTAATGACTAAGGAAACAAGCACTAAACTAGAAACGACGAGTTAGACATGTTGGAACATGTCTAAATATGTTTATAAAACTGATTTGGTGTCAAAATTTTATGTTTTAAAACTCGAAAACCATTTCGTCGTAAAATGCACTTATGCGCATCTTTGATTTTTAATAAACAAAACTTTGACTCGTCGCTTTAACTAGTAACGTGGTAATCAGAAGGTACAATCGCAGGGAATTATAACCTTCGTGATTACGATCACGTTGCAAAGTTTAATTGTTTGACTTGACCAAATATGGTCAGAACCAAAAGTCAAACAGAAAGTCAAATTTTTGACTTTTGGCTCATAAATAGCAAAAATAAAGAAATAGACTAAGGAAAAACACTTACTTGTGTTCTAGGAATGCTTATAACTCAGTAGAAAGCTTCCATACATTAGAAACAAGCTCCAAGAGCAGATTAGATTAGAGAAGAAAGAATGAAATGAGCAAGGGAACAAGTGAACTTTGGTGGCTATTTATACTTGAAGAAGTGAAATGAGATCATGCCAAGTGTTGGGATTGTTCTAGGAGCATTCCAAGTGTTTAATGAGGTGTTAGAAGTAGAAGGAAGGTGGCAAAATTCGAGGTAGGTGGCAAGAAAAGAAGCAACTTGGCAGAACTTGAAGAACAAGCAAAAATCTGTTGTTGGCACTTGGATACGGACTGTATCGGATTGTGGATACGGTCCGCAACCATGTCCTGGGGCCAAGTTTTGCATTTTGGCAGATTTGGTCCCCTAGACTTGTTTTGTCGTGTTTTATCACTTTTAACCCCTTTTAACCCAATTTTTAGGGTTTATAAGGGTGTTAAGGCATATGTAACTTGGATTTTAACCGGAAATGTCGTGGATGCCGGTTCGTTCGGTTGTATGGTTACGCGTTTCGCAAAAATACGTAAAATGCTTTAACGAACACGAAAATTATCGAAATTGCGCAACGATTGATATTTTTGCATTCTCATCAATAAAATACAAGATTTTATTGAATACAAAAATATTTGGATTGGTACACATGTTTCGTATCTTGAATATGGACCAACAGACTTTCGCAATTTGTCGAAAATAGTCCCTGAACTTGTATAAGCGTGTTTTTGTCATACCTAACCATTCAAAACTTATATCAAAGTTATTAAAGGGCATTTCGAGTATGTGTAGCTTATGTCCTTGTTCCGGAGTGTACGTCACGTTAAACTAATTACGTGTAACGGTTAACGAATTACTTCCAACAGAAAAGTTTTTAAAAGTTCGAAATTTTGCAAAGGGTTATATCTAGTGTCTTGGTTCAAGTTGCAAAATGGTCGTATATCACATTACAATATTACGTAGTACACATTTGTACAATAAGAGGTAGGTACTCCATTATTTGTTATATTAGAATTGCAAGCTCCAATTACATAAAACAAAAACACACACCACAAGTTACCCACATTAACACTATAAAAAACACCACAAAATACACACCGACGGTAAAAAAAAAACACCACACGAAACGCACATTAACCGTAAAAAACACTGAACAGCCCCCCTCCATTTTGTACGTAAAAACATAAACCATTATGTCTAGTAATCTTCTGGAGCCAGTGGCTGATGGTGCGTGTGAACAGGCACCTCCGGCTGTATTATCCCGAACTCATAGATCAAACCCGCAATCGCCGCCCCAATAAACGGTCCAAGCCAGTACACCCAGTGGTTGTTCCACCGCCCTCCCACCAACGCCGGCCCAAACGCCCTTGCTGGATTCATTGACGCCCCGTCAAACGGACCTCCCACCAGAATATTGGCACCCACTATTAACGCGATAGCCAACGGAGCTATCGTCCCTAGCGTCCCTCGTTTATGGTCGATTGCTGTTGCGAAAACAGTGTAAACCAACCCGAATGTTAGCACTATCTCCATCAGTAAAGCATTTATGGTTCCAACTCCGGCTGCCACCGTAAACCCAACCGGTCTCTGCAAATTAAAACACAAAACACATAACAAAGATCTTGAAAAAAAGTATATGAGTGATAAGGGTGTTCATAAACCGACAAAACCGTCCAAACCAATGAAAAATGGCCAGTTTTTTTTCTTTTTTGTTTTTGTTTTTTTTCCGAAGGTAACGACGCATCTTGTTGCCCGTCGTTTTATTATGAAATTGAAAATGCACTTTTAACCTTTAAAAAAAGTTTGGTTTTGTCTTTCTCAAAATCTATAGTTAGCGGTTAGGTCCAAAAGTTTGTTGAAACCGGACTGTGAACACTCCTATAATCAATCCTAGTGGTATACCATTCCATCGGTGGCTAGCCGGAGTAACAACGAGGCAACAACAGCACCAAGAAGCTGGGCCACCCAGTAAAGCAAGGCTCGAACCACCGACACTCGTCCAGCTACAAGGGTTCCAAAAGTGACCGCCGGGTTTATGTGTCCCCCTGACACATTTAAACTCGACGCCACTGCGGCAAACAATGCGAGCGCGTGAGCCAACGCCACCAGCAACAGCCCCGGTGCCGCCAGTCCATGGTCACCACCGTACATCTTATCTGCATGGCCAAAGTCAAACATCAAAACTCATACAAAAGGTTGGCTAAACGTACCTTTACTAAATACACCCCTACATGATTTGACCTGTTTAAAACTTAAAAAAAAAACCATGTGAGCCCGTATAACTAATGTGGCTTTTTGTACGGCCAGTATTAATATATTCACCTTTTTGTATACTGCCTACATAACAACTGATTTGACAGGGTGTATTCAGTAAAGCAATAAAAGCGGTATGCTTAACACAACCCTTTTAATCAAATTATTAACCAGCTTTAAATTTGATGATGATCGGAAAATGAGTTCATACTTAGAGCAAGGAGTGAGCCTTCAGCGGCGAAGACAAACATGAAGGTGGAAAGGAACTCGGACAAGGTGGCGCGAGCGGAATCCGGGTGGGTGGCTTCATCGGCCCTCCCAAAGGCGTATCCACGTGGCATAGTTGTGTTTTCTAACCAATTTAGAAACCTTTATATGGTATTTGATACAAGAGATCAATCAAGAAACATTTGGAAATGAAGTGAAATGAAGAAGACGGTGAAGAATTGGTTTTATTATGGAGGAGAAGCAAAACAACATTTGATGGACACTTGGGTGACGAGTTAAAGAGAGTTTGACACGTGGGTGTGTGTGTTGTCATCCAAGATGACTTTGTTCGATATGTTTTGTAAGGATAACATACAAATTTGATTTGATCTAATCGGTCATATGGGTTTTTGGGTCTTTCTAGTTTCATTGTCGGGCTATAATGTGAATGGTATTTCTTGATAGGAACGCTCGGGTCGTATGGGTTTTTGGCGTTTTTTTAGTAATATTAAATAGAGTGTACATAATCTGGTTTGAGCTCAATCAGGTTCAAAACGGGTTTAGTGTTTTAAAGCGGTTATATTTTATTATTTTTAGGTGGGCTCAAACCAGTTCCGATTGGAACCAATTCTAAAAAAATAATCTCAAACCTGTACTAAACCACCGGGTTAAATTGGACCCAAACTCCAAGGTCGGGGCCGGGTCGTCGGTCCCAAACTGGTTTTTTATACACCTCTAATATTAAATGGTATTTTTAACAAGATCGTCTCTGGTCATAATGTCGTATGAGTTTTTGAATATTTGTAGGCTAATTTTGAAATGTATTTCTGAATTAGGGGTCTCTGATTATACTGTTTTTGGACCTTTCATGAATTAGGCTCATCTCGGGTCCTAAGGTCATGTGGGTTTTTGGGCATTTCGAAGTGTACAACTAAACCAGATTGGGTCCAGAATAGGTTTCTAAACCGATTCGAATCCAATTCAGAAATAGGTTTGAGCATATATACTTTGAATCCGGTTGCGTTAACCGCTAGTTAAATAATAAATTATAGGCTGAAATCAGTTTTCAAGCCGATCCAATCCAGTATAGTTTTCCATACAATAGTCTGGGCCAAGCCATTTTTGACTTTCACTGACTTGATTGGAACAGGTTTTAAAATATATCCACTTTGGCCCAAAACCCAGTTTATGCACCTCAAATTAAAATGGGTTTCTTGGTTTGTATCTCTGATTCATATGGGCTTATTTTAGTTTTCAAAGATTTTGTAGGCCCATATTAATGGGTTTTACACAAAGACTAATGGTTCAAATTATATTATATTTTATTTGATGTTTTGTTACATTGGTTAATTTTTGTATTTTGTTTGTAGTTTGTATCTAAGAAAGAAAAAAACTGATAAATAAATTTTTCGTGTGAGATAGATATGAATAAGATGTGATAGGTTAACAAAATTCAAAGATAAATATAGAGAAATATGACATCTAGTTAAATCATAAAGATGAAGATTCTACTGTACTTACGGATCACAACTAAAACAATAACCGTTATCTCAATCCAATGCTTTAACTTGACGCTTTTACTTCACGAACCTATAAATGATGACGCATTCTATGATCATCTATATAAAACAAGACTCGAATGGCAATTCATCATGCAGTTGAGGTAAAAGAAAGCAGAATAATAAATCAAAATGCATTAGAATAATGTTACACTAAAGGCTAATGAAAGGCTCATGCAAGAAAGGGCAAAAACGTCAAAAGGTAGTTGAAAAAGAAGAGGCTTTATGGCTTCCATAGTTTCATTGTGCAGTCTTCACTATATGTGGCTATAAGATTCCTATGAGGATGATGACAAATACCGATAACGTCCTTTTCATGTACCTGCAAGTGATTATTACAAGATTCCGGTGAAGATAGTGACCCGGATTTTCACATTAGTGAGGTGTACATAGAGATTGCAAAATGGGCGGGTGGGCGAGTGATAAGTCAAAATGGGTCAATTGTGGGTCGGGCCAAGTTGACCCAAAATATGTTTTGCCAATTTTGTGTCAACAATAATGTAATTTTTAAAATATAAAACCTAGAAGCCTGTTTGAAAATTTTGACCCGTTAGAGATAAAACATAACCAGATGATTATTTTATCACATAGTTTAGTCACTGTGGAATCATATCTAATTGCATAAGTTATATACAAATTTAGAGAAATAAGTACAACGGTGTTGGCGGGACCGAAACCGTAGACTTTTGACCCATCACCCGACCCGCCACTTTGCCATCTCTACTTCACGATAATCATTGTAACGAAGATGAAGAATGTACCTTCATCAAGTGCTCAAGTTTGCCAGATTGATGGCTGAAACAGTATAAGTTCCTGCAAATAAATTCAAAAGGTAATTAACCATTTAACAATAAGTTTGATTTAAGAGAGAAAGAAAACAAAAATCAACCCACATGATCTGGTTTACTTAATGGTAAGCTCATACACCATAACCATTGAGTATAAAAAAGTCAAATGGGTCAAACAAAAAACAATACCTGTCTTCACCAATACAATATATCCATTCGCCTTTAGGTGATATACAAGCCGCAACAAAATCTCCACCCTCCCTTTTACCAGACGAAAAACTTCTCACAACCTGCACTAAGCCAATGAACAATCATGTTCATTTTATACACAAACGTATTTAAGAACGTTATATTTTATAACTAATTTCTGTGCTATTATCATTTGACCCATTTGAGATTAAACAGATCCCAAATTGACCTGTTAGTAAATATATATAAAAATTGCCACCTCTATCGCGTGTGATGCATCTACACTATGGATGTGAATTTCTGACACCACCTGAAAACATGACACAAACCTAACACGAAATTCACAGGTTTGAGTTTAGTCTAAACGGTGGTTTCAGGTTGAACCCGCCAACCCGTTAAGCTAAACGGGTCGGGTTCGTGTTGAACCCGTCAGGTTGACCTGTTTAACCCATTTATGTTATATTTAAGTTTTTTTTCATAATGTGTTTATATGTCATAAGTTAAATTGGTTGGATATTTTATGCAATAATAATATTAAAAGAGTAATTAACATAAGATTTTATAATTAAGATGCAATTCTTTTATATACATTTGTATTTTTGTCGTAAAATTATATTTTGAAAATATTAATATGTGAAAAAATAAAAGAACTCAGGTAGAATGTTCATGTCATGTTCGGGTTCATACGTCTGACACAATTTCCCGGGTTCGGGCCGTGTTCAGGTTCACGTAAAATTTTCGGGTTCGGGTCGGGTTGGATCTGCCAACCCGCGAACACGACCCATTCTACACAAAACATATCGAGAAAAAAATAATGATAAAAATAGATCTACCTGTCCTTGAAGAGTCATCAGGTATATAGACGATGTCTTGTTACAAACTATAACATGGTCGGGATTTTTGGGTGACAGGTGGACGGAATTTACAGACGCATCACCACCCTGTAGATCAAAACAACTGACACTATAATCAAACATTGTAGTATGATTCAAGTTTACACAAAGCCGGAAGAAAATGAAGTAACGAATTTTAATATTCTTGTATATAGTAGCAATACCCTCAAAGGAGGTGGTGGCTTGAATGTTTGAAGACAGTCGGTAGTCTTTAAATCCCAAACCTGTATTAAAAAAATAATAAATAAATTAGAAGAATATACACTTGCAGACAGGGGTCCAAAAGGTAGGGGCGTGCACGGTCCGGTTCGGTTTTATGGTAAAAGTGAAACCGTAAACGTTCGGTTTTAGCAATGGTTCGGTTTTTTGGTTTTTGGAACAAAGTATAATTGAATCTGAATTCCTTGATTTCTATTGATGAAGAAGAGAACAATATATAATACAAGAACCTAACTAACTCCTAACTAATTTAGGGATAATTCCTAACTAATTTAGGGATAAAATATAAACCGGATATACATAAGAAATACATAGATATACATAAACTATAAAACGGATATACATCCGCTAATACGCCCCCGCAGTCGTAGCAGTAGGTCTTCCGATGCATAGACTGGACCGAAATCGTTGAAACAACTGGCGTGGAAGACCCTTGGTGAATATGTCAGCGTATTGATAGTCTGCTGGAACATGAAGAACTTTGACAGAACCCATACGAACCTTCTCGCGAACAAAATGAATGTCAATCTCGATATGCTTGGATCGTTGATGTTGGACCGGATTCTGAGATAAGTAGACAGCAGAGATATTGTCACAGTAGACAACTGTGGCCCGGGTAATTGGAAGATGGAGTTCGAGAAGCAGGTTTCTGAGCCATGTTGTTTCTGCAACAGTGTTGGCCACACCTCTGTATTCAGCCTCGGCACTGGAACGTGAGATAATCGCCTGACGTTTTGAGGACCAAGAAACCAGATTATCACCGAGGAAGACACAGTAACCTGAAGTAGACCGTCGTGAATCAGGGCAGCCTCCCCAATCCGCATCAGAATAGGCTGTCATATGAGCTGATTTGGATGGTAAAATAGAGATTCCATAGTCTAGTGTACCCTTGAGGTATCGAAGGAGCCGTTTCATGAACTGGAAATGAGGATCTCGAGGGGAGTGCATAAATAAAACATAGTTGTTGCACCGCATATGATATATCAGGTCGTATGAAGGTTAAATACTGCAGTGCACCAGCAAGGCTACGATATAAGGCACCATCTGAGAAGGGTTCTCCAGCAGTTGCACTTAGTTTAGAATTAGTGTCAGTAGGTGTGGCACATGGTTTACAATTTTCCATTTTAGCACGAGCTAAGATCTCTGCTGCATATGTGGTCTGAGATAAGAACAGGCCACCATTTCGTCGGGTTACCGCAATCCCGAGAAAGTGATGTAGTGGTCCGAGATCAGACATGGCAAATTCCCTGGAAAGAGTGGCAATGAAGTGCTGCAAAAGTGTCGGATTGGAGGCTGTCAAGATGATGTCGTCTACATAGAGAAGTAAGTATGCCATTTGATCACCCTGTTTGTAGACGAAAAGAAGTATCACTCGTGGTAGATCGAAAACCACACTTTTGTATATAGGAAGCAAATCTGAGGTACCACGCACGTGGAGCTTGTTTTAGCCCATATAAAGACTTTTGAAGTCGACAAACATGCTTTGGATTTTTACTGTCAACAAACCCAGGTGGCTGAAACATGTAAACAGTTTCATTAAGGTCCCCGTGTAGGAAAGAGTTCTTGACATCCAGTTGATGAATGGGCCAAGAACGTGAAGTTGCTAAGCTGAGGACGGTACGAATCGTAGTGGGCTTAACCACTGGGCTGAATGTCTCGTCACAATCAACACCCACCTGTTGAGATTTGCCATTTACAACCAAACGCGCTTTGTAGCGCTGTAATGTACCATTGGCATGGTATTTGTGGCGAAATAGCCACATACATCTGATAATATGAGCATCTGCAGGTCTTGGCACAAGCTCCCATGTATTATTAGCTATTAATGCCTGGTATTCGTCGGTCATAGTCGAGTGCCAGTTCTGGTCGGTCAAGGCCTGGGTGTGGGATTTGGGTAGTGGGGAAATATTATGCGCGGAGGTGGCTAAGAGGGTGGGATCTGTTGAGGGTAGGGAACCCGTTTTAGACCGGGTCTGCATAGGGTGGGTAGAGGGTGGCGGTGTCAGGTTAGATTGTGACGGAGCTAGGGTGGTATATGCATGTTCTGGGAAGAAAACAGGTCTGGATGCAGTAGAATCAGACCTGTTTCTGCGGCTGTAAGTGTGGGTAAGGGGTGGGGAATGTGGCTGTGAGACCGTGGGGGTGGGGGTGGGTGTGGAAGCATGGGCCGGAAAAAAAATGGGTCTGGATGTTGCTGGGTCAGACCTGTTTCGTCGGCTGTAGGTGTGGGTTATGGGTGGTTTAGATGGTTTGGAAGTAGTAGTGGTGTCGGTTGTGGGAGGAGAGGAGGTGAAATGAAACGGGGTACTCATGGGTGAAGGTTCCGAATCAGGGTGAGAGCTTGGGGTGGTATGAGGTGTAGGTGGGGTAGAGAAAGGAAAAGTGGATTCGTCAAAGGTGACGTGACGTGATAAATAGACACGTCCAGTTGAGGGGTCTAAGCATCGGTATCCACGATAATTCATTGGATATCCGAGAAAGATGCATGGTGTAGAACGGCGGGCTAGTTTGTGGGGTCGAGTGGCATTGTGATTAGGAAAACAAGCACACCCGAAGGTGCGAAGGTGAGTGTAGGTGGGATGCCGGTGACAGAGTTTGTATGTGGGGGTTAGAAAGTTATGGAGTTTGGTAGGAAGAATGTTATGTAAATAGACGGCAGTGTGAAGTGCTTCAACCCAGAAATGGGAAGGTAGGGAAGCATGGGTAAGGAGGGACATAATGATGTCATTAATTCGTCGGATCATACGTTCCGCCTTACCATTTTGTTGTGAAGTTTGGGGACATGAAAATCGAAATTGAAGGCCGTGAGTGACAGCGAATGATTGAAATTTGGAATTATCAAACTCACCACCCATGTCACACTGAAAAGTTTTGATATATTTATTAAATTGGGTTTGGACAAGGCGGTGAAATTGAGTAAATTTGGTGAAGGTTTCGGATTTATATTTGAGTGGATAAGCCCAAACAAATTGGGTGTGGTCGTCAATGAGGACCATGTAATATTTGTAACCTGTGTTGCTGGGTATAGGTGAAGTCCACAAGTCACAATGTATGATGTCAAAAGGTTGAAAAGTAACGGAATCAGAATCATGAAATGGTAAACGCTTATGTTTAGCAATTTGACAAGAGTTGCAAAAGAAATTGTTCTTAGATTTATTACAAGAAATTAAATTACGAGAAACTAAGAAATCCATAATAAAATTGCCAGGATGGCCAAGGCGATCATGCCAAACATTAGAGAGCGAAGAAGTAAGCAAAGCAGAAGCAGGTTGGTTGGTTTTGGTGTTGAAGGAGTACAGTGGGCCGGTACTATTGTGGCGGCTCAGGAGCGTTCCATTCTTGTAGTCCTTCACAGAAAAGCCAAAAGGGTCAAAAGACATGGAAACCATATTGTCAGTAGTGAATTTACGAACTGAAACAAGGTTTCGGATAATATTTGGGGGTGTAAAGGACATTTTTAAGGGTGTAGGGGCGGACCCGGGAATTGGGTGATTGAATGGTTGTATGACCGGACCCGTGAATTGGCACACGGTTACCATTTCCAACAAATACAGAATTAATAGTAGTAGTACAAGGAGTGTGAATATTACCTGGTTCGTGTGTCAAATGATCAGAGGCACCGGTGTCAGCAACCCAACTGTCATCTCCCGAGTTCAGTGCCATCGCCTGGAAAGCTGCCCCCAATTCTGATGGTTCCAGTGGGTTTACATCTGCCAAGTGGGCCTGAGCAGGTGGAGTGGACCAGGGCTGGTGCTGTCGTGAAGTTGGGCCAGTGGCCTGTGGAGGCTGACCAGGAACAATCGGCCAAGATGGGCCTGCCCAACTGGGCTGAGTTGGGTAGGGACATGGTGGGGCCGCAGCCCACCAAGGTGGCCAGTAGGGGGATGGACCTGGGCTCCAGACATTGGGTCGGACCAATTGATGCTGGGCCGAAGACTGAGAAGAACCACGAGGCTGGTTGCGGCTAGAGGGCTGCTGATTACCGCGACCTGTGCGATGTTGCTGTTGACCGAATGACTGCTGAGGCCTGTGAAATTGACGTCTTGGCTGCTGTCGGTTGTTGTTGCGATAATGAGGGGGGTCCCGGCGGGCCGTAGGTGGCTCGCGAGACACTTGGGCAACAACAGCCGGGTTGGAGGCAATAGAGTCCCGTGCTTGTTGGCGACGCAGATCTGAGTCGAGCATGTCGCAGGCATCTTCCCATGAGGGAAGGGTGTTATTGATGATAGAGGCTTGAACATCGAATTCCGGTGGTAAGCCTCGAACCAGCTGCAGGACAAGGCGATCTTCTGTGACTGGTTGTTCAACAGCTTTCAGTTGGTCAGCGAGATACTTAAGACGCTGACAGTAGTCTTGGAGGCTGGGCATGGAGCGCAAGGTAAGATTGACAAACTCTGTTTCAAGGGCTGCTGCACGGGCGCCCTTGTTGTTCAGAAAGATTTTCCGAATCCGGGTCCATGCGCCATAAGCTGTTGTTTCCTCATCAAGAATACGTGCCAGCAGGTCATCTGAAAGTGTCCCATAGATCCACTGAAGCACAAGAGAGTCAATTTTGGCCCAGTTGGCGTAGTCCGGATCTGTTTTGGCAGGCGGTTCAGTGCCATCAATGTGGTGTAGCACCTCGTAACCGCGTGCATGCAGGGTGAACAGCTTGACCCATGATGCATAGGTGACTTTGGAACCATCCAAAACACGAACTTTGTGCTGGATGTTAGTCACCGAATAAGCAGGGTGAAGGCTGTCAGTGTGCTTGGAGGATTCTGGTTTGTCTGACATCGAGATGAACAAAAAAGGAAAAAGAATCGGCTGCAGGGTCCGTGGACAGGGGCTGCTGCGGATGAACAAAAGAAGGAAAAAGAATCGGCTGCAGGGTCCGTGGATAGAGGCTGCTGCGGATTTGTTTTAGGTCAGAGCAGTAGGCTCTGATACCATATAATTGAATCTGAATTCCTTGATTTCTATTGATGAAGAAGAGAACAATATATAATACAAGAACCTAACTAACTCCTAACTAATTTAGGGATAATTCCTAACTAATTTAGGGATAAAATATAAACCGGATATACATAAGAAATACATAGATATACATAAACTATAAAACGGATATACATCCGCTAATACAAAGTTACGTGAGATTCAAAAATAAAAAGTATAATCCATGATTCAAGAACCTTTATTAGATGTTTACATTTAAGTTATTATTTTTAACCTTTTTAATTAATATTGTTCACATAAACCTAACATTCTAATCTATTTTTATGTTTCTCCAAATTTTCATTAAGACATTTTCTTTTGTAATTTATATGTTTTTATTATAAATGCCTAACATTCAAGAATAAAACTAATAATTTCTAAATCAATATATAACAAACATTAAAAGTTGATTTTTTAGGTTATTCGGATCGCTTTGGTTTTCAAAAAATGTAAAATCGTAAACGAACGGTAAATTTTGGTTCAGTTTTTTTTATTAGGTTAAATTGGTTATTTTGGTTTCGGTTCGGTTTTTTCGGTTTTCTGCTCATCCCTACCAAAAAGTAAGAATATGTCTAACCTTTACTGTACAATCACTTGATGCTGTGATGATTCGAAGTCCATCACTTGTGAATATGGCATCATTTACATATGAAGAGTGGCCACGAAATTCCTTCAACAACTTTCCACCTTTGATCCCGTGAATTCTGATATAAATTTAGCAATGATAATATTAGTTCCTCGTATGTGAATAATCAAATGTCCAATTGTTTGGTGAATGTGTATTTAAGGAATAAAAAGATGAAAGGATCAACAAGGCATTATTGTGGAAATAGAAAAGATACCTTGCAGTTCCATCAAACGATGTGCTTAATATCTGACTTCCATCGCGGGAAAATGCAACACTAGTGACACCAGAGAATGAGCGTTTTCAAGACGGCGCAAGCATTGACCGTTTCTAATTCTCCAAACCTTAAATCATAATTAAAAACAATATTCATTAATAATTTCCAAATATCCTTTTAATATTTCATAATATCATATGTACTCCTAAAAAAACACAAAAAAAGACACCACATGTACTCAGTGCATATTATTTTCTTCATTTATTCATGAAAACACATGGTTACAAGTAAGTAATTTTATTTTATTTATTATGGAATTTGTGAATGTGATATTTAAGTACCGAAAAGCCTAAATATGATATTATGAAATATCAAAGGATATTTATGAAAGTTTGAAGATTTAGAAGCATATATATGAAGTTGGACCTATCATAGGCATGGAATAAGTAATAACATTGCATTTCAAAGTTCAAAATTTCATATATATCCTTCTAAATTCCATTATATCATATTGACCCTTGTAAAACCCTAAAAAACACCATATTTACCAATCCCAAGGTAAAGAAAATAAAGATGTTACTTGAAAGTCTTTTCACTGAATCAGTGAAACATACTCATAAAAGTAACCAGTTTTATTTAATTTATTATGGAAAGGTAAAATATGATATTATGATATTTAGAAAGACATATGTAGGGCTGCAAACGAACCGAACGTTCAGCGAACAGTTCGTGGACCGTTCGGCGGGAAGTTCGTTTGTGTTCATTCGACTAACGAACACGAACAAAAAATTCTGTTCGTTTAGAGAAATGAAAGAACACGAATAGAGACCGCGTTTGTTCATTTATGTTCGGTAACGTGTCCGTTTATGTCTGTTCGTTTATGCTCGTTTATGTTCGATAGTTCATTAAGGTTTTTAATTTTTATATTTTATTTAAATACTTCCACCCCTAATAAAATATTTAATACATATTACTATATTGTATAATACATACCTTTTAATATATTTGTGTTCGTTTGTGTTCATGAACGCTTGTTCATGTGCGTTTGGGTTCATTTGTGTTCATAAATGTTCGTTTGTGGTAGTTACCTAAAATTAACGAACGAACACAAACAAACACGAACATGTTCATTTCCTTAATGAACCAACGAATCGTATATCTCGTTCGGTAAGCGTTCACGAACACATTATTTCCTTAACGAACGAACACAAACAACGCTTTGTTCGTGTTCGTTCGGTTCGTTTGCAGCCCTACATATATGAAGATGCCCATTTTCTTATGAATTAGTTGCATGTAAAAAAAAGAGAGAGATTCTTACTTTAATCTTTCCATCCTGGGATCCAGAAGCAAGCATCTCCGAATCTCTACTAAAATCAATGCATAAAACAGCATCATCATGCATCATAAAAGATTCCTACACAAGTAAATACTTAATATGTTAAAACTTAAAACAACTTTGAGAATGCATATCAAAGGCATGAGTGTAAAGCTGTATTTAAAATAAAATAAACAACATTAAAACTAACTAGAACTCACTTCTGCTTGATACTGAAGATCCTTTTTAAGCTTCCCACTTATATGGTCCCAAACCTGATATTAACAGTAAATTCAGCTAATCCAATATTATCAACAATTTAAAATAAAATAAACAAGTTTTTTTTTATCAGATGAACCTCAATAAATCCATCAACAGAGCAAGAAACAAGAAACTGTCCATCCGGTGAAAACCGTGCATTTTCAGGGTGACTTTTCTTTCCAAACTGCAACACAAGTATTATACCATTAAAAATAAATCATTTTTGTCGCAAATTACATGAACCTTTTTGTCTGACTGCAAAAGTTAAAAACTTTTATCTCCCTTCAGTGTGCGAAGACGAGTAGTACATACTATCCATGATGATATGGCATTATATTATATACATAACAAAGTTCATGCTTGTGAATAGTGAGGTGGTGCTAAAAATGCACCATCTACCTTTGCTAAAATAAGCCGCTCCATCTACGCCGAAATGAGCCGTTTTTTGTGGTTTTTGTCTTTTTGTGTGCTTTTTTAACTTTCAATCAAAATCGTATACTTTAAATAACATGCGTTTACTGATTGTCGGTATTGTACTTTTGGAGCTTTTCCTTTCGGTTGCTATACTGAGTGTCTGTACTGTATCGATACCCGCTTTTTGTGGTTTTTGTCTTCGTGTGTTTTTTTTAACTTTCAATCGCACCAATATACTTTAAATAACATGTGTTCGTTAATTATACCGATCGTCGGTATTGTACTTTTGAAGTTTTTCCTTTCGGTTGCTATACTGAGTGTCGGTACAGATCATTACCGTAACGAATGGAACTGCTACCGACTAGATTCCCGCCACAACGTGCGGGGGAAATTTACCAGTTATTAAGAAAAACAAAGATGGAATCATGAAAAATATTTACTAGATAATATTTATAAATCACCTTAATAGTATGACCAAGAGTTGTTGGGTACGTATCATCTACATCTTGTTTCATAGCAGCTGTTCCTCGAAACAAATCAAACTGTGTTCCAGGTGGAAGTAAACCTGAGAGTTTATATCAGCAAACAAAATTAACATTTAAAAATATAATAGTTCACATTGCATCAAGCAAAAATATATAGTGTCAACCTTGGTGTTGTTGCCATTTTAAAGCTTGACCAATTAGAGACATTAAACGTGATGGTGGAACCACAGAGACTTCTGCAGCAATAGCTGAAAAAGAAATTAAAAATCATATATTAGATTATATTCTGATATAGTGATATCATCAGGCTTACTATGAATTATTAATTATTGTAAAGATTATATATAGAAAGGTCCAAGTATTCAGCCTTTTCCATAAAGCCATATGCCACTCATATATTGTAACTACTTTATAGGCCACCAAAGCATATATTCACTGGTATCATTTAAACCACTTGTGGCCAAAAATACATCTCGTGACGAAAATGCGCCTAAGAATTTTAGAACACAAATATACCTTGATGAGGTGGCAATATGTTATAAGTAGGGCTGCAAACGAACCGAATGTTCAGCGAATAGTTCGTGAACCGATCGGTGGGAAGTTCGTTTGTGTTTGTTCGTTTAATAAAATGAACAAACACGAACAAGAAATTCCGTTCATATAGTTAAATAAACAAACATGAACAGATGGCGTGTTCGTTCATTTATGTCCGTGAACGTTTAGTAACGTGTTCGTTTGTATTCGATAGTTCATTGGTGTTTTAAATTTTTATATTTTATTTAAATACTTCAAAATTTCGACAAATAAAATATTTAATAAGTATTAGTGTATTATATATTCTGTTCATGAACACTTGTTTGTGTCCGTTCGTTTTCATTTGTGTTCATGAACATTAGTTAGTGTTTGTTTGTGTTCATGAACGTCATTCGTGTTCATTACCTAAAATTAACAAACAAACACGAACACGTTCATTTCCTTAACAAACTAACACGAACATGAAATCCCGTTCGTGAACACATATATTTACTTAACAAACGAACACGAACAAGGTTGTTCGGTTCGTTTGCAGCCCTGGTTATAGGTTAAAAATTGTTGTTTTTCCAAAACAATTATAGGCATTTTCGTCATGCGGAATATTTTTGGTCGGAATTGGTATAAAAGAAAGAAGACACATAGTTACATGCTTGGGTGACCTATAACGTGGTACTGGGGGATGATGTATACACATGCCACCCAAGTATTTAAAAGTATTCACTTAGGCCAACCTTAACTGAAACAACTTTAAAGGCTACCCATATAACATCGTGGTTTCAGTTATGCAAACGAAACATTTTGTAGCCAAAAAACTGACCAAAAGCCCATAAATTTAAAGCTTTTGTCACATCTAGAGTTTGTAAAATGACAAAAGTGTCAATAATACACTCAAATATATATAGAAATTCATCTATAGTTGGTTCTTTTGAGTCGACTCATGTACAATTTTGTCACTTTGTAACTTTAGATGGGACCAAAGCTTCAATTTTATGATTATCTACAAGTTTCAAGCAAGTTTTTTTCATCGGAATCAGCATCAACGAAACCAATATGATACTTGGGTGAGTTGTTTTAGTATTTTGGTACGCTTAGTGAATTCTTTGAATACTTGTGTCACCTATTTATACATCAACCCTAGCTTCAATATATGGGTGGTCATAAAGAAATAACAAAAAAAAAACTTGGGTGTTCTCCAATAATTATCCCTTTTGGAGTAAAGTACACAGATAGTCCCTATGGTTTACCAAAATTTTGGATTTGGTCCCTAGCTTTCCAAAAGTACATAAATGGTCCCTGTGGTTTGCACTTTGTAACGCATTTAGTCCCTAGCCAACAAATCTAAAGGTTTTAGAAGATCCAAGTTAGGGACTAAATGCGTTACAAAGTGTAAACCACATGGAGTCAAGGACCATCCATGTGACTTTTGAAAAGTTGGGGACTAAATGCATTAGAAAGTTTGAATAACTAGGGACCAAATCCAAAATTTTGGTAAACCACAAGGACCACCCGTGTACTTTACTCTTTATTCTATTATAGACCCCACAATTCCATAAGTACGACATCTAGAAAGGACAAAAGATGTATAAAGCATAAACCTTGAGCAATTTGTGCACGTCGTTTCTCCTTCGTTGATTCTTGATACGCCTAAATAACAATGTAAGTGCAACAAATATCACAAATAGCACACTCCCAGAATTTAGAAGAAGACATGAAACAATAAATTTGGAATTTCTAAATTTAACCTCATTGGGATCAAAATAAGTTCGAACTAAAAGATGCTCAAGTCTCAAGTATCGTTCCGGTTGTTCCTGTTTCATGACACTCATTGCTTGTGTTTGCCTCAATATTGCACGAGCAGTATCCATCTCACGAAGCTCAATCATTTCAAGAACAATCTAGAACAGATTAATTGAGAAAATATAGATTAGCACATACCTGAAAGTAGGAAACCTATTAGGTACGAAGATAGAACATGTACCTGCTCGTATAGGTCTTCAAGTTTCTTTCTTGGAAGCTTAAGTTGTGCGACTTGAGGTATTATGGTATCCCATCTGCCACTGTTGATATCGGCTACAAATGTTTCAAGGCTGTCAACTGTATTTAAAGATACTTGACATTCACTTTGTAGTGTTTGGAATGTTTGATGCAGAGAGTTCTCTTTGCAGAATTGAAGAACTATTTTAATCACACTGCAACCAAAATCATATCATATATATATATATATATATATAAAAATCACATAATATGATTCCAGTTCATAGAAATATCCGAGAATACGTGTAACCAAAGTCATATATATAAATCATACAAAATCACATCAAAGCTGTTTTGACACTTAATATAATCAGAATCATCATATAATCAGCTGATATACTTACAGTAGTTAATAATTTTGCATATATCTGGAAAATACTTTCATTCTTACCCTAATCTGATTATTTTGAACCTTAATTATGAGAAAATCGAATCGAAATTAGGTTTTGCTAAACAATTAGCAGTAATTCAGTCGTTCGTAATTGTTTACCGCTACCTAAAATTTGGTAATTGATTTGTTTTTGTTCGGATTCAATTAGGTAAAATTGGTGTAGATATGAGAGTGCAATGACGTAAAATTGACGAAAGAATGTATGTGAGCTTACTCGCGAGCTTCGATTTCTAGGGCAGACATCGTCTCGGAAGAAGGGTTTAGGGTTTTGGAGGTTGAAAGCAACAATGGAGTTCGCACCTTTCAGAAACACACGAAACAAAAACGACAGTAC
The DNA here is from genome assembly GCA_947069175.1 of Scalesia atractyloides. Classification (NCBI taxonomy): domain Eukaryota; kingdom Viridiplantae; phylum Streptophyta; class Magnoliopsida; order Asterales; family Asteraceae; genus Scalesia; species Scalesia atractyloides. The sequence continues at coordinate 58,373 of CAMTDV010000084.1, read as the reverse complement.
TCGAGTTCGATTTCGTTAAGGCCTCAATTTAAACTTGAGTTAATTGCACGGATGGTCCCTGTGGTTTCACGTTTTTCACGTTTAGTCCCCACCTTTTGAAAATAGCAGGTATGCTCCCTATGGTTTGTTATTTTGTTACTCGGATAGTCCCCTGACATTCACTCATGGGACTATCTGAGTAACAAAATAACAAACCACAGGGAGCATACTATTATTTCCAAACTAACAAACATTTACTCAGGGGTCTATCTGAGTAACAAAATAACAAACCATAGGAAGCATACCTGCTATTTCCAAAAGGTGGGGACTAAACGTGAAAAAAACGTGAAACCACAGGGACCATCCGGGAAATTAACTCTTTAAAGTTAAAGCTAGTATATCTTAGAAAGTTATAAACGACTGACTCGTTTGTGTTTGTGGTTGGGTTTAAAATTCGTTAAGGCATTTGAAGAAGTATTGGATAAGAGTACCAAACTTGGTTGTTATCGGGCCGAATATAACCTACTGGATTCGGATCTAAAGAATTAGAGCAGGATGAGAGACAATAAGAAACCAAGATGTTAGTGTGATCACCAATTAGGATAGAGATGTCAACATTAAACGGTTATGCCCTCATTAAGGACCACGCCTCTTATGACAATGACAGATAGCTATTCATAGTATAATTACTAGTGACCTCATGTAAGATAGGTCAACTCCTTTCTCTCTCGAACTTACTTGTATTTATAGTGATAAGTAAGTGGTTATTCTCATGTCGGAGGGTTGTCACGTGGACAAATCCATTCATACTGTGAGGCTAACGACGGTGAGTTTTGCAGATTACATCCAAGAAAGTTGACTTTCATTGCCCATATCACAATCCTATTACAGCCAGCTACCTTAGACCAGACATGTTCAGGGCTTTCTTTTTTATTGACGCCATCCACATACTGAGTGAGCATCAGTCTTTTTTTGTTTTATGGGCACCATGGATAAAAATCCTAGATATATGTCAAGTGTTGTTACTTTAATTGAAAGATTTATAACGGTGAGGCTCATGTGCATCAATATGCCTAATGGTAGTGCTATTGTTACCACAACACAAGTTTTACATATATCTGGAAAATACTTACATTCTTACTCTAATCTGGTTATTTTGAACCATAATTATGAGAAAATCGAATCGAAATTAGGTTTTGCTAAACAATTAGCAGTTATTCAGTCGTTCGTAATTGTTTACCACTACGTAAAATATGGTAATTGATTTGTTTTTGTTCGTAGGTAAAAGTCGTGAAGATATACAAAATTATGAGAGCGCAATGACGTAATATTGATGAAATAGTGTATTTGAACTTACTCTCGAGCTTCGATTTCTAGGGCAGACATCGTCGCTACTGATGGAAGAATGATTTAGGGTTTTGGATGTTGAACGCAAAAATGGAGTTCACACCTTTCAGAAACCCACACAACGTAAACGACACTACTCAAGCAATTTAAACGTTTAACGAAACTACTAGCTCGTTTATGGTTTATGATGTTTGTGTTTATGGTTTGGTTTAAATTCCGTGAAGGCGTGTGAAGAGCCATGGAACCAGAGTACCAAATATGGTGTTATCGGGCCAAATATAACCGACCGGACTTAGATGAAAGAAAACAATAAACCAGGCTAAAGCATGGTAGTGTAACCATGTATTAGGATACAAATGTCAGCATTAAATGTTTCTGAGTTTTATAAAAGAAAGAAAACAAAGGACAAGAAATTAAGGAGAGAAAAGAAAGGAAATACGTAACTTAATTTTGTGTTCCCGAGTCGAAAAGAAAGGAAAAGAAACTAAGGAGAGAAAGAAAGGAAATACGTAACTTAATTTTATGTTCCCGAGTTGAAAAGAAGAAAAATGGAAGAAAAATAAAAAAATCACAATTTTATAATTATACCCTTGTGTTAGTAAAATAGGGAGAGGTAAAATAGTAAATAATAAAATGTTATATTCTACTCCATTACGATTTCTTCCATTTTGGAAAGAAAGTTACAAGAGAAATATATTAAAAAATCGTCCTTTCATTTCCTTCCACTTCCGTCCCCTTCATTGATTTAGAAAAACTATGCAACACGTGATAATTTAACCATCCTTAGAGGGTGTTTGGGATTGAGTTTAAAAACTAGTAAGTTAAAAATGTGTTTGGCATTGACAAAAGTGCTTTTAATTCTGGCTTTATGAAAAGGAGTGAAAATTTGTTTTCCAAAAGCCACAAAAACGTGGTTTGTTAAATGACTTTTGGCTTTTTGAATATCAAATTACCAATTTAACCTTGCCATTTAAATAACAACTAAATATGGAAACTTATCCTATCTTTTTTTTTTGTTTTGTCATTTTACTTTTCCCACCATAAAAGCTAATCCAAACACTTTTTAAAAACTTATTTTGACAAAGTTATAAGTTACTAAACACTTTTGACAAAAAAAAAACACTTTTAAAACTAGTTGAAAAGGTTCCTTTTCAAACGCTAGTTATAGTTGTAACATTTGTTAAAAACGGGTTTTTTCCAAAACTCGCTTCGTTTGTAATCGAATATCAAGTTATAAATACTTCGATGCATATTTATGTCAATTTTAATTTTTAATGATGCATAATTAATAAACAAACTAGAATATAAAAGTTATAATTGATAAAAAGTAAAAATAAGATAAATAAAATGAAAAATAGGCTGCCGGGACTCGAACCCGGGTCAGCCGGAAAGAGTTCAAAGACTTATCACACACATATGTAACCACTCCGCCACTTGATGTTTTCTGTGAATTCTAGGAAACAATTAAATTTTATGGTCAATCATGAAGCGATCTGGTTACGCTAACTGTAACCGAAATCGGTCACCAAACGTCCAAAAACGTTTGATTGTTCGCGGTTTACCGATTATAACCGATACACCGACACCTCCAATCAATTTAGCTTTGAATGGACTTGAATTCAAGAGTTGATCGGTTTTAATTTCACTTCCGCAATACTTTCAGTTCGTCGGAGAAGCAATTTGAACTCGCCGGACTTTCGCTGGAAAACCGTGTTTTCCATCAAATCAGTAAGTCTCTCAATTCTTTCATTGTCTATCAGTTGTTAAGCTGTTTCTAACTAAAACCCTTCAATCGGAATCAATTTCAGACGTCGATATCGGATAATTCACTCTCGCCGAAAAACTGCTGAAAATTCTCAATTCTCGCTGTGAAACGGTATAGCCTTCTAAACTTCCTGGAAATTCTTGTTCTGTGCTTCAATTTCGCTTTTAGCTAATAAAAATTGTTACTCTGTTCGCTCAGACGAAATCCGTAAAAACAGAGCCGACGACTTGCCGGAATTCTGAGATAAATCGTTTCTCCGGTATGTTTACTTCCAAAATCGTCTCTGCCATTCCATTTTAGTCTTTTGAATGTTTGTCAATCGAATTAAACAAGAAACAATAGAGTAATCGTAGACTGTGATTCTGTAACGAAGAAGACGAAGTTAGGTTGATTATAAGATTAATATAATTTGGATATTATCTCGGGTTAGACACACAGTCCAGCGGTGGACTGTGTGCACACATATATCACACGCTGCGAGTTCGATCCTTGACACACGTATGCTCTGTAATAAAGATGTTTTATTTTTTCTAACTGAACCGGATTAACTTACGTTAGATGTTAAGTATAATAAAAATCGGTATATTAACCAGGTTAGACACACAGTCCAGCGGTGGACTGTGTGCAACACTAACCCACAGGTCCCGGTTCGAGACATGTTGCACGCTCCGGTTCGATGATTTAAAACACTTTTTGAAAATAAAAGAATTTTGAATAAACTGAATTAGTATATAAATATAATTAAAAACAGAATTATTTCGGGTTAGACACGTAGCTCAGTTGGTAGAGCTGCGTGCACGCGTACGGGATGTCTCGGGTTCAAATCCTGCCCGGCGCATACATGCACACAATAGAACCGGTCAAACAGTCAAACAGTCAATGGTCAATGGTCAACGCAAAATGCAACATTTTTTTATATTTTTATTTATTTAATTTAATTCAAAAATCAATTAAAAATACTTAAAAATAATGTTTTTAAAGATAGGAAGTAGCCTTAAACTCACAAAAATATATCTAAAAATTCTATTAAAATTATTAATAAAATCCACTCATTTACTATACCTTCCGTTATTATTCAGGTTAGTTAATCCTCGTTGATCAATCATTCAAACTCGTGCGCATCTCATCATCTCCAACCGAACGCACCCAATGTGAGTGAATCTCTACAAACTCCCCGTTTTAAACACGTTTTTGGGGTGTATCATGTGTCTTACCAATTATTATATTTAAATCATTGTGCATACATCATATCATGAACAAATGTGTATTCAGTTTGTATCAACTGTTTGTGTGGTTATTGTCTAGATTTAATTTATTATTTTCAGTACATGCAATATCATAGGCCGCCGCTCCCCATTACATTATGAGCGTTGAGCAGTTCCCCATTACATTATGAGGGTGAACCTGGCGTTGCCAACATACGATCGGCTCCGTTTGATTGAGCCTTGATCGCACAGACATTCATCATAGGCCGTCAGTTCCCCATTACATTATGAGCGTGAACGTGACGTTGCCAACATATACAGTTTCATTCATGTTATATATTCATGCAAGTTCATATGTTATTGTATGTTAATGTATGTTATTGTTTGTGGCTGTTATTGCTATTGTTGATTATTTACATTTGCTCACATATGACTATTGCACAATTTTTCCTTGATAAAGATAACAAGAAATCAATAATAAATGTTTATCTAACAAGGTTCACTCGCCAACTTATGTTGACCCAAAAACCCCCATTTTACACATGATACAGGTGAACCAGCTGCAGCAAGAAACACATAGGATTGGCTTAGAAGAATAAACTGGTTTAGAGCTTGGATTGTTTAGTTGATTATTTTTCTTTGAATTTGTATGAACATGTTTGGATTATTGAGAATGTAATTTTGACTTTAATAAATATGAAACATATTAGTAAATATCATGAGCTTTGGTGATAACCCAATTATGCCCCGACTCTTATTCCGCTGCGGGTCGGGGTGTGACAGATTGGTATCAGAGCCATGACTATAGGGATATAGGATAGGTTATTAGACCCTTAGAGCCTATACTATAGTTGACAAGAAATTTTTAAGATTTTTGTGTGTTACATGCAAAATTCATGATGTTTATATGTTTATGTTTAATGTTACATTCAATGTTATGCAAGCATGTTCATAAGTACATATTATTATATAATGCCTATCATAAACCATATTCTCATAACATATCATATCCATGAAAGCACACATCACATCATTTTCATGATTGTTTTTACAATGATTTTTGTACTTTCAAAACACATCAAAGTGAGTTCTCATGACGGGCATGTAGTAACTGGAAGGGTACAAGTACCGGTAGTCGGAACGTCCTGTCTAGGCTGGCATTCGTATAAATCCAAAATAAAGGACCAGTTTGCCTACCTGGGGACTAACGATGAGAGTACGAAGTACCTATTAGGCCAAAGCATGCTATACCAAACGTCGTGTGAGCTAACCCCACTTTGAGTTGTCATTGTGTCTACACCTGGACACATTCCGACCATACATATCGTAAACATATTTCGTGGTTTTCATTCGGGTAATGTGAGTGTTAAACCGCCAATACTAATGTGAATCCTACCAAGCCAATAGTCATGGGGGCCCACATGACTATACAGGTGAAGGTATGGGGGACATTTGAGGCCCAACATGAGCAAACCCAAGACATCCTATGGATGTAGTTGCATTATTGATATTTATGTTATTTTCATTTTCTTTAAGACACATGACACCTAAAAAGACTCCATAAACTCACAACCTTCTTATGTATGTTCCTGTAGATGTCGGCTAGACAACAACGAGGGGGTAAAAGATCAGGAAGGTCTCACGAACGCTTGGCCACTCAAATCGCAAAACAAATGGCCGCGGTGCTTCCTGACATTGTGGTTCAGGTACAACAAGCTCTCGCCACAAACCCCACCAATCCTCCCCAGCAAGAAGACCAGAACATCGGCAACCCTCCTACCAAAAAGTGCTCATATAAACATTTCAAGTCTTACGATCCTCCTAAATTTGAAGGGACCGAAGGTGTCACTGCTCTCCTCCACTGGTTTGAGGAAATGGAAAACACCTTCCTCAACTGCGATTGTCCCGAGGATCGCAAGGTACGATACGCAACCGGGAGACTATTTGGGGTAGCTCTTACCTGGTGGAATACTGAAAAGGGTAAGAGGGGAATCGAAGATGCTATGGCCTTAACGTGGGAGGAGTTAAGGGAAATCATGACGAGACGATTCTGTCCTAGAAGTGAGATTAAAAAGTTAGAAGATGAATTTCATTCATTGAAGCAAAAGGAGGGAGATCATACTTCCTACAACAAGAGGTTCTTAGAGTTGAACCAAATGGTCCCTAACTTGTTCACCCCAGTTTACCGCTTAATCGAGCATTATATTCGAGGTCTTCCCTCGAAAATTCAAGATTCAGTTCTCAGCACTTCGCCAACAACACTTGAAGCTGCTATGGAACTAGCTACTGAACTGACCGAGAATCGAATTCGCAACGGTAAATTTAAAGAGGAGAAAAAGAAAGCCCCCATTGAGGGCCAAACTTCAAACCATTCCACCTCCTCCTCTAAGTTTGCTAACAAGAGGAAACGTAACATCAGAAACTTCGCTGTCACACAAACCAATTTCCCTATCCCTGCTGCACCCATTACCCAAGTTGCCCCCTCACCTGCGCCATACAAAAGGCCATACTCTGGCCCATTACCTAAATGCAACCATTGCCAATACCACCACTTTCCTGATCATCCCTGCCAACATTGCACCGGCTGTGGTCGCGCAGGTCATACTGTTCAAACTTGTCGCATACCTTAGCGAACGAACCGCCACCAGCCTTCAACCCAAACCCATCAACAAATAATGGGTCAAGCCCAACAACCCCTACTACTACCACCTACCCAACCTTTAGCCCAATCATACTACCAACCCAACTATCCCATGGTGCAACCTATGCGGGCTTGCTACAATTGTGGAGATCCAAGCCACTTTAGAAACACTTGTCCACGTTTGGTGAACATTATACATGCTCAAGCCCAAGCAAATCCGGTGAATCAAGCTAACCAAGCTCCTCCACTTGCAAGAGGAAGAGCTTTCAACATCAACGCTAATCAGGCTAGAGCTGACAGCAATGTGGTTAACGGTACGTTTCTTATCAACGGTAGTTATGCATCCATGTTGTTTGATACTGGCGTGGATAAAAGTTTTGTGTCTTTAGAGTTTGAACCCATCCTAAACCAAATTCGTGATAAGCTCATGGAATCCATAACAGTAGAAGTTGCTGACGGAAAACCGGTCTCATTAAACTCTATTATACGCAATTGTACTCTCACCTTAAACGACCACGATTTTCCAGTTGACCTCATTCCTATGAAGTTGGGAAGCTTTGACATTATAATTGGTATGGACTGGCTCAGCCAACATCAGGCTGAAGTTGTATGCCGCGAAAAGTTTATACGCATTCCTCTTTCAAACGGTCAGACTCTACGAATCTTCGGGGAAACCCCATCGATTGGGCTCAGATTAATGTCCTGTCTTCAAGCCCAAAAATATCTTCGCAAGAATTATGTCGCATTTTTAACCCATGTCGTCAAAAAGGGAACCATGGAGAAGAAACTCGAAGACATCCCAGTAGTAAAAGATTTCCCGCAAGTTTTTCCTGACGACATTTCAGGACTTCCTCCCGTAAGAGAAGTCGAATTCCGCATTGATCTTATACCTGGTGCTACACCAGTTGCAAAGTCTCCTTATAGGTTAGCCCCCTCTGAAATGCAAGAGCTAGCCAGTCAATTGCAAGAGTTGACTGACAAAGGATTCATACGTCCTAGCTCCTCGCCTTGGGGTGCACCTGTCCTTTTTGTGAAGAAGAAAGATGGATCGTTTCGCATGTGCATCGACTACAGAGAACTCAACAAGTTAACGATCAAGAATCGCTATCCATTACCTCGCATTGATGATCTTCTTGACCAACTTCAAGGCGCCAGCTGTTTTTCAAAAATCGACCTTCGTTCTGGTTATCATCAACTCAGGGTACATGAAGAAGACGTCCCAAAGACCGCTTTCTGAACTCGTTATGGTCATTATGAATTCATGTTCATCCATTTGGTTTAACAAACGCTCCAGCTGTCTTCATGGATTTAATGAACAGAGTCTGCAAACCCTATCTCGATCGTTTTGTTATAGTCTTCATCGACGACATCCTCATTTATTCAAAGTCTAAGTCTGATCATGAACGGCATCTTCGACTCATCCTTACACTCTTAGAGAATGAAAAACTTTACGCCAAATTCTTCAAATGCGAATTCTGGTTAAAAGAGGTACAATTCCTTGGACATGTCGCAAATGACAAGGGAATACATGTCGACCCCTCAAAGATCAAAGCAGTACAAGAATGGCAAGCGCCACGTACACCAACTGAAGTAAGATCATTCATTGGTCTGGCTGGTTATTATCGCCGTTTCATTTCAAACTTCTCTCGCATTGCTGTACCACTCACGGCTTTAACTCATAAGGGAAAACCCTTCATATGGGGACCCAAACAAGAAGAAGCCTTCCAAACCCTTAAATAAAGACTCTGTGATGCACCAATCCTCACTCTTTCTGAAGGTGGTGATGACTTCGTGGTTTATTGCGACGCGTCAGGGCAAGGACTAGGCTGTGTTCTAATGCAAAGAGGAAAGGTTATAGCTTATGCTTCGAGACAACTCAAAACTCATGAGAAGAACTACACCACCCATGACCTAGAACTTGGATTCGTTGTGTTCGCTCTTAAGATATGGAGACATTATCTCTACGTACTAAGTGTGAAATATACACTGACCACAAGAGTCTTCAACATATCTTCAATCAAAAGGAGTTAAACATGAGGCAACGAAGATGGGTCGAACTTCTAAATGACTATGACTGTGAAATTCGGTACCACCCTGGCAAGGCAAATGTGGTGGCTGATGCACTCAGTCGAAAGGGTTATGCGAACTCCATTCATCTTCTATGTTCGCAAATCATAACTGACATTAAAGATCAAATTCGAGAAGCCCAACATGTTTCAGTAACGGAAGACGACGTACGAAAGGAGCTGTCCTGTGGAGCTGAACTTAAAATTGAAACTAAATCTGACAGTATTCTGTACTATCTAGATCGCATATGGATTCCTGACCACAACAACCTTCGTGAATTTCTTATGAATGAGGCTCACAAAACACGATACTCTATACACCCAGGAGCTGATAAGATGTATCAAGACCTTCGATACACCTATTGGTGGCCTGGAATGAAAAAGGATATTGCTGTTTTTGTTTCCAAGTGCCTTACATGTTCCAAGGTGAAAGCTGAACACCAAAGACCCTCAGGACTTCTGGTCCAACCTGAAATACCTGTATGGAAGTGGGAAAACATAACCATGGACTTCATTACCGGGTTACCTCGCACTTCTGGTGGGTATGACACTATATGGGTAATCATTGATCGTCTTACAAAATCAGCTCACTTTATTCCTATCCGCGAAGATTTCAAGAACGAGAAGCTAGCTCGTATTTACATCAGCGAAATCGTAAGCCGACATGGTGTACCGTTAAGCATTATTTCAGATCGTGATGGTCGTTTCACTTCACGAACATGGCAAGCTGTACAAACCGCTTTGTGGTACACGATTAGATCTCAGTACCGCTTATCATCCTCAAACTGATGGACAATCTGAATGCACCATTCAAACTCTTGAAGATATGCTTCGAGCATGTGTCATAGACTTCAAGGGAAATTGGGATGCTCATCTACCATTAGTTGAATTTTCGTACAACAACAGCTATCATTCAAGCATCGGCATGGCACCTTTTGAAGCTTTATATGGTCGTAAGTGCCGATCTCCAGTATGTTGGCACGAAATTGGGGAAGCTCAAATCACCGGTCCAGAATTGATTCAAGAAACCACAGACAAGATCCATCGAATTCGAAACAATCTTTTAGCGGCTCAAAGTCGTCAAAAGAGTTATGCAGATAAACGACGGAAACCCTTGGAGTTCAACATTGGTGATCATGTACTTTTTAAAGTATCACCGTGGAAGGGAGTAGTTCGTTTTGGTCAAAAAGGCAAGCTAGCACCACACTACGTAGGACCTTTCAAGATACTCGAAAGAGTAGGACCTTTAGCATACAAGCTTGATCTACCAGAAGAACTCAACAGAATTCATCCCACGTTCCACGTATCAAACTTGAAGAAGTGCCTCGCTGATGAGAACCTCCATATTCCTCTGGAAGATATTCAGATTGATGAATCTATGCATTTTATTAAAAGACCAGTAGAGATCACGGACTTCGGAGAAAAACGTCTAAGATGAAGTCGCATTCCAATTGTTAGGGTACGCTGGGAGTCGAAACGGGGACCTGAGTTTACTTGGGAACGTGAAGACTCAATGCGCGAAAAATACCCGCATCTTTTTCCTACTACTTAAATTTCGGGACGAAATTCCTAAAAGTAGGGGATACTGTAACATTTGTCAAAAACGGGTTTTTTCCAAAACCCGCTTCGTTTGTAATCGAATATCAAGTTATAAATATTTCGATGCGTATTTATGTCAATTTTAATTTTTAATGATGCATAATTAATAAACAAACTAGAATATAAAAGTTATAATTGATAAAAAGTAAAAATAAAATAAATAAAATGAAAAATAGGCTGCCGGGACTCGAACCCGGGTTAGCCGGAAAGAGTTCAAAGACTTATCACACACATATAACCACTCCGCCACTTGATGTTTTCTGTGAATTCTAGGAAACAATTAAATTTTATGGTCAATCATGAAGCGATCTGGTTACGCTAACTGTAACCGAAATCGGTCACCAAACGTCCAAAAACGTTTGATTGTTCGCGGTTTACCGATTATAACCGATACACCGACACCTCCAATCAATTTAGCTTTGAATGGACTTGAATTCAAGAGTTGATCGGTTTTAATAACCGAAAACTTGCACTTCCTGAATTACTCCAATCATAGTCCCCTCTCGCGACTCAAACACATCTGCAAACCTTTAATTTCACTTCCGCAATACTTTCAGTTCGTCGGAGAAGCAATTTGAACTCGCCGGACTTTCGCCAGAAAACCGTGTTTTCCATCAAATCAGTAAGTCTCTCAATTCTTTCATTGTCTATCAGTTGTTAAGCTGTTTCTAACTAAAACCCTTCAATCGGAATCAATTTTAGACGTCGATATCGGATAATTCACTCTCGCCGGAAAACTGCTGAAAATTCTCAATTCTCGCTGTGAAACGGTATAGCCTTCTAAACTTCCTGGAAATTCTTGTTCTGTGCTTCAATTTCGCTTTTAGCTAATAAAAATTGTTACTCTGTTCGCTCAGACGAAATCCGTAAAAACAGAGCCGACGACTTGCCGGAATTCTGAGATAAATCGTTTCTCCGGTATGTTTACTTCCAAAATCGTCTCTGCCATTCCATTTTAGTCTTTTAAATGTTTGTCAATCGAATTAAACAAGAAACAATAGAGTAATCGTAGGCTGTGATTCTGTAACGAAGAAGACGAAGTTAGGTTGATTATAAGATTAATATACTTTGGATATTATCTCGGGTTAGACACACAGTCCAGCGGTGGACTGTGTGCACACATATATCACACGCCGCGAGTTCGATCCTTGACACACTTATGCTCTGTAATAAAGATGTTTTATTTTTCTAACTGAACCGGATTAACTTACGTTAGATGTTAAGTATAATAAAAATCGGTATATTAACCAGGTTAGACACACAGTCCAGCGGTGGACTGTGTGCAACACTAACCCACAGGTCCCGGGTTCGAGACCTGTTGCACGCTCCGGTTCGATGATTTAAAACACTTTTTGAAAATAAAAGAATTTTGAATAAACTGAATTAGTATATAAATATAATTAAAAACAGAATTATTTCGGGTTAGACACGTAGCTCAGTTGGTAGAGCTGCGTGCACGCGTACGGGAGGTCTCGGGTTTGAATCCTGCCCGGCGCATACATGCACAAAATAGAACCGGTCAAACAGTCAAACAGTCAATGGTCAATGGTCAACGCAAAAGTCAACATTTTTTTTTATATTTTGATTTATTTAATTTAATTCAAAAATCAATTAAAAATACTTAAAAATAATGTTTTTAAAGATAGGAAGTAGCCTTAAACTCACAAAAATATATCTAAAAATTCTATTAAAATTATTAATAAAATCCACTCATTTACTATACCTTCCGTTATTATTTAGGTTAGTTAATCCTCGTTGATCAATCCTTCAAACTCGTGCGCATCTCATCATCTCCAACCGAACGCACCCAATGTGAGTGAATCTCTACAAATTCCCCGTTTTAAACACGTTTTTGGGGTGTATCATGTGTCTTACCAATTATTATATTTAAATCATTGTGCATACATCATATCATGAACAAATGTGTATTCAGTTTGAATCAACTGTTTGTGTGGTTATTGTCTAGATTTAATTTATTATTTTCAGTACATGCAATATCATAGGCCGCCGCTCCCCATTACATAATGAGCGTTGAGCAGTTCCCCATTACATTATGAGCGTGAACATGGCGTTGCCAACATACGATCGGCTCCGTTTGATTGAGCCTTGATCGCACAGACATTCATCATAGGCCGTCAGTTCCCCATTACATTATGAGCGTGAACGTGACGTTGCCAACATATACAGTTTCATTCATGTTATATATTCATGCAAGTTCATATGTTATTGTATGTTATTGTTTGTGGCTGTTATTGCTATTGTTGATTATTTACATTTGCTCACATATGACTATTGCACAATTTTTCCTTGATAAAGATAACAAGAAATCAATAATAAATGTTTATCTAACAAGATTCACTCGCCAACTTATGTTGACCCAAAAACCCCCCATTTTACACATGATACAGGTGAACCAGCTGCAGCAAGAAACACATAGGATTGGCTTAGAAGAATAAACTGGTTTAGAGCTTGGATTGCTTAGTTGATTATTTTTCTTTGAATTTGTATGAACATGTTTGGATTATTGAGAATGTAATTTTGACTTTAATAAATATGAAACATATTAGTAAATATCATGAGCTTTGGTGATAACCCAATTATGCCCCGACTCTTATTCCGCTGCGGGTCGGGGTGTGACAATAGTAGCGTTCAAAAAAACCAACAAGCTTTTAGGGTTTAAATTACCTAAATAACCTACAATCCTCATCATCCCAGATTGAAGAAATGTTGATCAATCGCAAGTAAAGGCCAACAAAGGTATGCATGTTCTTATTTAATTAGTTTTTATTATTAGTTATATACTACTAGGGGTGTGCACGGTTCGGTTCGGTTATTAGCATTATCCATAACCGTAACCGAAGTCGTCGGTTAATCGGTTCGGTTAATTCGGTTAATTTGTCGGGTTTCGGCTCGGTTCGGTTAATTTTCGGTTAATAACCAATTCAAACAAAGGCTAAATTTTTTGCTTAGAAATACATGTAACGGAAGTATAAATACATGAAATGGATGTATAAATAAATGAAATGGGGGTGTAAATGCATGAAATAGATGTTTAAATACATGAAATGGAGGTATAAATAAATGAAATGAATGTATAAATAAATGAAATGGATGTATTATTACATGAAATGAAAGTATAAAACATGAAATACATGAAATGGAGGTATAAAAGCTAGAAATATAAAAAAAATAAATGGTTCGGTTCGGTTCGGTTAATTTCAGTTAACCGGTGGTAAAAAAAATATCCGTTATCCGACTTTCGGTTAATTTTCGGTTTCGGCTAATTTCGGTTCGGTTTTATCGGTTTTTGGTTCGATTTCGGTTAACGGTTCGGTTATTGCACACCCCTATATACTACCATGTTAGGATATTCACGTAATCATGTTCTGTTAGTCGATTTTTTGAGTGAATTGATGAAGTTCAGTTTAATTTGTGGGTGCTAAAATAATCAGATCATTATTTCTTTGACTCGTATTGAACTTTGTGAGTCTGCTGTCTCTACTAAACATACATCTCAATCTTGAAAAAAGATAAAAGTCTTGTGCATTACTTGGTCAGCAATGTTGGCTCAAAGGATAAAAGTTGTCATCTTGGAACAAGCAGCAATCAAATAAAAAATATTAATTAAAAGCGACAATCTTCATGTGCCAAGATTCTTTTAATTGACCATCGCCATTGTTTACTAATTTTTCTTTATGATTGAGAATTTTATTTCTTTTGCTTTTGAATATCTTTTTTTTAATCTTTGAGAATAACCTTAACCAAACCATCATATCTTAAAAACGCGTCGAAGTCGCTACTAGGCAGAAGAACCCAGTTCAGGAGTATGGCAATTTAGATAGTGATAAAAGATTGACATATATAAGACGTGTGCCTTCTAGCGCTTCTTTTGGAGGCATGCGTTCACGCACACATAAGCCTTAGACGCCTAATGTAGCCAGCAACTTAATTACGATTCATGTAGGATACACGGGTTATTATTTGTATAGTGTTGGGTGGGCCGCCGAGACCGAGTAGCACATAATAAGGAAAACACTTCTTCTGTAGGATAGATCAATATTATACTATATGACATATTTGACATGTAACGTGTAACAATCTTAAGTTCTTTGATTATTATGCTGTTAAAAATGCAGTTTTTTGCGACATTATTCTGATTTTGCAATTGTGTACATATGTATGTATGCATGGTTGCTAGATGGATTCTAAAAAAGAGAAAGGGAAAAGAGAAATTTGGCCAAAAGAAATGGTTTTAGAAATATGTCGGTTCCTAAATAAATATATCATGAAGCATGGTCGAACTTCCCCATTCAAATGGGCCACTCTTCAGCCAGAGTTTGAAAAAGTTATAAATCATAAATTCGCGAGTGACAAAGCTATGAATAACAAGTATGATAGTATGAGAAAAGAGTACAACCTTTGGAAGTCACTTAAGAATGGAGAGACTGGTCTAGGTTGGAGTGAAAGTACTAAACAACTTAATTGTTCTGATGAATGGTGGAAAAGAAAAATTCAAGTGACATAATGTTGTTTTTCCAAAATTTAAATACCAGATTCACCATTATATTGTGTAGGAAAACCCGAAAGTTCTAGCAATTCAACATAACCAACCATCTATACAACTACAAGAAGAGTGGGATCAGTTATTTGGAGATGTAGTTGCTAGTGGGGAAAATTGTGTGGCACCCTCTATGGATCCAACTACATTCAATGAGGTGCATGTTGAGAACCTTGAGGATGACAATGTTGAGGGAGGTGACAATTTCTTTGGTGACTTTTTGAATGAAGTAAGTCAACATGATGCATAACATTAAGCCCAAGTGGGGATGCAAAAAAATTTGAAAAGTCTACTAAAGTAAACACTAAGCCTAAGCCAGTTAAGATGAAATGTAAAGAGAGAGAATCATTGGGAGCTTCAATACTTAAAGAACATTTAACTCCAAGTAATATGAATCAACAACGTGCTCTAGAAATATTAGAATCAGATTCTTTCAAACTCAGTTAAAGTACTAAGTTTAGTATTGAAGCTGCTATGGGTTTGCTTAGCCAGATGGTAGATGCAGGATTAATTAGAGAAGATGAGGATCTGTGTTATTTGCAATGGATTTATTTGAAGATCCGGTAAAAAGAGAAATGTTTATAAATGTGCCACATGATCATGGTAGGTTAGCGTGGCTGCAACGAAAGCAAAGGCTCATCGACTAAAGTTTTCTTTGAGGACATGTTACCAAGACATTATTGTTTCCATTTGTTTGAACTTTATTGCTTGTGGGTTGATTTATTATTTTTTACCTTGATGTTTAGTGACATGACTATATGTTAAGCTATTTATCCATTTATATTTTAGCTATTAAAGTGTTTATATGTTAAGCTGATACTGAATTTATTATCAGGGTTACAATGAATAATGAAACAAGCAAGAAGAAGCACAAACTGCATTGTTATAATTTTTTGTTGGATTCAACCTATACATGTGATCTAGTTGCTGCATACTATTATAAGCATATGTACAAGGAACCATGCATGACATCACCTCAAACGGGACAGGCTTGGATGATGGAAGTTTTAAATGGCAATCCTATACGATGTTTAAATGCATTCAGAATGCATCCAAACGTGTTTAAGAAATTATGTAGAGAGCTTGAATCAAACTATGGATTGCAGTCGAGTGATAGACTGTCAACTTGTGAGAAGGTGGGGATATTTTTGTATACATTGGCATTGGGTTTATCTAACTGGGATGTTGGGAGCGTTTTCAATGTTCTGGGGAGACTATTAGTAGAGCCTTTCATGAACTTCTAGAGGCAATAGTTGGTAGAGGTAAAGGTTTTCAAGGTCTAGCACGTGACGTTATAAAACCAAAAGATCCAACTTTTCAATTCGTACCACCTCAAATCTTGAATGACAAAAGATACATGCCATATTTCAAGGTATTAAATTGATTAATGCCATTCCTACTTGTGTACTTTGTTACTTGACTAATGTTCAATTATATATAGGATTGTATTGGATGTATTGACGGTACACACATAGGGGCCTGCATCCCAGAGAGTCAGCAACTACCTTATATTGGTAGAAAAGGGGCACCAACTTTCAACGTAATGGCAACATGTGATTTCGATATGTGTTTCACATTCGTATCGATCGGATGGGAGAGATCAACACATGACACATGCGTTTTCATTAACGTGACCCAAAGTAGTAAATTCAACTTCCCACAACCACATGAAGGTAATATTTCGAATTACTTACACATATATTTGGAATTGTTTCATGTTACTTTTAATAAATTCTAACGCCTTTTGTTTTTCAACTCCTTTATCAGGTAAATATTATTTGGTTGATAAAAGATATCCAGATAGAAAAGGATACCTTGTTCCATATTCCAAGACAAGATACCATCAATCTCAATTTCAAAGAGAGCCCCCGAATAATATGCAAGAAGCTTTCAATCGTTCACATTCATCTTTACGAAGTCATATTGAGAGGTCATTTGGAATTTTGAAGAAACGATTTAAGATACTTGGTAAAATGCCTAAGTATAGCGTGCAAACACAAATTGATGTTATCATGGCTACATTTGCATTGCATAACTCCATACGTAATTCTCAAGAAGATTTCATGTTTACTGCAATGGAGCAACATCCAAACTACATACCACGAGATGAACTGCATGATGTTCGTAACCATGACACAAACACTAGCGGTCTATTTGAAGGAACATCGAATGAGATGAAACATGTTCGCAACGAACTAGCTACTTTGATATGGAATGCACGACATTAATGATTTAATAGTATTATATTATGTTATGACTATTTGTCAATTACTATGTTTTATTTAATTGAAAATGACAATGTTTTATTTATTTGAGAAATAACTTTCATATATATATATGTGTGTGTGTGTGAGAGAGAGAGAGAGAGAGATTACGTTTAGTATTATGTTTTTTTATTTATGCCCATTTTGGTCATTTTATACATTTTATTAAAAGCTCCAACTACTCTGCCAAACACCTTAATATCTAAAAAGCTACAGCTACCAGCTTCCAGCCATCAGCTTCCAGCTACCAGCCACCAACTAGTTTGGCCAAACATACCCTATATCTTAGAAAGTTATAAACGACTGACTCGTTTGTGTTTGTGGTTAGGTTTAAAATTCGTTAAGGGATTTGAAGAAGTATGGGACAAGAGTACCAAACTTGGTGTTATCGGGCCGAATATAACCTACTGGATTCGGATCTAAAGAATTAGAGCAGGATGAGAGACGATAAGAAACCAAGATGTTAGTGTGATCACCAATTAGGATAGAGATGTCAACATTAAACGTTACGCCCTCATTAAGGACCACACCTCTTATGACAATGACAGATAGCTATTCATAGTATAATTACTAGTGACCTCATGTAAGATAAGTCAACTCCTTTCTCTCTCGAACTTACTTGTATTTTTAGTGATAAGTAAGTGGTTATTCTCATGTCGGAGGGTTGTCACGTGGACAAATCCATTCATACTGTGAGGCTAACGACGACGAGTTTTGCAGATTACATCCAAGAAAGTTGACTTCCGTTGCCCATATCACAATCCTATTACAGCCAGCCACCTTAGACCAGACATGTTCAGGTCTTTCTTTTTCATTGGCGCCATCCACATATTGAGTGAGCATCAGTCTTTTTTTGTTTTATGGGCACCATGGATAAACATCCTAGATATGTATCAAGTGTTGTTACTTCAATTAAAAGATTTACAACGGTGAGGCTCATGTGTATCAATATGCCTAATGGTAGGGCTATTGTTACCACAACACAAGTTTTACATATATCTGGAAAATACTTACATTCTTACTCTAATCTGATTATTTTGAACCATAATTATGAGAAAATCGAATCGAAATTAGGTTTTGCTAAACAATTAGCAGTTATTTAGTCGTTCGTAATTGTTTACCACTACGTAAAATATGGTAATTGATTTGTTTTTGTTCGTAGGTAAAATTCTTGAAGATATATAAAATTATGAGAATGCAATGACGTAATATTGATAAAATAGTGTATTTGAACTTACTCTCGAGCTTCGATTTCTAGGGCAGACATCGTCGCTACCGAAGGAAGAATGATTTAGGGTTTTGGATGTTGAACGCAACAATGGAGTCCGCACCTTTCAGAAACCACACAACGTAAACGACACTACTCAAGCAATTTAAACGTTTAACGAAACTACTAGCTCGTTTATGGTTTATGATGTTTGTGTTTATGGTTTGGTTTAAATTCCGTGAAGGCGTGTGAAGAGCCATGGAACCAGAGTACCAAATATGGTGTTATCGGGCCGAATATAACCGACCGGACTTAGATGAAAGAAAACAATAAACCAGGCTAAAGCATGGTAGTGTAACCATGTATTAGGATACAAATGTCAGCATTAAATGTTTCTGAGCTTTATAAAAGAAAGAAAATAAAGGACAAGAAATTAAGGAGAGGGAAGAAAGGAAATACGTAACTTAATTTTGTGTTCCCGAGTTGGAAAGAAAGGAAAAGAAACTAAGGAGAGAAAGAAAGGAAATACGTAACTTAATCTTATGTTCCCGAGTTGAAAAGAAGGAAAATGGAAGAAAAATAATAAAAATCATAATTTTATAATTATACCCCTGTGTTAGTAAAATAGGTATAGGTAAAATAGTAAATAATAAAATGTTATATTCTACTCCATTACAATTTCTTCCATTTTGGAAAGAAAGTTACAAGAGAAATATATTTAAAAATCGTCCTTTTATTTCCTTCTACTTCCATCCCCTTCGTTGATTTAGAAAAACTATGGAACATATGATAATTTAACCATCCTTAGAGGGTGTTTGGGATTGAGTTTAAAAACTAGTAAGTTAAAAATGTGTTTGGCATTGACAAAAGTGCTTTTAATTCTGGCTTTATGAAAAAGAGTGAAAATTTGTTTTCCGAAAGCCACAAAAACGTGGTTTGTTAAATGACTTTTGGCTATTTGAATATCAAATTACCATTTTAACCCTACCATTTAAATTAACAACTAAATATGGAAACTTATCCTATCTTTTTTTTTTGTTTTGTCATTTTACTTTTCCCACCATAAAAGTTAATCCAAACACTTTTTTAAAACTTATTTTGACAAAGTTATAAGTTATCA
This sequence comes from Scalesia atractyloides, assembly GCA_947069175.1. Taxonomy (NCBI): domain Eukaryota; kingdom Viridiplantae; phylum Streptophyta; class Magnoliopsida; order Asterales; family Asteraceae; genus Scalesia; species Scalesia atractyloides. The sequence continues at coordinate 38,622 of CAMTDV010000084.1, read as the reverse complement.
AACACTTTTGACAAAAAAAAAAAAACACTTTTAAAATTAAATAACCAATCTTAAACACCCTCTTAGTGATCTCATGTAAGATAAAAAAAATCATAGGTCACCTTCTTTATCTTAGTTTTCTCTCTCTTGAACTTACTTAGGGTGTTTGGAATTGAGTTTCAAAAAACTTCTTGGCTAAATGTTTTTTTTTCAAAAAAGACAATAAGTTAAAAAATGTTTTATTTTGCCATTTTGAAAAGGTGCAAAATGTTCTATTCCAAAATCCAGAAAAACCTGACTTTTTAAATAGTTTTTGGCTTTTTAACACAAAATTACCAATTTATCCACCATTTACCCTAAAACCTCTTGTTCACACAAACACGTAGCACACGTACACACCATTACTCGCTACCCACTTCACCTTCACCCGACCACCAGCCCCTGCCACCGTCAACCCATGCCCACCGTTGTCCCACGACCGCCCCTACCACCATCCACCATTACTCGCCACCCATCTCCACCTTCACTCGCACACACTGCCACACTCATTGCCATCACATGTTGCTGCAGTGTACCATCACCATCAAGGTATAATGGAATCGCGGGGATGAATATGTTATAACATCTTTTTGGATTTCTTTTGAATTATTTATAATTTGTATGGGCGTAATATTATCATGGTCTAGTCAAGAAATTATAAATTTTGTAAGAGAAATTCATATTATACATTTTATAATTTTTTTCTTAAAAAATGTTAAGTATATAATATTATATGTAAAGTAGTAATTGGTTTTAAATGTATAAGAAAGTCTTTTGGGGTCATTTTACATGAATAAGATAAGTCAAACACTAAAAAAAACAACTTATTCACTTATATAAGAAGGTCCTTTTGGAACTCGTCGGAAAACCCGTGTTGACTGAGTTTGACTACTCATTGACCATGTTTGACTTTTTGATCGTGAAGGAGTTCTTGGGTCACGCGTTCAGGTTTCAGATACGGGTCAAAGAGTTGATTGAGGATCTCAGTTTGTGAACAAACGTCAACTAGCGTGACGGTTCGTTGATTCAAGGTGTGAAGCTTTGGTTTTCGTCAAACGTTCGTTTCTCGAAAAACACCATATTGTTGTTTAATAGTTTTAACGAATTGCAATTGGATCTCTGGACGTGTTTCTCGGTTTTAGTTTTTATACATTTCCACTTTATAATTATTATGAGATATTAATTAAGAATAAATAAAATAAGATTTTATTTTAAAATTAAATTTATACACCCATGATTCCCAACAATGATACCAGAGCTGCTTTTGCATTCGTTTTAACATTATTAATTAAATCAATCTGTGTTTTATTTGTTAAAACTTTTGTTTGACAAGGATCGAGCCTTTTTGTTTATGTGATTATGATTTATATAAATCTAGCACTAGACCATACGAGTCACGCATTGAAATTGTTTCGTTGTTTTCGTCGTTGTTAATCAATGTTTGTATTTTCTATGGGTTTTTTGGAACCTCACTATAATAGATAGATTTTATTTATTTTATGTAAAGTTGCTTATTGTAAAATTTTAACACCGAAGAAGAAAAATATTGTAGATCTAAGATGGTGCAACTGGATTAGAGACGGAGATCTTGGACTAAGTGAGAGCTACAGGATATGGAGTTGTTTTGTGTGTGTCCCTTTAGATGTTCGGTTATCGTTCAATGGCTTGAAAGAAACCGAACAAATATCTAGATGCTTGGTTTATTACTTATTATTTATTTTACGTTTGGTTGGTATATTGTTTAGGAAATTAATTAGATCATCAATAAATATATTTTCCCTAAAACGACGAGATAGTTAGAAATGTGTTTTTAAGTTAACTCGGAAATGTATATACTAATAAAAAGGCGTTTTATTAAATAATAAAACAAGTTTTGCTTCTAAAATTAAAAAGTTTATTTTTAAATCCGTAATTAATAAAAGAGTTTATCAATTAAAATCAAGTTCATGATAAACGGCCAACGTAGTTTAAAATAGGGTATTTAAAATCAATCATGTTGATCAACGAACGTAAAATTGGATTTTACAAAATTGCATGATTTACATCATGCTACAAATCGTTCAAAATATTTGTGACCCGCACTGGTAATAATGGTTTATTACAGGCTACAACTTAATTTCATAATGGCTTTATTTCTGCATCTTCTATTCTTGTTTCCATAAAGAAATTAGACATCATATCAAAGACACCATTTAATACAAATTTTAGATGACTTAGAGTCATCTATGATCTCAAATGTCTTCGTAAATGTGTATTCATCTTCCCAACACTCTGAGCGATCTTGTGTAGCTTTTGGTCTTTCACTTGAATCACCTATTTTAATTTTCTTAGGAACAAGTCCTACTTTACAGTTACCCTTCCCTTTTATCTGAAATGAAATATGGGTGTATGCAGGATTCCACCATGATGTGCACCTCAATGAGCTAAAGGGTACATAACCCACCTGTGCATGTTCAAAAGATTCTGGACTTTTGTCAAACTCCTCCCAGTGATCATGATCTGGTTTGGAATCCATTGGCATCACATGCTTAATAACTACGACGCATTCATCATTCCACCGACGATTATAAGAGCTTACTAAAAATCCGGTAAATTCACTCTGCCAATTGGGTGGAAGTTGCAGTGTGATGATTGTCGTTGTAAGAAAAACTGTATCATGTTGTCTACCCGGAAGTGTGACACTCATAAAGCGATCTTCAACTGCATTTCTCTGTGACAGGTTCATTCAAATTATGAGGAACAAAAAATTATATATTATTTGAGTTAAATGCCATTTTAGTCATGTGATTTGAGCCATTTTGCGAGTACAGTCCAAAGGTTTATTTTTCTCCTGTGGGTCCGAAAAGGTTTCACCATTGCCATTTTAGTCCACTGGGTTAACTTCATCCATTTTTCTGTTAACGAGAACGACAATTCAGTCATTTTATATGTAATTATGTTAACTAGAAGGGCAATTCAGCCATATAAAATGACCGAATTGCCCTTCTCGTTAACAGAAAAAATTGATGAAGTTAACCCAGTGGACTAAAATGGCAACGGTGAAACCTTTTTAGACCCAGGCGAAAAAAGGAAACCTTTGGACTAAACGAGCAAAATGACTCGAGCTACAGGGACTAAAATGGCATTTAACTCTATTGTCATTGTTGTTGTTGTTGGTGTTGTTGTTTTGTTTTATAATCCATACAAAGATTGAATATTTTTAAGAATAAGATCGAGCTAAACCTGAAGCATGGAATGTAGTACCCGCCCCCCTTCGGTCAACTTATTACTATTCCAAAGTGAGACTTTCCACAACCATTTATATTTTGATAAATCTCCTATGCTTTCAAGTGAGTCACAATCATATGCTTTGAGTATAGCTATGCTTGATGGGAGACTTGGGAATTCTACAAGGCTTGTGCACCGTGACAAACTGAGGAACTTGAGACAAGGGATTCGCAAGAGGCTGGAATGTAATCGTGAAAATCGGTTTCCACTTAGGTATAGTATTTGTAGGCTTACTAACTCACAAATATCAGATGGGATGTCTCCGTCTCCTAAGTTGCAGTAACTAAGATTCAACCTCCTTAAGAAATGTGGAAACTGAGCAAACTTCAGGTTCGCCGAACTGTCTGGGTGAAAAGATTGTAACCCTATGCGACTCATGACAGTTTTAAGGAATGTTGAATCTTGACTGTGAAGTTGAGTACAACCGAAGAAATTAATATCTTCCAAACGTGTTAAGAGATGGAAGTTGCACGCTATTCTTTTTAGCTTGTAACACCGATGTAAGTCAAGAGAAACAAGGCTGGTACAAAATTTTCCAACTGACGTTGGGATTACTTTGATGACAGTATGATCCAATTGAAGGCTAACCAAGCTATCCATGTTCGAATGGATATCTGGAAACTTTTGGAGTTGATAGCACGAAGAGAGTCTAAGAATCTCCAGATTTTCCATACGTAAGATGGGTGGAAACTTTTTAAGGTTTAAACATCTAGTCATGTCTACCAAAACAAGCCTTACATGATACCCAATTGAGGGATGAATCTCTTTTAATTTTTCACAACCCTTTAAATTCAGTCTTCCAAGACATGGAAGTCCGTTAAAATTCGGGGTCTTCATTAGGTACTTTGAATACCGGAGATCAAGAATTTTCAAATTAAGTAGATGCTGTTATAAGACAAGTAACCAAAAGTCAAATAAGTCAGTATCCATTTGATGGACCCCAGAAATATTTTATTGCCAGTGGAGGTCCATTAGGTGGTATCAGTGTCATCTCTGAGAATTTATGTATCCTGTTCTAGCTTGAAAAACGTGCCCTTATGCCTTAAGAAGCCTTATTTGAAATTGGTATGGGTTTACTATTTTAAAAAAACTAGCATATATATATATATATATATAGGGTAAGGTTATTGTAAAAAAGACCAAAAGTGTGAGAAAAGTAAGAAACAATCTCAGCCATTAGATTTAAATTAATTGAAAAGGGTAATCAAATAATTTTATCATTGATTTAATTAATTCAAAACCTTCCATAAACCGCCACCCTAATTTATAGGAATACCGAATAACACTGCAAACACCATTCAACACGTATATAACACCATTCAATAAGTATATAACACCACTTTAAAGATCTCTTTAAACACTACGAATAACACTACAACAACCATTCAGCGCATATATAACACCATTAAATAATTATATAACACCATTCAATAAGTATATAACACCATTCAACACATATATAACATCATTCAATAAGTATATAACACCATTCAATAATTATATAACACCATTCAACACATATATAACATCATTCAATAATTATATAACACCATTCAATAATTATATAACACCATTCAACACATATATAACATCATTCAATAAGTATATAACACCATTCAATAATTATATAACACCATGAACTGAAACAAAAAACCATTAACTGAAACATTCGATTGAACGTAATTTTTTTCTGTATATAAGTATAGTAATATGGTACTCATATTAAATATTAGAAAACACTCGTTATTATGGTGTAACTTAAAAAAAATACGAGTTACATGTAAAAAGTTATTGGCGTTTAAAAAATAAAAGGGGAACTTGCATGTGGATTGCATGTGACTTTCTAAAATTAAAAATGTTAATTTTACCTTTATACTCTTAATCTAGAAAATTAATTATTTTAACTGTTATACTATTTACAAGATTGCCATCAAGATCTCAACCATTAGATTAAAGATCTAATGGATTAGATTCTTTCTTACCCTTCTCACACTTTGAGCCCTTTTTACAGGATCCTCTACCTATATATATATATATATATATATATGTATATCGGATTTTGTTTAAAACATATGCCTGCGAAATCACCGGCCCTGTGCAGAAGTCCTCCCCCAACACCATCTAAGCCTCCCCTGGATGGTATTTAGGAGTAAAAAATTATTGATAAAGAACCCATGTGCATATTTTATTGCCACGGATCAGCTGAATCAGAGCTCATTTTTAGACGGTTGAATTCACTTTATACACAAATTTATATAACAATATATGTAATGTACATGGTAAATTTGATGATGTAAATCTTTTATACTGGAGAATGATCAACCTTTTTTGTCACAAAGAGAGATATAACAAGAATTTCGAAAGAAATCTTTATTGTTGCTCACCAGCTTTGTCAACTAGGAAAAAAGACCCCCTAAATGTTTAAATATATTAAACCAAAAAGAAATATACAACAAATTTGTTAATTAGTCATTGTAGTATGTTGGTCACAATAAGGAGGAAGAAAAATAACTATCCCCAACTTTACATAATACCCATTCAATCCTAGCCTAAAAAAATTCAGCCCAAAATATTTAACATTGTTATTTTATAATGTATGCAAATAGTGTTAGCTTCGAAACCTTGCAAGCGATCCGAGTTTTATTAGAATGTTCATTACTTCACAGTCTACCTCTCGAAAGTTAGCCTATTAATTAACTGGTCAAAATTGGGAAACAATAACAATTACCTTACACCCTTTCCAGAGTTCTTTTTGCTGGCCCCTTATCAACACTAGACAACCAAGCTTACTTGGCTGAAAATTTGGTGGGAATGAAGATGCTGGATACTGATCCCAATCAATCCATCGAAGTTTCTTCATGTTTGCAACAACATGAGGAAGGCGTGGATGTTCAACATAACTTGGTAAAACTAATACTTCATTTTCCTGTGTTATTTATTCAAAAGAACCAAATTGTGTCAATATCCATAACCAAACATCACCAGATACACATCTAATATAATTTGTGCAAAGCGAGCTTTACCATTAACGTTCCAGCCTCCATAGCACAGCACTCGATAATATCTTCTGTTTTCCAAATTCTACTGTGTTTTTCAGGATGATTAGGGTATGCCCTTCTAACAATGTAGCGGGCCATTTCTTCTATCAAGTAATGCATATCAAATATTCCATTTGAAACCTTTATGAGAGACTTTTGTACCAATACCTTTACCCCTATACCTGGGTGAAAACTACAAGCATCAAGCACCATCATCACCTCATTTACAAGTCTTCTCCTCAAGAAACATGCAATATCTAAGAATAACTCTTTCTCGTGAAGTTCAAGTCCGTCATAACTTATTTTAAGTCTCTCCATGACCTTAACATCCGGTATGCTTTTTAACTTGACCAAGGCACTCAACCACTCATCTTTATCTTTGTCATATAGAAAAGAACCTAGGATTTCAAGTGCTAATGGGAGCCCACCAGCATAAGAAACTATCTTGTGAAAGTTGTTGGAAATTTAGTGAAAATAGCATTTTTCACAAATATAGGAAATGGGTATTTCCTAATTTTGGACGATAAATAAATATTATAAACTGAGGTTTATATAGATATTTATTTCTTGGTTTGTGTTCTATGTTGGAAGAGCTTCGCAACGAACTAAACTACGTCCAAAACGGAGCTAAGATGAATGAGATATCGATGCTCAAATTTTGGTGTTTGAAACATTAAATGCTGAAATAAATAGGAAAGTAGCATCTTGTCCCACATAGGAGGAGTGATAAAACTTAAATGGGTATTTAAGTGGGAACACTACTTCCTTATTGTTTCATGGAAGCACACACTGTCGCGCGCACCAGCAGGACCAGCTGCTTCCAGAGTTAATGACAGATCAGTTACACTTCAGCAGTTGAAACAGACGAGTCAAGGGTCTTGACCAGGAATGTAACTGACGAATTAAAGTGCATTAAAGACGTTTAATGCAATTTAATTCGTTAAGTTAATTCCTTTTGACTGTTTCAACCCAGATACAGTATAAATACAGCATCACCTCAACACCAGAAGACACACAGAAACATCAACGAATTCTCTACAGAAAAATCATTTTCTTCTCCTTTCTTGCAGCAAGGTACACCTTCGGGTTGTGGTCATCTCCGGCAGTGCAACTGCTTGGGCTGTTGTATCCTGGAAACAAACGAGTTCTCCTGGGAGACTCGGAATTTGTTTTAAGAGACCCGTGTCTAACACGATCCTCAGCCAAGGACGATTTTTCTGGTTAAATTTTGTTCTTGTATTTTCATTATTTCAGTTGTAATCCGTATTGTAAATTTTATGCTTTCTTTATTTTTCTGCTTGTGTAATTCAGTTAAATAAAGTTTTATTTATTTTATGCGAACGGATTCCTACAATCTTAAAACAAATTTTTAAAAACACCGTTCGTGTATAATCAAAACCATTCTGTTTTGGCAGTTTGTGTTTTTAAAAACATATTTTTTTCGTTTTCATCTTCAAAGGAGCGACTTTGGTTGAAAATGATTTCGGATTACTTCGTTTCGTTCTTAAAAATTACTTTAAAAACTTTCTGTTTTGGTCTTCAAAGTTGGACTTAGAAGCCAAACAGTAAGTGTGCGCTAAAAAATATAAGAATTTTATGTTTTTGGTCTTCAAAGTTGGACTTAGAAGCCAAACATTAAATTCGTGGTAATTAAAAAATTGGAGTTTACTTCTGGTTTTAGTTGGTTAAAACATAAGCCCGAGACTAAAACTTTATTTTTTTTAATTTCCAGAATGTCGACTGAAAACAATACCAACGTGAACACGAATGTTAACAACCTTGACGTTGGAACACCTGCCAACACTGTGGGAGCGACCACAGTGGCAAACCATGCTGAACGACCTGAGAAGTTCTCGGGTCTCCACTCAAGAGGTGGCAACAGAAGATGTTCTTCTACTTGACCACCATGAACCTTGCGAGGTTCTTGACTGAAACCGCTCCCCAACCTGCGGAAGGGGAGACCGACGCTCAAGCACAGTGCGCGGTTGATGCTTGGAAGCATACGGATTTCATATGTCGAGGCTATGTGCTTAATGGCCTTTCGGATGCATTGTATAATGTGTACTACAATGTCAAGACTTCCAAAGAATTATAGGATCTCTTGGACAAAAAGTACAAAACGGAGGATGCGGGAACAAAGAAATTTGTTGTCGCCCGTTTCTTGGACTATAAAATGGTCGATAACAAGACTGTTATGAACCAAGTCCAAGAGTTGCAGATTATACTTCATGACATCCACGCTGAGGGCATGGTTCTTAGCGAGCATTTCAAGTGGCAACAATAATTGAAAAATTGCCTCCTTCGTGGTTAGAATTCAAAAACTATCTAAAGCATAAGCGAAAGGAAATGACGGTGGAGGAACTTGTGGTCCGTCTTCGAATCGAAGAGGACAACAAGGTCGCCCTAAAAGGCACCATTGCGCAAGCTGCGGCTAAAGCAAACATGGTGGAAGTTGGTGAATCTTCCAAACGCAAAAGGGGCAAACCAATGAAAAAGGACAAGGGTAAAGCAAAAGTTAACAACCTTGGACCAAGAAAGGGGGCTGTGAAAAAGAAGTCTGCGCTTTTCCAAGGTACTTGTTACAATTGTAACGAGACGGGGCATCGTGCTAACGAATGCAATAAACCCAAGCGTGAGCGTGCGCATATGGTTGATAAGGATGGTATGCCTCTAATTGCAATGTTAACCGAGGAAGCGGCTATGATTGAAGAAGTCAACGTGGTGGGCGCCAACCCACCAGGATGGTTCGTTGACACGGGGGCAACCCGCCATGTTTGTGGAGATAAGGCTCTTTTCTCAACATTCAAGGAAGCAACGGGTGAAGAAAAGCTTTATATGGGAAATAAAGCTACCGCCGACATCAAGGGTGAAGGCACAGTGATCTTGAAGATGACTTCTGGCAAGGAGCTCACGTTGAGCAAAGTCCTCTATGTCCCGGATATACGGAAGAATCTCGTATCGGGTTGGATGCTCAACAAGTTTGGTTTTCATCTAGTGTTTGAATCGGACAAATTTGTTTTATCTAGACGTGGAATGTATGTTGGAAAGGGCTATGCCCTTAATGGTATGTTCAAAATGAATGTAACGGTGGTTAACACCAAGAAAAACATGAATGAAATTTCTACTTCTACTTAAATGATTGAGTCTTCAAATGTTTGGCATGGTAGACTAGGACATGCTCTGCGCACCCTTCGCGAGTACACTTAGTGTGTGCTTCCATGAAACAAAAAGGAAGGAGTGTTCCCGCTTAAATACCCCTTTAAGTTTCATCACTCATCCTATGTGGGACAAGATGCTACTTTCCCATTATTTCAGCATTTAATGTTTCAAACACCAAACTTTGAGCATCGATATCTCATTCATCTTAGCTTCGTTTTGGACGTGGTTTAGTTCGTTGCGAAACTCTTCCAACATAGAACACAAACCCGGAAATAAATATCTATATAAACCTCAGTTTATAATATTTATTTATCGTCCAAAATTAAGAAATACGCATTTCCTATATTTATGAAAATGCTAGTTTCACAAAATTCCAACATATACTATATAGTAACCTCTACTTTAATGATAATTTTTTTTCTAGAAACAAAAGTTTTGGGAAACAACTCCCAGTCAAATGTAAGCTTTTTTTATAGACATAATTTTAAAATTACTGTTTGTCACAACTGAAATTGGATTATTAATATTAAACCTGAAGTATCAGATTTATTTAACTTCAATTAAAACAAAAAAGAAAATAAAAGTGAAATCAAAATACAGCGAAACACAAAACATATAATAATATCCAAAATTTTGAATATGTCAGATCAAGAGCAGTTTTCCTTACAAGATTTTCATGTAATACTTGTCAACAAAGGTTTTTGGTAAATCAAACAAACTTTCAATTCATTTGACCAATTATTTTTATAGTAACTTCTTAAATTTAACCTACGAAACTCGATTTTAGAGATAAAAGCATAAGCCAAACTGATCTATTAGACACAGTTAAGTTGAAACTCCAGCTTTAATTACAAGTATGATTGAGTTACACAATGCAAACATTTTAAGCAAAAAAGGTTTTTTTTTTTTTTTTTTTCAAAAAAGTAGAGAAAATTAACCGTTTGCAAAGTCCTTGGGGACCCATCCAGAAAGGTTGCCTGCTTTTACAAGAGCACTTCTCCATGATTCAACTTTGTTCTTATGCTCCAACTCATGTTTGGCAAATGATTCTTCAAATTTCCCCTTTAGTTTTCTGACATCTGAGGGATCTATGTCATAAAATATGGGCATAACGATTTGCCCTCTCTTGTCCATGCATTCTATAATATATGCAAGCTCGTCCAAGCACCAAGATGACTCTGCGTAGTTTTTGGAGAATACGATAATGGCAATCCGTGATTCTTGGATAGCCTTCACAAGCGATTGACCGATTGACTCACCCCGAGCAAGTGTTTCGTCGTCCTTGTATGTGTAGATTCCTTGTTGATCAAGAGCTGAGTAGAGATGATCCACAAAGCTCTTGCGGGTATCTTCTCCTCTAAAACTCATAAAAACGTCATATTTTCCACGATGTGGGAATCAAGTGAGAAGAGGACGACGAAGACGCCATTGATCTGTCAAATTTGCTTGAGATTGGTATAAAAACAAGAAGTGGAAATCAGATCCACAATGATATATGTGGGTTTAAATAGCTGATGAATATATTAGCCTACTACTTTATCAACAAGATATACGTGGGTCAACAGAAGATGACAATATTTCACATTTAACAACAATAGAAGATTCAATATATATCACACTACAAGAAAATAGGTTTGTCTTTGTTCTACACAATGAATTCAAAGAATTAACAAACCTCTTTGATTAATAGTCTGACCTTTAATATTCAATGTTATTAAGAAGTTTGACCATTTTTTTAAGGTGTATATATATATATATATATATAGTGAAAGTGTATTGTATAATTTTGCTTAATGTACTCTATGTACGTTGTGAAGATATAATATGCGTGATTAGTTTTATAACATGCGTGATTAGGCTTTTTACCTCATGCGTGATTATGTTCACGCACCACTTTTCAACATGCGTGATTACACGATACAAAACAGATTTTTTGCAGCAATGGATTTGATTTGTAGAAGCGTTTTCCAAACGCTTCAAAATGTGCCACAAAAAATAGGTTTTCTTTTGAAGCGTTTATAAAGACATTTTTAGCAGCGTTTAGGAAAAAATAAATTAAAGAATAAATAACTTTAAAAGACAATTTTAACAATGTTTTGAAAATAAAATACAATAAAATAAAGAATAAATAGATCTACAACAGCGGTTTGGATAAACTTGAAACCCTAAAATAAAAACAATAAAATAAATATATTATTTAGCGAAAACCTGGAAATAAATTCAAACCAGTTGAGGAATACACCATTTACAATATTCTTTTGCTAAACAAATCTAGGAACAACTAATTTAACAAACCTGGAACAAAACCAAAGAACAACTCACAAATTTACGATATTCACAAATTCAACACTAATTCATGATATTCAAACCTGGAACATATATTCAAACCAAAACCATAGACCAATTCTCAACATTAATTCATGTTATTCAAACCTGAAACATATATTCAAACCAAAACCATAGACCAATTCACAAATTCAAAAGGAAACTTTAAATTCAATAACACTGATTTAACAAATCTAACAAAACATAAATTTCTACGAGATATAAATCCATAATAAGAAAATAAAGAGTACTAACACCCAAATCTATTTAAAAGTATAGCTCCAATTTGGAAACATTTTCACAAAAAACCAAGACATTATGATCCTTAGTAACCGGTCAATATCCTTCTGTGTAGTAACTCTGGTTGTTCGTCAAATCTAAAAAGAAACAAATAAATATAAGTTAAGATTTAAACTATATACATATATAAACACTAAAAGACAGGGTATATATAAAATACTTACATTATATATATAAAAAGAAAATTTTGTTGGTATGTAAAGACAAACTCCATCATATATACCAACACCATGAATCCGCACTCCCATCCGCCTTTTTGTTGTTTACACTACAATAAATTGACAATTAATTATGTAAAACTTAAGAAAATCAATTAACTAAAACATGCCTAAGTCTCGTTGTTATGTTTGATGTCATGCAAATCCTAGTAAACTTTGAATGTGACCACAACTAAGGATAAGACTCAAAAACTGTAAATGATATTGGATGTTGATGTAATTACCAGCCATGGTGGAGAGACTATAAAAATCTATAGATACAAGCTGGAGCATGCACACACTTAGTTTATAAGATGCAATTGTAGAAAGTGTGAATGTCCAGAAGCCGTTAGACCCGCCTAAGACCCGAACCATATGTACATTTAAATGGTTTGTTTCGGTTCTCGCTTTCTTCATAATTCAGCGTAGGTTTGGGTTGGTTCCAGTTTGGTTCTATCTCGATGATGAGCCCTAGTAAGTGTACACTCTTCTAAGGGAGCTGTTTTTCTTCAATATAATAGTTGTGTTGACTGTTCAAAAAACAATTAACTAGGACATAGAAATAACTAAGACATAGAAATGCATACCTCGACCATGCTCCATGTGAACTTTGTTCCCTTGAAAACATCTTCAATTACTTCGGAAAGAAGATAACTGTTTTTGTCCTTGTTGCTCTTTAACGAATCCAAGACGAATACTTCTTTCTTTGTAGGGGAAATGATAAATAAGGACCAATGATTACTGAATAAGAAAGTTACAAAATGATTAAGTAAAATAAAATTAATACGATAAAGGAAAGCTAATCACAATAGACTAATATGCAATATATATATAATATATAATGTAAGTATACGGAGAAAACCACTCTAAGTGAGAAAACTTAGGAAACTCTAAGCTCCCAAACATTTTTTTAAAAAAAATTACACATGTAATATATATGTTTTTAAGGGTTTTGAGAAAAAAAAATCAAAAAAGCGCCGAGTGGATATTTAAAAAAACAAGTTTTCAGCAATGTGAATGTAACATATGTTACACAAAAACTTAGTTATTTTTTTAAGAGAAAAGTGCCCGGATAGTCCCTGTGGTTTGTTGCGTTTTCACCTTTAGTCCCTACATTTTCAAAATTACAGCTGTAGTCCCCAAGTTTGGCAAAATCGTTCTCGGATGGTCCCTGACGTGAATGGGGATTAGTTTTCTCAGTTAAGTCGATGTACAATAAATATAATACCCTTATTATTTATTTAAATATAAAATCCTAACTCAATCCCCACCCTCTACCCCTTCTTCTTCATCTAATCACCACTTTCTACTCTCTCCCTCTCTTTCTCTACTCTATATCCTTTACAAAACCACCACAACCACAACCACCACCACCTCCACAGCCGCCATCACATCTCAGCCACCACCATCATCACTGCCAAAACCAGCATTGCCGCCGGCATCATCACCACTGCCACAACCACCCGCCACCACAAACACCACCGTCGCCATCACCACCCCTCGCTACCACCACCACGGCCATTACCACCCCCGCCACTACGACTGTCGCCTCCATCATGACCGCCACCGTCATCACCTTCGCCATCAGCACTCGCCATCATCCGAAAACAGGTGAGTGAAACCTTAAATTAGTTGCAGAAATCGAGGGATTTTGATGGATTTAAGGGCTGTTGATATGAGAAGGTAAGATTAGGGTTGTTTTGGGGAGATTGGAATGAGAACAAGATGAACTGTTTTGAAGGTTACGTCCCTGTGGTTCTGAATTATTTGGTTGAATGATAACATATGATGTTGTTTGAATTTCATATGTTAACATTAGGGGTTTTGAGTTTAGTTGTAGAAATCAAAGGATTTTGATGCATTTTTTGTGTTACCAACCTCCTGTTAAGATGAAATATCACCGGAATAATCCACCGTCGGCACCAACCTCCCTAAACTGTAAGAAGTTTAACATTATTCATGTAGTTTATGTGACAACCCGTAACTTTGGGGTAAAAACATTAGTTTCACAATTATAAATCAATTTATATACTTATCTTATTCGATTAATTAATTTTATACTGATTTAATTCATTAAAAATATCTAACATTAAAAATAGACACAAGTTGCAGCAACCATTGTCACCCCCACTTTCCCTTTCTTGCGTTTTCTTGGAATGCAGCTCACATCCCATTACATCGGCCCAACACCCTCATATGTTTCTCTTATATTCTTTTTTTTGGCCCATGTATTTCTACAAATCACCCAACATGTCTAGTTGTTATATTACGTATATGGTGCATGCCATTGATATTTTAGAATATTCCACAAACCCTAAAGTGCAAACTTCCTTCCCTCTTTCCACTTCTCTGCCGCGAAGGAAGTTCAAGAGCTCCAAATCTTGAGTTTTAGGCTGCTTTATCCATCCACTCATCCACTAGGTAACTAGCTTTTGTACTTTTGTTATAATATAGGAGATTTTTACACGCTTTTCGATGGTTCGATCGGGATTAATATGGCTGCGTTTATTTGGTATATATGGAAAATTGATGATATGTGAAGCGCTAGGTGATATAGATAATGTGTTATAATGTGTAGGTCGTTTACATGACCGGTTAAGCCGCTAGGGTTTCGTTACGGGTTGAATCTTGTGTCTTGAGATAATTGCACATCGTTATGCATGATTTTTATTTTACATCTTGGCTGCGTTTAGGATTAGATGATGATGTTTGGATGTTATCGTTGATTGCGGGTTCGGGTATGTCTCGCGGGTGTTATTTATGGGTTTAAACCGGTGGTTAGTGATAAACTAGTAGCTACATGGTGTTATTTGTGATTTAAACCTAATGTGAATTAATATTTATGTGTCACGGGTTCGCTAGTTAATCGTTTGTGGGGTTCGAATGACTAAACAAATTCCGTCCAGAATGTTACAGCCGACTTTACTCGGCTGTAACCAGGTCAAAGTTTAATAAAAATTGATGTTTCTTGAGTCTAAGATTAACTTCCAGGAAATACCTTTCAAACCCAACTGGAATCGCATTTTTTCGACGTAGTTTGATATTTTAAATGATCTATTTCGTGTCAAGGTCCAAGTTGTGTTTTTCGTCAGAATTTTCAGCCCATTACGAGAGTTATAACTCAATGTAGGAATTGAGTTATGATCTGAAATTTTTACTGTAAGTACTTCCAGGTGATTCCAAAAATCTGCAACTGGAATTACGTAAATCGGATAACCGATGATTTTTAAATGAATTTTTCCGTGAGCTGCAGTAAGAAAGTGACGAATCTGATTGCTGCTTAGTAAATGATTTTTTATAAATTTTTGGTAAAGGGTTAGACTCTAAAATTTTAATACAATGTTCTCTGGTTCGATTGACACGTTCTGTAATTCTTCGGGAACTATTCGGTGCCCGAACGGTTCCGGTTAACGTACCGCAAATTGTCCGAAAATGCACTTAAAAGCTGAATTTTTTGACAAGATTTATTATGTGATTTGTGACGAAAAGGTGGTCGCTATTCCGAATAGCGACACTTTGCATGCATGTGTGTATATATATTGTAATATTTTATGTGCTACGTGTTAGATACGTGTAGGATCCGCGTGTCTGTGTGAGTTCACCCACTAACTTTTAACCGGTAATCGTGTTAGGACGTGATTGACCCGTTCCACTCCGCACTTACTTTCCGGTTTTTAACCGAGCAATCAAAGGTGAATTCACTGCTCTTTTACAAGCATGCGTTCCGAGGGAACAATCAAACTATTATTCCTTGGAGGAATACATTTACGAAACTGCTATTCCTTGGAGGAATACTTTACATAACTGTTGAAGTTTAATTTCGATGTTGGATAATCTATTCACCTCTATCACTTAAGTCCCATCTTATTACCGAACTAGTTGCTTGGAGGTCAACGGGTTATTAGTTGATAGCGTTATTAGGCTTGACAACCTCACACCGTACCTGGATTGGACGGGCGTGAACTAATGACCTTAACCACATGATCTCAATGTTGATAGGCATTGGGGAAGGGCAAACAAACTGACGTCACTGCGGTATCGAGTTATTATCAACATGTCTTTAAACTAAACACCTACTTGTTTTATGTTAAACAAAACTGTGAATTCGCCGGCTTAATCACTGATACACTTTTTCTGCATGCTTGCAGGTCGTTAGATATATCTTGCATGGGAACTTGCAGTCTGAGGAGCTAAGAGTGTCATGGGGCGTGTTCTTGATGCAAAAAATGATAATTTACGTTTTAAAATATTTTGGTTTTCAATTGTTTGAGATACTTACATTTGCTTCCGCTGAAAATATACTTTGTTGAATCGTTTAATTTGAGTTACACTATTCATGTTGGACATGGCGTTGGTTTTTTTATATTATTTACTATTAGTTCGACATGATTAGTGGCTAGATCATGGTACGTCAAACGCCTCGCGGTAAAACCCTGCAGGTGGATTTTTGAGGGTGTGACAGTTTAACTTTTTGATTCATGATAGGAACGAACTCCATGTTCAGCGAATCAGCAATGATTGTTATGTTACTAATGTAATCATCATTTTATTTCAGGACGTGAGACACAAGAATTGTACGTGATAGACGACAATGGAGCAACTACATTTGCACAAGCCCAGGGTCTCTAAAAAGAAGTTGTACAGAATTTATTCCGTCGGATGGCCATCATCTAAAAAGAAGTTGTACAGAATTTATTCCGACAGAGGTGGTGGTCGGAGGCAGTGGAGGTTGGAGGGTGGAAACGAAGGTTGAAGGGCCGTCCAATTAATTAAGTTCCCATAGGTTTTTAATGAAAAAATGTGGGCCCCAGAAGAATTATGTAATATCATCTGTTTTATTTTAATTGTTATTATTAAATTGTAAGGGTATATAGGTCATTTCACATCTACTTAACTGACAAAACTAACCCCCATCCACGCCAGAGACCATCCGAGAATGATTTTGCCAAACTTAGGGACTACAGCTGTAATTTTGAAAATATAGAGACTAAAGGTGAAAAACGCAACAAACCACAGGGACTATCCGAGCACTTTTCTCTTTTTTTTTAAAAAATTGGTCGGCACTTTTTGATTTTTTTTTTGCTCAAAACCCTTAAAAACATGTATATTACATGTATGATTTTTTTCCAAAAAAAAAGTCGGGAGCTTAGAGTTTTCTAGGTTTTCTCACCACAACGAGGTTTTCTATATATCCTTTCCCTATATATATATATAATATATATATATAGGTAGGGTTCATGCGTGAACCACCTTTATTGCGAGAACCGCGAGAACCAATGTGAACAAGGGGCATTGATGTAAATACATAATAAAATTTAAATCAAGTGCCTCGTCCTCCGGGACTTCAAACATCAATTAAACCATCCCTTTTATTCAGTTCAAGTTCGACGAACCACTCTCCACACAATTCTTCATCTCAGTTCACGTCACACTCCAAATCGCTCAAAATTCGTCATCTCGATCTTATAATTCATCATGTATTCGTCATATATTCATATTAGGGCTATAAGAAAAGAATCATCGATCATATATTCATCATATAGCAGAAATTAGGGCAATAATAACAGAATCATTGAAGATTGTGGCACAATAAGGAGAAATTGGAGAACAAACGTCCAACGGATTCATCATAACCTAGTTATTATCGGAATATCCAACGTCGATACACAGTTTCATGAATTTGTAAGTTTATACAATTTGTTTTTGCACTTTCATATGTTAACATGATGCTTAATAGTCGATTCAGATCTTTTATATGTTAATATGACGCTTGAATCATAGTTTCATATCTGCATTAGAGAAAATGGTGCGATGTATATGATGTTTGAGGGATTAGGTGTGATTGTTGTGATAAATCGATTTGTAATGTGGTAGGTATGTGTGTTTTTTTATGTAGTTTTTATTACTAAATAATTTTAAATATGTTTGGTGGTAAGACGAAATTTGAGTTGGTAAGGGTCAGGGTATTATATTGAAGCAAACCTTACCTGTTGATAATAATGTGGTAGGTATGTATGTGTTTTTATGTAGTTTTTATTACTGAATAATTTTAAATATGTTTGGTGGTAAGACGAAATTTGAGTTGGTAAGGGTCAGGGTATTATATTGAAGCAAACATTACTTGTTGATAATGTCAGTCATCTTAATGCACATGTGCATAGTTAATATGGTGATGATAAAGTTGGTGAATAGGTTGTTAACAAGGTCGTTTAGTTTGATGCACATGTGCATAGTTAATATGGTGATGATAAAGTTGATGCATAGGTTGTTAACAAGGTCGTTTATGTTGATGGATCCATATTGATGCACATGTGCATAGTGTATATGGTGATGATAAAATTAGTGTTAATGCACATATTCATTGATAATTTATGTTTGTTGATCCTAATTTTTTTTATTTTTTTTGTTTTGTCTATTGTGTAGATCAACAACCGGAAAAAAATCGAAGAAAGTAACTTTTGTTTTGAAGTCAATGGATGAAGGGCCAAAAAAATGTCGGATGCAATGGAAGATAATTACGCGACATGTATTGGAAGATGATTACGCGATAGTTAAACAAAGGGGTAAAAAAGATTGATTAATTTTTGATGATGCAATTATGAGTTTATGCACATGTGCATGTTTATATTATTTTCATTTTGAATGATATTGCGAATGTCATATGTAGGTGGTTAGCAAATGGAAAGAAGAGTAGAAGCTGTGAGGTTGTGAACTATTGTGAATGTTATATGTAGGTGGTTTGTGGACATGCAATTTATAAAAACAATTTTTTTCTTGTTTTGTTGTCTTTTGATGGTAATATGTGGATAGCTTTTGTGATGTTAACGGTTGATACAAGAAGTCTGGTTGATAAAAGAAGTCTGACTTGACTCATGTTTTATGTACATGTGCATAGTTATGCTTAGCTTTACATGGTGGTTGTTGGGATAAAAATATATTTAACTGTTCAGGTATATTGGTAATGTATAACGTATTAATAGGTATATTGGTAATGTGTAATGTATTATGGATGATTATGTTTGTTAATATATGATGTATTTTGTTGTTTGGTAAAGGAAATGTTGGTTATGCACATGTGCATAGTTTGATATAGCACACATATTAGTATTAAATAATGTATCCTTGATGGTTATATTTGTTAATTTAGGATGTGATATGTTGTTTGGTATAGTGTATGTTGGTGATGCATATGCACAATGTTTGTAATGCACATGTGCATTAATAAAAAAAATAATGAACATGTCGGCAATGAATATATGTATATTGTGAAATATTGTATTTTTTTATTAATATCATATTACGTATGTGGTACCTTATTACGTATGGGGTACCACATTACATATGATGATGTATTAGAACGAATTATATGTAGTTATATTATTCATGTATGCACATGTGTATTATTAATATTTTCTATGTGGAGTGTAAAAGTAAACATGTATGCACATGTGTATTTTTTTCTGTATGCACATGTGCATGTTTTTTGTCTGTTTCTGTCTGCACATGTGCATTTTTTTCGAAACAATAACCATGTTGGTAATATATGTTAAGTGGTCAATAATGAAATTACATACGAGTATGTCTAATAAATAATTGATCAAAGTATCATGATCGCAATCATAACCTATGAACACGTAAACTACGTAAATGATGTGTGGTAAAATACACATATTTATCCAGTGTAAAGTGTATAATTTATGTATAGTTTTATTTGTTTTTATTTAGTTTTTAGTGTTATTATATTCTTTTGTGTTTTGCCAGGTCTCCTGATGCAAATAGAGCGAAAACGAGTAATAAGGAAATAACCAGTCACTTGAGCAGAGTAGGACGTCAGTGACCGAATTAAATTTACCGTTGTTATCCTTGAGTGGGCCGAGACCACTATCTCTGTTTTATAAGCTCAACGGACCAAAACTGCTATATATGAAAAAAAAATACATCGTGATGTATATAATGAAATGAAGGACTAGAGTTGCAAAAATGATGAAAGATGAAGTTAATTCCATGTCACTAAAGGACAAAATGAAAAACATCTGTGTTCTATTTCTCCACATACACCAAAAGTGAATTATGTTGCCTAGTTTTATTATTTGTTTGAGTTTGGGCTGCTAAAAACGAAACGTGAAAGTAGGCTCACATGTTCATCTCGCCAACAGCCCAACTCACTTTTAGAGTTTGCATATGATATTTTTTGAGGGTTCGAACAAGAGTTCGACGGCAGAAAAGAGCGAGAGGCACACGGTTTGACGTCAGAAGACCGAGATACAGTTTGAGAGCAAAATTCATAGAGAGAAAGTTTGAGATTGAAGAACTTTGTAAACGTGTATATCTTTTGGTTAGACTTTGTTTATTTGTTTTGGTTTTGTTTAACTTGAATATTTAGACATGTCTACAAAATTTATTCACTTTAAAATTATTGTGTTTCATTATTGTACAGGAGTGGCTAATTTTCTTCATGCTACATAGGCCTAGATGACTATGATTTAATGTTTTGATTATTTGGTTTTGACTAATGATTAAATTGTGATGATTTACATATTCCTGTTTTGTGAATGTTTATGAATTTGTGTGCTTGTCTTGGTTGTGATTGGTTGTTTGGTTAGGTGATCTTGTTAGTCTGGTCTGGAACTATTTAAATCATTCTAGATTCGTTAATCTATTAGGTTTTCGGTCTAGAGCTTGAGATTAGAAATAATTCAAGTATAACTAAATTAATTAAAATCAACTGAGTATAATGTGCATCCTTTTCTGGCAACTTTAGGGACGAGTCAGGATTGCTAGGTTAATAGCTAGGCGTTATTTGGTAGTTTGGGTGGCCGATAGCTCGGATCCGGCTACTTATTCGCTTTTAGGGTTTCCTAGGTTTTAAGTTATTTAGCAGGTTTAGCTTCATGACCGGGGGATTTTAGTACCGTAGTTGCTATTAATCTAATCTTCATGGGATTCAGTACCGATAGGTCGAGTTGTTTCCAATTTAGCACTTCATCGCTCTGTTCCATCTTCTATTTTGGTTGATCATCCCTAGACGGGAGGTTTTCTAGGTAGATTCGGAGCTTTAGCCATTAGTCAGGACTAGAGGTCATAGGGATTCGAAGCCTGGGTAGTTTTTTCTCATCATTGTCTGCTTCCCGTCACTTCACCATCTTGCTCGCTTGCTTTGTTCTCTTGTTTACTCACTTCAGTAGAATTAGAAAAATCCCAAAACCAAATCAAAACATATATTAAACCAATTAAGTAATTAGTTGAGTCAGAGTCTAGTTAACGTCGCTAGTGTCTCGTGGGTTCGATACTCTGACTGTCACACCCCGACCCGCAGCGGATTAAGAGTCGGGGCATAATTGGGTTATCACCAAAGCTCATGACATTTACTAATATGTTTCATATTTAATAAAGTCAAAGTTACATTACCAAATATCCAAACATGTTCATACAATACAAAGAAAATAAACCAATCATAACAATCCCAACTCTAAATCATTTTATTCTTCTAGTCCAATCCTATGTGTTCCTAGCTGCTGCTGATTCACCTGTATCATGTGTAAAAATGGGGGTTTTTGGGTCAACATAAGTTGGCGAGTGAACCTTATTAGATAAACATTTATTAATGAATTACTTGTTACTTTATTAATGAAAAATTGTGCATAATCATAAATGAGAAAATGTAAATAATCAAGCAGTGGCAAATAGCAATCACAACTATAACATACAATAACATATGATAGCATACATTAACATACCAACATCATACAATAAATAACATAATTGAAACTGTGCGATCAAGGCTCAATCAAACGGAGCCGATCGTATTGCATGTACTGAAAATGTAAATTGTCTGTGCGATCAAGGCTCAATCAAACGGAGCCGATCGTATTGCATGTACTGAAAATGTAAAATGTCTGTGCGATCAAGGCTCAATCAAACGGAGCCGATCGTATGTGGGCACGCCAGGTTCAACCTCATAATGAAATGGGGAACATGCTCAACGCTCATAATGTAATGGGGAGCGACGGCCTATGAAATTGCATGTACTGAAAATAATAAATTGCATCCAACAATAACTACACAACAGAAACAAACTGAATACACAAGTTCATGATATGATGTATGCACAATGGTTTAAGTATAATATATATATCAAGACACATGATACACCCCAAAACGTGATTAAACGGGGAATTCGTAAAGATTCACTCACATTGGGTGCGTTGGATTGGAGATGGTGAGATGCGCACGAATTAGATGAGCGGAACAACGAGAAATACTAACCTAAATAATAACAGAAAAATATATTAAATGAGTGGATTTTATTAAGGATTTTAATGAAATTTTTAGATATATTTTTGTGAGTTCAAGGCTATTTTCTATCTTTAAAAATGTTATTTTTAAGTATTTTAATTATTTTTAAATTAAATTAAATAAATAAAAATATAAAAAAATTGTTTATTTAGCGTTGACCGTTGACCGTTGACCTGTTGACCGGTTCGGTCAGCGAATTAGTTTGCGCCGGGTGAGGCTCGAACCCGAGACCTCCCGTACGCGTGCACGCAGCTCTACCAACTGAGCTACGTGTCTAACCCGAAATAATCTTGTTTTTAATTATATTTATATACTTATTCTGTTTAACCGAATTTCTTTTAATTGCAAAAACATTTTAATTTAACAAACCGGTGCCAGTGACGGGTTTCGAACGCGCGACGTGTGACTTAATGTTGCACACAGTCCACCGCTGGACTGTGTGTCTAACCTGGTTATTATCTCGGTTTTTATTATACTTAACAACTAACTGAGTTAACCCGGTTTAGTTTTTAAACAAAAAGGCATTTTATTACATAAGGAGTGCGTGTAGCAGGGATCGAACTCGGGACATGCGTATATGTTTTGCACACAGTCCACCGCTGGACTGTGTGTCTAACCCGTTCATTTTATCGATTTTTATTAGTCTTATGTTATATTGCGTCTTCATCTTCTTCGTTGATTTTACCCAGAAAAACATATTCCGACTGTTATGACCGATTCATGACATATACGCTTTTCAAACATTACAAGTAATTTAAAAGTAAAGAATGGAGAGAGTTTGGGGAAAAAGATGTACCGATTGATGTTGTTCACAGAATTCCGGCAGAGGTTCGTCGGTTCTGAAGGTGAACTCCGGCTGTTGAAACCAATTAACAGCTTTGTTCGATTATTTAAGAAGTTGAGGCACTTAAACAAGGTTTAACAGAAGTTTGGAAGATCATACCAGTTCCCGGTGTGTTTCCGGAAGTTTCAGGAGTTTTCCGGCGAAGGTAAGATTTTCGACGAACGTTGACTATGATCGATTCTGATGGTGGAGTTGTGTTAGTGACCGATTAATCACATGATTGAAACAGAAAGAGTCGGAGGAAATACCGTGTGGATGTGAGTCCCGGTTTTCCGGCGACTTGCAGAATTTTTCCGGCGAGTTGATTTAAGCTTCTCCGGTGGACTGTAAGGTTGCGGAAATGTAATTGAAAGTCTTGCAGAGTGTTTTGAGTCGCAGGAAGGGTCTAGGATTGAAGTAATCCGAGAATTGAAAACTTTCGGTTATTAAACCGATCCACCTCCGAATTCAAGTTACATTCACGGCAGCATTGATTGGAATCGTCAGTTTATCGGTTATACTCGCTGAATCGCGAGTATCCAGATCGACTTTGGGTGTTTGATAACCGATTTCAGTTACAATTGGTAAAATCGATTGATTTACCTTAGTCCATAAAACCTATTTGTTTCCTAAAGATGACAGAAAACAAACAAGTGGCGGAGTGGTGATGTGTGTGTGTGTTAAGTCTTTGAAGTTGTAACCGGCTGATCCGGGTTCGAGTCCCGGCAGCATCATTTTTATTTATTTATTTTGTTTTAACTTTTTATCAAATAATCTTTTTATAGTTTAGTTTATCTATTAATTATGTATCATTTTAAGTCAAAATAATCATAAATATTCAACGTGATTTTTATAACTTGATATTCGATTACAAAACGAAGCGGGTTTTGGAAACCCGTTTTTGACAAATGTTACAGTATCCCCTACTTTTAGAAATTTCGTCCCGAAATTTAAGTGATAGTAGTAGGAAAAAGGTGCGGGTATTGTTCGCGCATTGAGTCTTCACGTCCCCAAGTAAACTCAGGTCCCCGTTTCGACTCCCAGCGTACCCTAACAATTGGAATGCGACTTTATCGCAGACGTTTTTCCCCGAAGTACCTGATTCTCTACAGGTCTTTCAATAATATGCATAGATTCATCAATCTGAATATCTTCCAGAGGGATGTGGAGGTTTTCGTGACACTTCTTCAAGTTTGATACGTGGAACGTGGGATGAATCCTGTTGAGTTCTTCCGGTAGATCAAGCTTGTAAGCTATAGGTCCTACTCTTTCGAGTATCTTGAAAGGCCCTACGTAGCGTGGTGCTAGCTTGCCCTTTTTTTTTTACCAAAACAAACTACTCCCTTCCACGTTGATACTTTTAGAAGTACATGATCACCAATGTTAAACTCTAAAGGCTTCTGTCGTTTGTCTGCATAACTCTTTTGACAACTTTAGGTCGCTAAAAGATTGTCTCGGATTTGATGGATCTTGTCTGCGGTTTCTTGGATCAATTCTGGACCAGTGATTTGAGCTTCCTCAATTTCGTGCCTACATACAGGAGATCGGCACTTACGACCATATAAGGCTTCAAAAGGTGCCATGCCGATGCTTGAATGATAGCTGTTGTTGCACGAAAATTCAACTAATGGGAGATGAGCGTCCCAATTTCCCTTGAAATCTATGACACATGCTCGAAGCATATCTTCAAGAGTTTGTATGGTGCGTTCAGATTGACCATCAGTTTGAGGGTGATAGGCGGTACTGAGATCTAATCGTGTGCCCATGGCAGCTTGTACTGCTTGCCATGTTCGTGAAGTGAAACGACCATCACGATCAGAAATAATGCTTAACGGTACTCCATGTCGGCTTACGATTTCGCGGATATAAATACGAGCTAGCTTTTCGTTCTTAAAATCTTCGCGGATAGGAATAGAGTGAGCTGATTTTGTAAGTCGATCAGTTACTATCCATATAGTGTCATACCCACCAGAAGTGAGAGGTAACCTGGTAATGAAATCCATGGTTATATTTTCCCACCTCCATATAAGTATTTCAGGTTGGACCAGAAGTCCTGAGGGTCTTTGGTGTTCAGCTTTTATTTTGGAACATGAAAAACACTTGGAAACAAAATCAGCAATATCCTTTTTCATTCCAGGCCACCAGTGGGTGTATCAAAGGTCCTGATACATCTTGTCGGCTCCTGGGTGTATAGAATATCGTGTTTTGTGCGTCTCATTCATAAGAAAAATATCACGAAGATTATTGTGGTCAGGAATCTATATGCGATCTAGACGGTATAGAATACCGTCGGATTTAGTTTAAATTTTAAGTTCAGCTCCACAAGACGGCTCCTTGCGTACGTCTCCTTTCTGTTACTGAAACATGCTGGGCTTCTCGGATGTTGATCTTTGATGTCGCTTACGATTTTATTTATAACAGTTTTGAGGGAACCGATGCATTTGTAATGATCATAAACAAAAACTTCAACCATGACGATATTTAAACCTACACGGAACTTTTCATAACCTCCTGGTAATGCTTTTGATTCTTTGCCAAGAATACTTATATATAGGAAGTACCAGCGGCGTATCCACCATATCCTTGTCAAATTTTCATTGGCTTTATCAGTAAATCATGATCAGTTCTATGTGACTCTAAAACATAAACAACACAACAAACAAAACTTGAGTCTCAATTCTGAAATGATACATGACTAAATGTTGACAGTACCTCTCTCGTTGGTTTTGATGAAGGGGTCAGTCTATGTAAAAGTGTGACACAACCCAACTTCTTTAAATGATGAGATTGAGATACGTCGAGATGTATGATGATATAAATGTTAAATCAATGAGTATAGAACAAAACTGTAATATCAAATCGCATTAAAATTCTTGGATACATAATTTCCAAATTTTACAAATGGAATACGGAAAGATGGAGATAACATAAAGAAAAACATTAAAACTAGACGATTAGAGTTGAGTCTTGATTCTTGGCGAGGAGAAATTAGTTGGGTGATTCGTTTGGGCCGTTATTATTTTCAACAGTATTGGTGTTGATGTTATAAGCTCTTCCTCTTGCAGGTGGTGGAGCTTGGTTAGCTTGATTCACCGGATTTGCTTGAGCTTGGGCATGAATGATGTTCACCAAACGTGGACAAGTGTTTCTAAAATGGCTTGGATCTCCACAATTGTAGCAAGTCCGCATAGGTTGTACCATGGGATAGTTGGGTTGATAGTAGGTTTGGGCTAAATGTTGGGTAGGTGGTAGTAGTAGGGGTTGTTGGGCTTGACCCATTATTTGTTGGTGGGTTTGGGTTGAAGGCTGGTGACAGTTCGTTCGCTGAGGTATGCGACAGGTTTGAACAGTATGACCTGCGCGACCACAGCCGGTGCAATATTGGCAAGGATGATCAGGAGAATGGTGGTATTGGCAACGGTTGCATTTTGGTAATGGGCCAGAGTATGGTCTTTTGTATGGTGCAGGTGAAGGGGCGACTTGGGTAATGGGTGCAGCAGTGGACTGTGTGTCTAACCTGGTTATTATCTCGGTTTTTATTATACTTAACAACTAACTGAGTTAACCCGGTTTAGTTTTTAAACAAAAAGGCATTTTATTACATAAGGAGTGCGTGTAGCAGGGATCGAACTCGGGACATGCGTATATGTTTTGCACACAGTCCACCGCTGGACTGTGTGTCTAACCCGTTCATTTTATCGATTTTTATTAGTCTTATGTTATATTGCGTCTTCATCTTCTTCGTTGATTTTACCCAGAAAAACATATTCCGACTGTTATGACCGATTCATGACATATACGCTTTTCAAACATTACAAGTAATTTAAAAGTAAAGAATGGAGAGAGTTTGGGGAAAAAGATGTACCGATTGATGTTGTTCACAGAATTCCGGCAGAGGTTCGTTGGTTCTGAAGGTGAACTCCGGCTGTTGAAACCAATTAACAGCTTTGTTCGATTATTTAAGAAGTTGAGGCACTTAAACAAGGTTTAACAGAAGTTTGGAAGATCATACCAGTTCCCGGTGTGTTTCCGGAAGTTTCAGGAGTTTTCCGGCGAAGGTAAGATTTTCGACGAACGTTGACTAGGATCGATTCTGATGGTGGAGTTGTGTTAGTGACCGATTAATCACATGATTGAAACAGAAAGAGTCGGAGGAAATACCGTGTGGATGTGAGTCCCGGTTTTCCGGCGACTTGCAGAATTTTTCCGGCGAGTTGATTTAAGCTTCTCCGGTGGACTGTAAGGTTGCGGAAATGTAATTGAAAGTCTTGCAGAGTGTTTTGAGTCGCAGGAAGGGTCTAGGATTGAAGTAATCCGAGAATTGAAAACTTTCGGTTATTAAACCGATCCACCTCCGAATTCAAGTTACATTCACGGCAGCATTGATTGGAATCGTCAGTTTATCGGTTATACTCGCTGAATCGCGAGTATCCAGATCGACTTTGGGTGTTTGATAACCGATTTCAGTTACAATTGGTAAAATCGATTGATTTACCTTAGTCCATAAAACCTATTTGTTTCCTAAAGATGACAGAAAACAAACAAGTGGCGGAGTGGTGATGTGTGTGTGTGTTAAGTCTTTGAAGTTGTAACCGGCTGACCCGGGTTCGAGTCCCGGCAGCATCATTTTTTTTATTTATTTTGTTTTAACTTTTTATCAAATATTCTTTTTATAGTTTAGTTTATCTATTAATTATGTATCATTTTAAGTCAAAATAATCATAAATATTCAACGTGATTTTTATAACTTGATATTCGATTACAAAACGGAGCGGGTTTTGGAAACCCGTTTTTGACAAATGTTACACTGACTTCATTAGGCTTTACTACGTACGATAGGTACACTTGCCTGTCAGTGGTCTAGCAATTAGAGAGTCTTAGTTTATAAATTTACAACTAGGGTGTCTAGATTAGGTTAGTTTTTATAGACGACATTCCACACATCGGTAAACATATAGTGCAAAATGATTGTAAACAAAAAAACATAAACAAAACGAATAATGCTTAAAATATGTTTGTCATCATATATAGGCTAATCAAGTATCGCCGACTGCTTTACAAGAATAAGGCTTAAAATATGTTTGTCATCATATATACGCTAATCAAGTATTTCCAACTGCCTTACGACACTTGGATGAACGTCTACGAAGCTACCCAGGTTCATATATGTATCCAGGGTCTTCGGATCATCATCGTCATCTTCATTAGTGTCATTCACATAAACATCGTTGACACAAGAATTAGGTTCATCAACAGGGGATCGGGAGTCCAGCAGCACATTTAGCTACTTGTGCAGCAAGTTTGGAAACCTTGATTTTTTACGGTTGTGCGAATCATGGTCTGAGCGAATCATGATCTCATCATATAACATGCTGGTGCCATATGTAACACATTTTTTGTAATGATCGACTCCAGTAAATGGCACAAAAATCATTTTGTACCTGAATAATATTTTGAAAAGTATGATGTTAGGTTGCTGAATAATATTTAAATTGTTAAATATGTGTAAAAAAACAACAGTGCATGTGTGTGTGATGAATGTTGTGGTATTAAAAGATCAGTATGTACGGACATGAGTATTATGGTTTTATTAAGTATTATGGAAAGTGTGGGTGGAACATACAAGTTGCACATGTGCAACCTGTTAGGATGTTATAGTGTTAATGAATAAAACATATGACGCATGTCGGGAAGTATAACATCTCACTTATTAGTGTCATAGGTAGCGTCAAATGCACATACATCAACAAAGGCCCCCATAATTACTTAACAATACAAAATCAGCCCAAAAAGAACAATCGTAGCTCGTTATCAACTATCACACAATCAAAATAAAAGTCTTTGAGGTTGGTAACTCGGGATTTAATGGTATGTAGGATAATTTTTGCATCACGTTCACCGATGAATATGGTATATGGAGTGTGTACGCACGTTGTATAAATGTTAGAGGTTTTTTTGGTGATTATTATGGGGTGTTGGTAATGTGATGCACATGTGTATAATTGTTAATTATGTAGCGATGATTAGTTTTTTTTGTGATCATTACGGATTGTTGGCAACATAATGCACATGTGCAGTATATTACGTAATGTATGAAAATATAAGTAATAACCATAAAAAAAGATAATGATTTGTTCAATGTTTATTAGTGATATGTATGGGGTAATGTGTTGCACATGTGCATAGTTATGTACTGTTTGTTAACAATTTATTTGTGATGATTACAGTTGTTATCAACATAATGCACATGTGAAAGATCATGTAATGTATGTATGAAAATGAAAAATAATGGTTGTGTAAAAAAAGTGATTTACCTTATACTGGAATAATCAATCATTTAAGAGTAAACTATGAAACACATATAGATGTATAATACCTTTAGTATCAAAATGATATGCGTCAATAATTGCAACTGTTGCTGATCTTTATTTTTCAAATATATATAAAATAGGTAACGATATGCGTCAATAATAGCAACAAACCATTATGCACATGCGCATCAGCATTCTGTGCACTGCGTGCATCAACTTTCTGTTCACGACGTGCATCAACTTTATGTTCATTGCTAATCTTATTATGAAAAATGTGTATAAGCCTTTTTGTTATTTATTATGCACATGTGCATTTTTTACAAGTAACATGATATCAACCTTTGTCAACCATTATGCACATGTGCAATTTTAAAAATAACATTATTATACATACCTCAAAGGATTTCGATTGATATTCACCCTCCCCCAATTTTCCGAATACCTCCCCACCTGTATCTTTAACGTTCTTTCCTCCATCATCTATCACCATCATGTTCATAAAGGTCTGAAGATTGTGTCGACTACTATTAACTGACTATCAACTGATGTAAATCTAAATTTGTGATTGTCAGCAGCAGATAGCAGCAAATGGACGATAACAATAGATGGACGGGCAATGTCAGCAATAGCTGGACGAGGATCGTCATGTGATGAATTGGAAGATGCCATATCTGTATCAATTGGAGTATGTTCGATTTCCCTGATGGAGTTATCATCGGAGTATGTCTCTATAGATGGTGGAGTTATCGTCAGAGGAGTTATCCACATTTGTGGTGGTGGGATGATGTATTAATGTCGATTCGGTAGCCGTAGATGCCACCGTCGATGCCGCCGTGAGCGGTGGTCAAACCCTGTTAGGGCTGAACGTTATGTTCAGTGATATGAACAAGGATTGCACATGTTATAAGAAACATAATATATTTACAAGTTTGCCATGTGTTCACATTGGTTCTCATAGTTCTCGCAGAAAATGGTGGTTCCTAATTGATCCTTATCCTATATATATATATATGTATATATATATATATGTATATATATATGTGTATATATATATATATAATATATATATTACTTGGCTAAATATGGTGCAAGAAAGTATTTGTCACACCCCCAAATTACCTCTTACGGAGTTTTACCGCGAGGCGTGTGACGTACCAGGATCAAGCCACTAATCATGTCGAACTAATAGTAAATAATACAAAACAAGTCATCATAACCAACATGAAAAGTGACTTTTAAATTAAACAATTTAAAATAGTATATGTTCAGCAGAAGCGAATGTAAAAATCTCAAACAATTGAAATCGAAAAAGTCTTATAGCGTAACGTTTTATTGTTCGCAATTGAGTAACGCGCCCCATGACACTTCAAGCTCCCCAGACAGCAAGTCCCCATGCAATGATTATCTAACAACCTGCAAGCATGCTGAAAAAGTGTATCGGCGATTAAGCCTGCGAGTTCATAGTTTTGTTTAACAAAAACAAGTTGGTGTTTAGTTTAAAGACATGTCGATAATAACTCGATACCGAAGTGACATCAGTTTGTTTGCCCTTCCCCAATTCCTATCAACATTGGTCATGTGGTTAAGGTCATTAGTTCACGCCTGTCCTCCCAGGTACAGTGTGAGGTTGTCATGCCTAATAGCGCTACCAACTAATACCCCGTTGCCCTCCAAGCAACTAGTTCGGTAGTAAGATGGGACTTAAAGTGATAGATTTGAGTGTATTATCCAACATCGAAATTAAACAACAGTTATAACGCATCCCCTCCAGGGATAAAAGTTTGCAAAGTATCCCGCCAGGATATTAGTTTGTTTGTTAGTCTCCACTGGACGCATGCTTGTAAAAGAGAAGTGAACTCACCTTAGTTTACTCGGTAAATGTTATCGTGCCTTTAAGCGTTAAGTAAGTGTTAGGTCCGTCACACGCGACCTAATGTGCAGTAAACGTAAGTATGTAGGGTTTTGCAACACCCTATGTGTCCAAACAACTTTAGTGTTTTAGTGATCAGGTTAATATGTTTATCATGCAGTACCACCTAGTAGTCAAGGTTTCTTTGTGCGAATAAACCCTATTAAATAAGTCCTTACAAAATAAGCTCTCACCATTTAGTTCTTACAAAATAAACTCTGACAATTAAGTTCTGACAAATAAGTTCTATCAATTTAAGTTCTGACAAATAAGTTCTATCAATTTAAGTTCTGACAAAAAAGTCTACCAATTAAGTTCTACCAATTACATGTCACACCCCGAGCCGCAGCGGAATAAAAGTCGGGGCATGATTAGGTTATCACCAAAGCTCATGATATTTACTACGAAGTTTCATATTTATTAATTCAAATTACAAATTCAAATATCCAATAAACAAAATTCATACAAATACAAAAAAAAAACAAATCTAAATGTTTATTCCAACGCAATAACTTGTTTATTTTTCTAGGCCATCCTAAGTGTTTCTTTCCTCAACTGGATCACCTGTATCATGTGTAAAACAGGGGAGATTTTGGGTCAACAAAAGTTGGCGAGTGAACCTTGATAAAATATTTTAAATAATTGCTTGTTTTATTTATTAAAGAAAATTCGTGCATAAATCACATGTGAGTAAATATACATGTAAACAATCACAAACCACATTGAATGAATATATGACATGAATGATGATGTATTTGAGATCAAGGCTCAATCAAACGGAGCCGATCTAACGAGGCACCTGATGCTCAACCCGCATCCCACGAGGAACTGATGGGCCTAATGAAATGAGTGTACTGAAATGATAAATTTAATCCACATAATAATCACACAACAACCATTACACATTTGGTCATAAGATGATATAAGCACAAATGTTTAAATAAAATAAAGGAATTGTACGACACATGATACACCCCAAAACGTGATTAAAACGGGGAATTTGTAGAGATTCACTCACCTTGGGTGCGTTTTCCTTGGATTGACCACGAACTCGCACGAATTTGGATTTAACCACGAGAGGAACTAACCTAAACGGTAACGTAATAATTCGATAAATAAATAAATTTATTTGAGATTAATATTTTCAATTAGTGCTTTTTATTAAACTTTCTTTTTTTTTAGATTTATTTATTTTTGTTGTTTTTGTTACAATTTAAATTATAAAAGTCTTGTTTAAACTTATAAAAGCAAAAATAATATAGGGAAATAAAAAAATAAAAAAAAATTAAAAATTTTCTTGTCAGACCTGACAAGGGGTCTGACAGACCGGTTCGCTTAAATGCTTGGCTGCGTGTGGTGAGGTTCGAACTTGTGACCTCTCGGTTGCGTGCACGCAGCTCTTCCAACTGAGCTACGTGTCTAACCCGAAAGAATCTGGATTTTAATTAATCTTATACATATTTTAGGTGGATTCTGATTTACTTAAATTTACAAAAAAAGGTTTTAACCTATCCGACCGGAGCGAGCCACAGGTTTCGAACCCGCGGTCTTGGTGATGTGATGCACTCAGCCCAACCAACTGGGCTGGGTGTCTAACCCGACAATATTCGAATTTTAATTATATTTGTATACTAACTATGCGTATACAGAAATGGTAGATGTAAAAAGGATTTAAAGTGATCGGGCCGGTGTGAAGGGTCGGCCTCGATCCCCGCGACCTCAGTGTTATTTTGCACCCAGCCCAACCAGTTGGGCTGGGTGTCTAACCCGCTTAATATCGGAATATTATTATACTTAACAACTTACTGTGCGTCAATGAAATTTGGTCTTAAAAAGAATGGATTTTATTTCGGGGGGGGGGGGTCGGTGAGGCACAAGGGTCGAACTCGGTATCATTCGCGTGTAATGCACACAGTCCACCGCTGGACTGTGTGTCTAACCCGATTAAAAACCTGATTTTAATTACCTAAAAATACTTATCCCACTTCGTCTTCTTCATTTTAAACTTATACCAGAACTCTTACCCGCCAAACTTTTCTTTCTGATTGTTGTTAGTGATCGACAGCATATAATGTTAATTAGGTGAAAAAGATTAGTAAGGGAGGTCTACCGTAACAGAGATGGCGGCACGATTCCGGCGACTGGATTTTGACGATTCCGGTGGTTCTCCGGTGGGACAGAGCTTCTTTCAGGCGACCGAGTTTTAGAGAGTAAGATAGAGAGTATGAGCGAATTCTGAAGGGGAATTCGTCTGGTATTTATAGTGGAGGGTCGAGAGCTCGGTTTTGGTAATTGGTTCGAATTGATTGCCAGTTCATTCGCGGCTGTGTGTTTACCAAATTAGACGGAACAGTTGTCGATTTCATTAGGAAACACGCGTGTATCTCCGTGGTCTCCGGCAAGAGGTTTTGCAGTGGATTGCAAGTTCTTCTCAGTCCATAAGTGTATTTATAATCGAGCTTAATCACATCTGGTGTGTGTATCGCAGTGGTGGTTGTGGTGTGTGTTAATCCGGGGGAACCCAGGTTCGACTCCCGATTCACCAATTTATTTTTAAAACCCCTTTTCCTTAGTTGTTTTTTTTATTATTATAAGTAATTATTTATTTGTTTTTTTCTTAATTAATGGATTAAGTCTTTAAATTTTATTTATAAATTTATTTTTAAACATTTCATTTAATCATTATAAATAAATAACTAAATACGTAAACAAATATTCTTTGATTGATAAAGAGGCGGGTTTTCGAAACCCGATTTACACAAATGTTACAGTATCCCCTACTTTTAGAAATTTCGTCCCGAAATTTAAGTAGTGGTTGCAACTGAAAAAGATGCGGGTATTTCTCGCGCATTGAGTCTTCACGTTCCCAAGTAAACTCGGGTCCTCATTTTGACTCCCAACGTACCCTGAGGATTGGAATACGACTTCGCCTTAAACGCTTCTCACCGAAATCAATGATTTCCACTGGTCTTTCAACGAAGTGCATCGATTCATCGACTTGAATGTCTTCTATGTAACATCCGTAAAAACCGGATTTACCAAACCCGCTTCGTTTATTAACCGAACAACCAGTTAAAAATTTCGTTGCGTATTTAATGCTCAAATAAATTTTAAACGATACATAATTAATAAGTATATTAGAATATAAAAGTTACATTTGAAAAAGTATTAAAAATAATGAAATAAAAATAAAAGGCTGAAGCCGGGTTTCGAACCCGGGTCAACCAGATATCAGCAAAGCCTTAACACACACACATCCAACCACACCGCCACTGGTGTTCTTTAGTAATATACCAAAACAATTAATTCAAATATCACAATGTCGAATTCAAACTGACGCGCCCAATCGCAGTCGTCGGAAATCCCGACGATTTCGCCGATAATTGACGGTTTCTTCTGATTTAACCGAAGCATTAACCTCAACATCGGTTATAACCGATGTCCAGACCGCGACATCAGTCATAACCGCCGGAAAAATTATTGACCGACGAATCAAGAAGGTAATCGGACTAAATTCATCGATGTTTTTCCCTATAAATACACCCACAAGCTTCTGATAACTTTTTCGCTCACAATCACACAAATTCTCGACGTAATTTCACTCACCGGAAACTTTCTGCAACTCGCCGGAAAACCGAACCCCTTCACCTCTGTGCCTTACTCTAAAAACAGAACATCTAGAGCTCATACCGAAGTCACCCACACTCACCTCAAACTTCTTGAAGAACCTCTGCCGCAAGATACACGTCGCCGGAATAACCTGCTGTCATCGGAAACTCGCCGGCGGACAGGGGATCTCTGTTCGGTATATCTTACACCTAATCTCTTTCGTTTTTATTAATCTCATATGTAGCTAATTACAAATTACTAAAAGAAATTGATTAATTTGTCGAAACAGTCGGACATTGGTTCTGGGTTAAGTTTAACGAAGAAGATGAAGTTTTCGGGGTTTTATATATATAATTTAAATCAAGTTATATCTCGGGTTAGACACACAGTCCAGCGGTGGACTGTGTGCAAATAAACACGCATACGTCCCGAGTTCGATCCTTGACACACGCACACTCGCTTTAATAAAAATGTTCCTTTTTTTAAACTGAACCGGATCCACTTGCAAATAGATGTTAAGTTTAATGAAAACCGGAATAATAACCAAGATAGACACACAGTCCAGTGGTGGACTGTGTGCGAGATTAAATCATACGTCGCGGGTTCGAGTCCAGGCTACCGCACCGGTTCTGGCAATTATCAAACTTTTTATATAAGGACAGAAATGAATTTATCTAGTTTGTATATAAGTATAATAAAAACCAGATTATTTACCAAGTTAGACACACAGTCCAGCGGTGGACTGTGTGCCAAACTAAACCACAGGTCCCGGGTTCGAGACCTGTAGAGAGCACCGAATCGATACATTAATCTTTATTTTAAAATAAGTGATTTTCGGATTAATTTAATTAGTATATAAATATAATTAAAAACAGATATATTTCGGGTTAGACACGTAGCTCAGTTGGTAGAGCTGCGTGCACGCGTACGGGAGGTCTCGGGTTCGAGCCTCACCCAGCGTATACATATACACGACCGAACCGGTCAACAAGTCAACGGTCAACGGTCAACAAGTCAATGGTCAACAGTCAAAAATCAACATTTTTTTATCACTTTTATTTATTTATTTAAATTAAAAATACTTAAAAATAACATTTTTAAAGTTAGAAAGTAGCCTTAAACTCACAAAAATATATCCAATAATCCTACTAAAATTGATTAATAAAATCCGCTTATTAACCGAACCATTATGTTATTATCTAGGTTAGTTTCACTCATGGTTAAATCCAACTTCGTGCGCATTCAACATCATCAACCGAACGCACCCAATGTGAGTGAATCTTACAACTCCCCTTTTTAATTACACGTTTTGGGGTGTATTAGATGTCACTTAAACTAATTCATTTATTCAAACTCGTGCCATACCATATTATGATTTAAACTTAGAATGTAAATATTGTTTGTAGTTATGTATTACTTATTGTCAAATTGTATGCAAATTATTTGTTAGGCCCATCAGTTCCTCGTGGGAGACGAGTTGAACAACGCGCGCTTTAAAACTCATTCATTAGGCCCATCAGTTCCTCATGGGAGACGAGTTGAACAACGCGTGCCTCAAAACGATCAATTGTTATATATGTGTGCAATATCTAATATTAAGTGTTTTGTGAATATATTTACATTTACATTTACTCATATGTGGTTATGCACTTTATTTAATAATCAATTCAATAAAATTGTTTAAATGTTTTTCATAGGATTCACTCGCCAACTTTTTGTTGACCCAAAAACCATTTTTACACATGATACAGGTGAACAGGATGAAGCAAGGAAAACATAGGAAATGCCTTAGAAGAAAACAATGAAGCCTAGATTGATATTTAGGATATGCTGTAATATTGATTGTAATTTTCCATTAAAGTGTATTAATGAATATGAAACGTTAAAATAAATGTCATGAGCTTTGATGATAACCCAATCATGCCCCGATCACCTTTTCCGCTGCGGGTCGGGGTGTGACAGATTGGTATCAGAGCTATGACTATAGGGATATAGGATAGGTTATTAGACCCTTAGAGCCTATACTATAGTTGATTAGATTTTAATTGTTTATGTGGTTATATGCAAACTCATGATGTTTATTTCTTTCATATTTATTACATACACAAATGCATGCAAATACTTCCGATACTATATTTTGTGATACATAGTGAATTATACTTACAGTCAGACATACATACTTACATACACATTCATCATACATATTTCAATGTTCACATATTCAATTCATCTTCATACTTCCGTTATTCAAGATTTTGTCGCATTTTTTTTCATTTTTTAAATCTCATCAAAGTGAGTTCTGCGACGGGCATGTAGTAACTGTAAGGGTACAAGTACCGGTAGTCGGAACGTCCTGTCTAGGTTGGCATTCGTATAAATCCAATATAACGGACCAGTTTGCCTACCTGGGGACTAACGATGAGAGTACGAAGGACCTATTAGACCAAAGCATGCCACACCAAACGTCGTTCGAACTAACCCCACTTTGAGGTGTCACCATGTCCACACCTGGATACATTCCAAATATCATATTTACATACATATTTCTCGATTTTCTCCGGGTTTTAGTGTACGTAACCAGGCTAACACATGCGAACCATATGAAAAACCCGGTAGTCATGGGGGCCCACATGATTACGAAGGTGAAGTATGGCGGCATGCAAGGCCCAATTACGAGCAAAGCCCAAGACATCCTATGGATGTAGTAGATTTATTATGTTATATTTATTTTATGAATGTTCATTCTCCTGATCCCTAAAACATCCAACTAATACTCTTGATATGTATTCCTTGTAGATGTCTTCTAGCCTCGCTCGTAGAAAGATGAGATCAGGAAAAGCCCGCGAGCGCATGGCTGCCCAAATCGCTCAACAAATGGCTGCCGTAATACCCAACATTGTAATTCAAGTCAACAAGCCCTTACCGCTAATCCTGTCAACCAAGAAGATCAAAATATTATCAACCCTCCCCCAAATACCCTAAATGCACCTACAAGCATTTCAAGTCCTGCGACCCTCCAAAATACGAAGGGACTGAAGGTGTCACCGCTCTCCTCCATTGGTTTGAAGAAATGGAGAACACTTTTCTAAATTGCGATTGCCCCGATGATCGCAAAGTGCGATATGCTACTGGTCGTTTATTTGGAATATCAATTACTTGGTGGAATACAAAGAAGGCTAAACGAGGTGTTGAAGATGCTATGACTTTGACTTGGGAAGAGTTGAAGGAAATCATGACAAGACGGTTTTGCCCAAGGAGCGAAATCAAGAAATTAGAGGATGAGTTTTATTCGTTGAAACAAAAGGAAGGCGACCACACCACGTACAACAAAAGATTCCTTGAGTTAAATCAAATGGTTCCCAACTTGTTA
>CAMTDV010000083.1:0-133877 GCA_947069175.1 Scalesia atractyloides | reverse complement strand
TTTTTAAAAGATAAACGAAAAAAGAGAAAAATTTCGGCGTTTGGTAAGTCATGTTTGAAGAATTTGGCGGTAAAAATTAGTTTGTGATTTTATCTTATACCATCCTGACCCCTTTGGGTTATCTCATACCTATCCTGACATACTTTCTTTTTTTATCCACACTTCATAACCATCCTAACTAATGATTCATTTTGTTTGGCCCATCTTAAACCATCTTAAAATTTAAATACCATATCAACCCAAAATAAAATATATGGACTTGTTTGCCATGTCTAGTTTTGCTAGTGGAGTGGGATATTAAATTCACCCTGGATAATAGTCTCGGTCTAACAATAGTCCAGTGGTGGATGTTTGAACTAAAACTCAGTGGGGCTGAACTCTCAAAATCTAAATTGGTGGGTGCCAGACTCTTAAAAATCCGATATTTTACATTAAAAAAATTGATAATTTTCGGTAAAATTAATACTACGAGCGAAATTCGGTAAGGGCCTTCAGCGCCCATGACAATAATGATAGGGAGCTTGTCACACCCCAACCGATGGCGGAAACATCGGGATGAGACGAAAACGAGATTGCTCATTGCTCACAACATTAATAAGTGATAATAATTAATTAAACCATATTTCATTTCATAAAAATTGTCAAATACATCAATATAACAAAACAAAGAAACAACATAACATTTGCAAAGTCATAACAAAATTGATACATCAACATTAAACCTAACGTCTAATTTGTGTGTATCTAGTCCTTGCTATGGGAATGGTTTTGCTTAGTGGTGGCAAAGTGTGCAAGTTGGGTGGGTTTGGGTAATGGGTCAAGATGTGTTTGGGTTACAATGAGTATTTTAAAAAAAAGGTCGGATGGGTCAGGATGGGTTTGGGTTAAGATGAGTGTAAGTTAATAAAGGTTTGGATAAAGATGGGATGAAAAAATAAATAAAAATTAAAAAATATAAAAAAATAATATATAAAAAATCAAAAAAAATATAAAATTCAAAATAAATAAAAAAATCAAAAAAATTTTGAAAAAATAAAAAAGTCAAAAAAATGCTAAAAATTCAAAAATAACCTAGAAATTCAAAAAAAAATCAAAAAATACTAAAAAATAAAAAAAATCCAAAGAATCTAAAAAAAATCCTAAAAATAAAAAAATTCTAAAAAATCCTAAAAATTTAAAAAAAGAAAAAAATTCTTAAAAATCATAAAAATCTAAAAATTCAAAAAAAATCGAAAAATCGAAAAAATTCTAAAACTAAAAAAATTCAAAAAAACACAAAAAAATTCTAAAAAATTAAAAAATTGAAATATTCTAAAAAATCCTAAAAATTAAAAAAAATTCTAAAAAAACAAAAAAAATCTAAAAAGTTAATCCTAAAAATTCTAAAAAATTCTCAAAATTAAAAAATTACTAAAAATAAAAAATATTATAAAAAGTCAAAAAAAATTAAAATATCAAAACAGTTAAAAAATGCTAAAAATTAAAAAAATCCTAAAAATCCAAAAAAATTACAAGTTCAAAAAATTTCTAAAAAATGAAAAATATTCAAAAAAATTCTAAAAAAATCAAAAAATATAAAAACACTATTTTTGATTTTTTATAATTTTTAAGTTTTTTTTAATATTTTAGATTTTTTTATTTTTTTAATTTTTTGGAGATTTTAGAATTTTTTTTAACTTTTTTTGATTTTTTACATTTTTTTGATTTTTTTGAATTTTTAGGATTTTTTATAATTTTTTTGAATTTTTAGGATTTTTTAGAATTTTTTTGGATTTTTAGGATTTTTTTATTTTTTCGATTATTTAGATTTTTTTAGAATTTTTTAGATATTTTAGAATTCTTTTGAAATTTTATGATTTTTTAGATTTTTTGTATTTTTTTTTTTTTTGAATTTTTAGGAATTTTTAGAGTTTTTTCGATTTTTTGGGATTTTTTTGATTTTTTTGATTTTTTAGATTTTTGATTTTTTAGAATTTTTGTGAGTTTTTAGGATTTTTTTTATTTTTAAGTTTTTTTTTTTTTGTATTTTTATAGTTTTTTGTATTTTTTTGAATTTTTAGGATTTTTTTTGAATATTTTGATTTTTTTATTAGTTTTAAATTTTTATTATTTTTAAACGATAAACGACAAAAGAGTAATACGGCGGCGATTGGTGAAGTCATAGTTGTGAAGAGATATCTACGAGTAACAATTAGTTTAGTGATTTTATCTTATACCATCCTGACCCCTTTGGGTTTATCTCATACCTATCCTGACCTACTCTTCTTTTTTTATCCACCACTTCATAACCCATCCTAACCTAATGATTAATTTTGTTTGGCCCATCTTAAACCATCTTAAAATTTAAAATACCCATATCAACCCAAAATAAAATATATGGACTTGTTTTGCCATGTCTAGTTTTGCTAGTGGAGTGGGATATTAAATTCACCCCTGGATAATAGTCTCGGTCTAACAATAAGTCCAGTGGTGGAGTTTGAACTAAAACTCAGTGGGGCTGAACTCTCAAAATCTAAATTGGTGGGTGCCAGACTCTTAAAAATCCGATATTTTACATTAAAAAAATTGATAATTTTCGGTAAAATTAATACTACGAGCGAAATTCGGTAAGGGCCTTCAGCGCCCATGACAATAATGATAGGGAGCTTGTCACACCCCAACCGATGGCGGAAACATCGGGATGAGACGAAAACGAGATTGCTCATTGCTCACAACATTAATAAGTGATAATAATTAATTAAACCATATTTCATTTCATAAAAATTGTCAAAGACATCAATATAACAAAACAAAGAAACAACATAACATTTGCAAAGTCATAACAAAATTGATACATCAACATTAAACCTAACGTCTAATTTGTGTGTATCTAGTCCTTGCTATGGGAATGGTTTTGCTTAGTGGTGGCAAAGTGTGCAAGTTGGGTGGGTTTGAGTAATGGGTCAAGATGGGTTTGGGTTACAATGAGTATTTTAAAAAAAAGGTCGGATGGGTCAGGATGGGTTTGGGTTAAGATGAGTGTAAGTTAATAAAGGTTTGGATAAAGATGGTATGAAAAAATAAATAAAAAGTAAAAAATATAAAAAAAAATAATATATATAAAAAC
Source organism: Scalesia atractyloides (assembly GCA_947069175.1). NCBI lineage: Eukaryota > Viridiplantae > Streptophyta > Magnoliopsida > Asterales > Asteraceae > Scalesia > Scalesia atractyloides. Next base: position 130,771 of record CAMTDV010000083.1, on the reverse strand, counting down.
AATAAAAATATAAAATTCAAAATAAATAAAAAAATAAAAAAAAAAATGAAAAAAATGCTAAAAATTCAAAAATATCCTAGAAATTCAAAAAAAAAAAAAATCAAAAAATACTAAAAAATAAAAAAATCCAAAGAATCTAACAAAATCCTAAAAATCAAAAAATTCTAAAAAATCCTAAAAATTTAAAAAAAGAAAAAAATTCTTAAAAATCATAAAAAATCTAAAAATTCAAAAAAAACGAAAAATCGAAAAAATTCTAAAACTAAAAAAATTCAAAAAAACCCAAAAAAAATTCTAAAAAATAAAAAAATTGAAATATTCTAAAAAATCCTAAAAATTAAAAAAAATTCTAAAAAAACAAAAAAAAACCTAAAAAGTTAATCCTAAAAATTCTAAAAAATTCTCAAAATTAAAAAATTACCAAAAATAAAGAATATTATAAAAAGTCAAAAAAAATCTAAAATATCAAAACAGTTAAAAATACTAAAAATTAAAAAAATCCTAAAAAACCAAAAAAAATTACAAGTTCAAAAAATTTCTAAAAAATGAAAAATATTCAAAAAAATTCTAAAAAAATCAAAAAATATAAAAACACTATTTTTGATTTTTTATAATTTTTAAGTTTTTTTTAAATTTTTTAGTTTTTTTTATTTTTTAATTTTTTTAATTTTTTGGAGATTTTAGAATTTTTTTTAACTTTTTTGATTTTTTACATTTTTATTGATTTTTTGATTTTTAGAATTTTTTTGAATTTTTAGGATTTTTTATAATTTTTTTGAATTTTTAGGATTTTTTATTTTTTCGATTATTTAGATTTTTTTAGATTTTTTTTGATATTTTAGAATTTTTTTGAAATTTTATGATTTTTTAGATTTTTTGTATTTTTTTTTTGAATTTTTAGGATTTTTTTAGAGTTTTTTCGATTTTTTTGGGATTTTTTTGATTTTATTGATTTTTTAGATTTTAATTTTGATTTTTTAGAATTTTTGTTAGTTTTTAGGATTTTTTTTATTTTTTTTATTTTTAAGTATTTTTTTTTTGTATTTTTTTGTAGTTTTTTGTATTTTTTTGAATTTTTAGGATTTTTTTTGAATATTTTGATTTTTTTTATTAGTTTTAAATTTTTTATTATTTTTAAACGATAAACGACAAAAGAGTAATACGGCGACGATTGGTGAAGTCATAGTTGTGAAGAGATATCTACGAGTAATAATTAGTTTAGTGATTTTATCTTATACCATCCTGACCCCTTTGGGTTTATCTCATACCTATCCTGACCTACTCTTCTTTTTTTATCCACCACTTCATAACCCATCATAACCTAATGATTAATTTTGTTTGGCCCATCTTAAACCATCTTAAAATTTAAAATACCCATATCAACCCAAAATAGAATATATGGACTTGTTTTGCCAGGTCTAGTTTTGCTAGTGGAGTGGGATATTAAATTCACCCCTGGATAATAGTCTCGGTCTAACAATAAGTCCAGTGGTGGAGTTTGAACTAAAACTCAGTGGGGCTGAACTCTCAAAATCTAAATTGGTGGGTGCCAGACTCTTAAAAATCCGATATTTTACATTAAAAAAATTGATAATTTTCGGTAAAATTAATACTACGAGCGAAATTCGGTAAGGGCCTTCAGCGCCCATGACAATAATGATAGGGAGCTTGTCACACCCCAACCGATGGCGGAAACATCGGGATGAGACGAAAACGAGATTGCTCATTGCTCACAACATTAATAAGTGATAATAATTAATTAAACCATATTTCATTTCATAAAAATTGTCAAATACATCAATATAACAAAACAAAGAAACAACATAACATTTGCAAAGTCATAACAAAATTGATACATCAACATTAAACCTAACGTCTGATTTGTGTGTATCTAGTCCTTGCTATGGGAATGGTTTTGCTTAGTGGTGGCAAAGTGTGCAAGTTGGGTTGGTTTGGGTAATGGGTCAAGATGGGTTTGGGTTACAATGAGTATTTTAAAAAAAAGGTCGGATGGGTCAGGATGGGTTTGGGTTAAGATGAGTGTAAGTTAATAAAGGTTTGGATAAAGATGGGATGAAAAAATAAATAAAAATTAAAAAATATAAAAAAAATAATATATAAAAAAACAATAAAAAATATAAAATTCAAAATAAATAAAAAAATCAAAAAAAATTGAAAAAATAAAAAAGTCAAAAAAATGCTAAAAAAAGTCAAAAAAATGCTAAAAATTCAAAAATATCCTAGAAATTCAAAAAAAAAATCAAAAATACTAAAAAATAAAAAAAATCCAAAGAATCTAAAAAAAATCCTAAAAATCAAAAAATTCTAAAAAATCCTAAAAATTTAAAAAAAGAAAAAAATTCTTAAAAATCATAAAAAATCTAAAAATTCAAAAAAAATCGAAAAATCGAAAAAATTCTAATTGTTAGCGCGTTTACTTTCTAAATATAGAAAGTGTGCGAAAACTGACGAAACTCGAAATGACGTGCAAAATCGAATCCCTGTATCAATAAAACTGAGTTTGTAACTTGAGAAATACCAAAAATGCTGACATAAACGACCCCAGATATTTGATTTAATTAATTGTTTGCGCGTTTTACTTTCTAAAAATAGAAATTGTGCGAAAATTGACGAAACTCGAAATGAATTTTTCAGTGTAAAATCGAATCGTTGTATCAATAAAAACTTAGTTTGGAACCTGAGAAATACAAAAATTGCTGACATAAACGACCAGATATTTGATTTAATTAATTGTTCGCACGTTACTTTCTAAATATAGAAAGTGGGAAAGTGGCGAAAACTGACGAAACTCGAAATAAGTTTTTATTGTGCAAAATCGAATCCCTGTATCAATAAAAACTGAGTTTGGAACCTGAGAAAATTACAAAAAATTGCTGACATAAACGACCAATATATTTTGATTTTAATTAATAAGTTGATTTCACGCGTTTATTTTGCTAAATATAGAAGAAAGTGGGAAAGTGGGCGAAAACTAACCATACTCGAAATGATTTTTTTTCGTGCAAAAATCGAATCCTTGTATCAATAAAACTGAGCGTGCTACTTGAAATATACAAAAATGCTGACATAAACGACGAGATATTTGATTTGATTAATTGTTTGCGCGTTTTATTTTCTAAATATAGAAAGTGTGCGAAAACTGACGAAACTTAAAATTAATTTTTTCGTGTAAAATCGAATCCTTGTATCAATAAAACTGAGTTTGGAACCTAAGAAATACAAAAATTGCTGACATAAAACGATCATATATTTGATTTAGTTAATTGTTCGCGCGTTTTACTTTCTAAATATAGAAGAAAGTGGGAAAGTGGGCGAAAACTACGAACTCGAAATAAGTTTTTTCGTGCAAAATCGAATCCCTTTATCAATAAAACTGAGTTTGGAACTTGAGAAATACAAAAAATGCTGAATAAACGACCAGATATTTGATTTAATTAATTGTTTGCGCGTTATACTTTCTAAATATAGAAAGTGTGCGAAAACTAACGAAACTCGAGATGAATTTTTCGTAAATCGAATCCCTATATCAATAAAACTGAGTTTGTTACTTGAAAAATAGAAAAAATGCTGACATAAATGACCAATATTTGATTTTATTAATTGTTTGCGCGTTTACTTTCTAATATAGAAATGTGCGAAAACAGACGAAACTCGAAATGAATTTTTTGGTGTAAAATCGAATCCCTGTATCAATAAAACTGAGTTTGGAACCTGAGAAAATACAAAAATTGCTGACATAAACGACCATATATTTGATTTAATTAATTGTTCCGCGTTTACTTTCTAAATATAGAAAGTGGGAAAGTGGGCGAAAACTGACGAAACTCGAAATAAGTTTTTTGGTGCAAAATCGAATCACTGTATCAATAAAACTGAGTTTGGAACCTGGAAAATAAAAAATGCTGACATAAACGACCAGATATTTGATTTAATTAATTGTTCGCGCGTTTACTTTCTAAATATAGAAAGTGTGCGAAAACTGACGAAACTCGAAATGAATTTTTTCGTGTAAAATCGAATCCTGTATCAATAAAACTGAGTTTGGAACCTGAGAAAATAAAAATTGCTGACATAAACGACCAATATTTGATTTAATTAATTGTTCGCCTTTTACTTTCTAAATATAGAAAGTGTGCGAAAATTGACGAAACTCGAAATGAATTTTTTGTGTAAAATCGAATCCCTTGTATCAATAAAACTGAGTTTGGAACCTGAGAAATACAAAAAATGCTGACATAAACGACCAGAATTTGATTTAATTAATTGTTCGCGCAGTTTACTTTCTAATATAGAAAGTGTGCGAAAACTGACGAAACTCGAAATGAATATTTTTCGTTAAAATCGAATCCTGTATCAATAAAACTGAGTTTGGAACCTAAGAAATATAAAAATGCTGACATAAAGACCAGATATTTGATTTTATTAATTGTTGCGCGTTTACTTTCTAAATATAGAAATGGTGTGGCGAAAACTGACGAAACTCGAAATGAATTTTTTGGTGTAAAATCGAATCCCTGTATCAATAAAACTGAGTTTGGAACCTAGAAAATACAAAAAATTGCTGACATAAACGACCATATATTTTGATTTAATTAATTGTTCGCGCGTTTACTTTCTAAATATGAAAGTGGGAAAGTGGCGAAAACTGACGAAACTCGAAATAAGTTTTTTGGTGAAAATCGAATCACTGTATCAATAAAACTGAGTTTGGAACCTTGAGAAATACAAAAAAATGCTGAATAAACGACCAGATATTTGATTTAATTAATTGTTCGCGCGTTTACTTTCTAAATATAGAAAGTGTGCGAAAACTGACGAAACTCGAAATGAATTTTTCGTGTAAAATCGAATCCTTGTATCAATAAAACTGAGTTTGGAACCTGAGAAATATAAAAAATGCTGACATAAAGACCAGATAATTGATTTAATTAATTGTTCGCCGTTTACTTTCTAAATATAGAAAGTGTGCGAAAATGACGAAACTCGAAATGAATTTTTTTGTGTAAAATCGAATCCCTGTATCAATAAAACTGAGTTTGGAACCTGAGAAATACAAAAAATTGCTGACATAAACGACCAATATTTGATTTAATTAATTGTTCGCAGCGTTTACTTTTCTAAATATAGAAAGTGGAAGTGGCGAAAACTGACGAAACTCGAAATAAGTTTTTTCGTGTAAAATCGAATCCTTGTATCAATAAAACTGAGTTTGGAACCTAGAAATACAAAAAATGCTGACATAAACGACCAGATATTTGATTTAATTAATTGTTCGCGCGTTTACTTTCTAAATATTGAAAGTGTGCGAAAACTGACGAAAATCGAAATGAAATTTTTTCGTGTAAAATCGAATCCTTGTATCAATAAAACTGAGTTTGGAACTAAGAAATATAAAAAATTGCTGACATAAATGACCAGATAATTGATTAGTTAATTGTTCGCGCGTTTACTTTCTAAATATAGAAAGTGTGCGAAAATTGACCAAACTCGAAATGAATTTTTTTGTGTAAAATCGAATCCCTGTATCAATAAAACTGAGTTTGGAACCTGATGAAATAAAAACATGCTAACATAAACGGCCATATATTTGATTTAATTAATTGTTTCGCGCGTTTACTTTCTAAATATAAGAAAGTGGGAAGTGGGCGAAAACTGACGAAACTCAAATAAGTTTTTTTTGTGCAAAATCGAATCCCTGTATCAATAAAACTGAGTTTGGAACCTGAGAAATACAAAAAATGCTGACATAAAACCACCATAAATTTGATTTAATTAATTGTTCGCGCATTTACTTTCTAAATATAGAAAGTGGGAAAGTGGCGAAAACTGACGAAACTCAAATAAGTTTTTTTGTGCAAAATAGAATCCCTGTATCAATAAAACTGAGTTTGGAACCTGAGAAATACAAAAAATGCTGACATAAACGACCAGATCTTTGATTTTATTAATTGTTTGCGCGTTTACTTTCTAAATATAGAAAGTGTGCGAAAACTGACGAAACTCGAAATGAATTTTTTGGTGTAAAATCGAATCCCTGTATCAATAAAATTGAGTTTGGAACCTGATAAAATACAAAAATTGCTGACATAAACGACCATATATTTGATTTAACTAATTGTTCGCGCGTTTACTTTCTAAACATAAAAAGTGGGAAAGTGGGCAAAAGTGACGAAACTCGAAATAAGTTTTTTGGTGCAAAACCGATGTAACATTTGTATAAATCGGGTCTCCAAAACCCGCTCCGTTTTGTAATCAAATATCAAGTTACGAAATTTCATTAAGTATTTATGAGTATTTTGAGTTTAAACGTTACATAATTAATATATAAACTAAACTATAAAAATTATATTTGATAAAAAGTTAAAATAAAATAAATAAAAAATATTTGGAGCTGACCGGACTCGAACCCGGGTCAACTGCCTCCAATGACTTATCTTCCCGTCTCCAAACCACTCCGCCACCAATTGTTTTCTGTTAGCATTATGAAAACAATTGAGTTTTATACGCAAACTCGGATTAACGGTTAATGATATCTGAATAACGGAAATCGGTAAGCCGAATCGCCAAATCAGTTTTGTTTCGCTTAGTTAACTTATAACCGATGAATATCGGTTTCTAATTAAAGTTCAGATTGAATGAACTTCGAGTTTTGGGTTTTTGAAACCGAAAGACATTCAAGCTTCAAATAATTCTGTTTCCAATCATTTATACGATTCAGAACTGTCTCAAATACACTCCAATCCCTTTTCGTCGCGTTTTCAAGTCTTTTGAGCACAAGAAAACTGTCGCCGGAATTTTCTGCAATTCTCGCCGGAAAACCGTGTTCAACATAAACCAGTAAGAATTTCCTCTCTTGCTGTTTCAATCTATTGTTAGGACACTACTAACATTATTCCGTCACTCAAAGTCAGTCACAGAAGACTTTGCTGGATTTCTGATTTCGTCGGAGAAATTCTGGAATTTGCCGGAACCACGCTAGTTGACGGTAAACACATTCAATCGTGCTAATAATCCATGTACTCTGGTTCAATTTCAAATCTAATTCTTTAATTCTGTTGATTAGCCCCTCTCAGCCGAAGTTTTAAAAACAGAGTTGCCTGTTCTCGCCGGACTTCCTGAAGAATACGACCTGTCCGGTATTTATTTTCCCCAAACTGTTCGGTTTGTTCATTCAAACTAGTAGGCATGATATTTAAGTAGTAGAACCATGAATCAGTTGTCTGAGTAAAAACCGGTAATCGTAATGAAGAAGACGAATCTAAAAACGGGATAAGAATAAATAAAACTCGGATAATTAACGGGTTAGACACAGAGTCCAGCGGTGGACTGTGTGCAAAGTTTATATACAAGTCCCGAGTTCGATCCTTACCACACACACTCTGCGTAATAAACATTCCTTTTTATTCATAAAACTAACCGGGTTAGATCGAGTAGTTGTTAAATATATTATAATTCAAGAATATAACCGGGTTAGACACACAGTCCAGCGGTGGACTGTGTGCAAAACAAACTGCACGTCGCGCGATCGAGTCCCGTCCCAAACACCGGTTCAATGAGATTAAAACGTTTTGCAAAATAAAGGAATTTTCGGTAAAATCGAATAAGTGTATAAATATAATAAGAACTGGATTCCTAACGGGTTAGTCACGTAGCTCAGTTGGTAGAGCTACGTGCGCGTGAACGGAAGGTCACCGGTTCGAATCCCGCTCGGCGCAAGAATTACCGCTGACCGAACCGGTCAACGGTCAACGGTCAAACAGTAAAAAAAAATATATTATTTTTTTAAATAATTATTTGTTTTATTTAAATTAAAAATCAATTAAAAATACTCAAAAATAACATTTTTAAGGATAGAAAATAGCCATAAACTCACACAAATATATCTAAAAATCCCATTAAAAATCTTTAATAAAATCCATCCGTTTAATATATTTTTCCCATTATTATTTAGGTCAGTGATTCCTCGTTAACTCGCTTCGTCTAAATCGTGCGCATCTCACCAATTCAAATCCAACGCACCCAATGTGAGTGAACCCTTCAAATTCCCCGTTTTAATCACATTTTTGGGGTGTATCATGTGTCTTGTTCATTTACTTATTATAACTAAGTTACTGTGCATATATCATATCATGACATGTGTATTAGTTGTTGCTGTTGAGTAGTTAGTAATGTTTGCAAGTTATTATTTCAGTACATGCAATTGCTGAGGCCGTAGCTCCCCATCCCTCGAGGTTGAGTTTGATCCCCATTTTATTATGCGGTTGATCAGGGCGTGCCCGCACGATCGGCTCCGTTTGATTGAGCCTTGATCGGTCATTTATTCTCATTTCAGTACATGCAATACGCTCGGCTCCGTTTGATTGAGCCTTGAGTGCACAGATTTATTTACATTTTCAGTTCATGCAATACGATCGGCTCCGTTTGATTGAGCCTTGATCTCACAGTTCATTTATGTTAATTATCATATGATGTTGGTATGTTCATGTATGTTATCGATTGTTAATGTATGTTATAATTGTAATCGATGTTGCCATTGCTTGATTTCATACATATGCTCTTTTATGATTATGCACAATATTTTATTGATAAACTAACCAGAAAATCATTATTAAATGTTTATCTATAAGGTTCACTCGCCAACTTATGTTGACCCAAAAACCTCCCATTTTACACATGATACAGGTGAACCGGCAGCAGCTAGGAACACGTAGGACCTGGATTAGAAGAAATAAAACGATTTAGTGTTTGGATTATTATGTTTGGTTATTTTCCTTTGTAATGAATGAACATGTTTGAAGGTTTGAGAAATGTAACTTTGACTTCATTTAATTATGAAACATAATAGTAAATGTCATGTGCTTTGGTGATAACCCAATTATGCCCCGACTCTTATTTCCGCTGCGGGTCGGGGTGTGACAGATTGGTATCAGAGCCATGACTATAGGGATATAGGATAGGTTATTAGACCCTTAGAGCCTATACTATAGTCGATTAGAAACTTATAAGAATTTTGTGTGTTATATGCCAAATTTCATGATGTTTATATGTTTATGTTAAAATGTTACATTTGATATTGTTCAAGCATGTTCATAAGTATGTATTATCAAATAATGCCTATCATGAAATCGTATGATCATAATATATCACATCCATGCAAGCACACACCACATCATGATTGATTTTACAACGATTTTCGTGTTTTCAAATCTCATCAAAGTGAGTTCTCATGACGGGCATGTAGTAACTGGAAGGGTACTAGTACCGGTAGTCGGGACGTCCTGTCTAGGCTGGCATTCGTATAAATCCAAAATAAAGGACCAGTTTGCCTACCTGGGGACCAACGATGAGAGTACGAAATACCTATTAGGCCAAAGCATGCTATACCAAACGTCGTGAGAGCTAATCCCACTTTGAGTCGTCATTGTGTCTACACCTGGACACGTTCCGACCAAACATCTCATGAACATATTTTGTGGTTAGCATTCGGGGGATGCGAGTGTTAAATTGCCAATACTAATGTGAATCCTACCAAACCAATAGCCATGGGGGCCCACATGACTATATAGGTGAAGGTATGGGGGACATTTGAGGCCCAACATGAGCGAACCCAAGACATCCTTCGGATGTAGTTGCATTATTGATATTTATGTTATTTTCATTTTTTTTAAAAAGACACATGACACCTAAAAGATACCATAAACTCACAATCTTCTCATTTTATGATCCTGTAGATGTCGTATAGATCGCATCGAAGGAGTAGGAAATCGGAAAAGTCTCAGGAACGATTGGCCACTCATATAGCCAACCAAATGGCCACGATATTACCTGACATCGTAGTACAAGTACAACAAGCTCTTGCTGCAAATCCTACTAACCCTCCTCAACAACAGGACCAGATCATCAACGACCCTCCTACCAGCAAATGCACCTACAAACATTTTAAGTCTTGCGATCCCCCAAAATTCGAAGGGACTGAGGGAGTCACTGCTCTCCAGCGTTGGTTCGAGGAGATGGAAAACGTTTTCTTAAACTGCGATTGTCCTGAGGATCGCAAAGTCACCGGGAGACTACTTGGGGTAGCTCTCACTTGGTGGAATACCGAGAAGGGAAAGAGGGGAACGGAAGATGCGATGGCCTTAACTTGGGAGGAGTTAAGGGAAATCATGACTAGGCGATTCTGTCCTAGGAGTGAGATTAAGAAATTGGAAGATGAATTTCATGCCCTGAAGCAAAAAGATGGTGATCACACTACTTACAACAAACGGTTCTTGGAGTTGAACCAGATGGTACCAAACTTATTCACTCCAACCTACCGTCTGATCGAACATTACATTCGAGGACTTCCCTCGAAAATCCAAGATTCGGTCCTCAGCGTTTCACCGGTAACACTAGAAGCCGCCATGGAATTGGCGACAGAACTGACCGAAAACCGAATTCGTAATGGGAAGTTCAAGGAGGAAAAGAAGAAAACCCCTGCTGAGGGACAAACCTCAAACCACCACACTCCTTCCTCTAAATTTGCTAACAAGAGGAAGCGTAACAACAGGAACTTTGCAGTCACCCACACCAACACCCCTGTTCCTGCTGCACCCATCACTCAAGCCACTCCTCCACCCGCGCCATACAAAAGACCATACACAGGACCACTACCAAAATGTAACCGTTGTCAGTATCACCACTCCCCTGACTATCCTTGCCAATACTGTACCAGCTGCGGTCGCGCTGGACACATTGTACAACACTGCCGCGCACCTCAACGAACAAACCGCCACCAACCTATAACCCAAACCCACCAACAATTTATGGGTCAAGCCCAACAACAACAACCATTTCCACCCACTCAACATTTAGCCCAAACATACTATCAACCCAACTACCCTATGGGCCAACCTATGCGGGCATGTTTCAACTGTGGAGATCCAAGTCATTTCAGGAACTCATGTCCAAGACTAGTCAATATTATTCATGCTCAGGCCCAAGCCAACCCTGTGAACCAAGCAAACCAAGCTCCTCCACCTGCTAGAGGAAGGGCTTTCAATATTAACGCAAACCAGGCCAGGGCTGACGGCAATGTGGTCAACGGTACGTTTCTTATAAATGGTAGATATGCCTCTATGTTATTTGATACTGGTGCGGATAGAAGTTTCGTGTCATTAGAGTTTGAACCTATCTTAAGTAAAAATCGAGATAAGCTCGCGGAATCCATAACAGTGGAAGTTGCAGATGGAAAACCAGTTTCGTTAGACTCTATTTTACGCAACTGTACGCTCACCCTAAACGACCACGATTTCTCAGTCGATCTTATTCCTATGAAGCTGGGAAGTTTCGACATCATAGTCGGAATGGATTGGCTCAGTCAGCATAATGCGGAAGTTGTATGTCGTGAGAAATTTATTCGTATTCCTCTTTCAAACGGTCAGACTCTTCGAATTATTGGAGAAACCTCGGCGAAAGGACTCAACTTAATGTCTTGTCTTCAAGCTCAGAAATACCTTCGCAAGAATTATGTCGCGTTTTTAGCCCATATCATCAAGAAGGGGACCGCAGAAAAGAAACTTGAAGATATTCCTGTTGTAAAAGATTTTCCACAAGTTTTTCCTGACGACATTTCAGGACTTCCTCCAATCAGAGATGTCGAGTTTCGTATCGATCTTATACCTGGTGCTACACCAGTGGCAAAATCTCCATATAGGTTAGCCCCCTCTGAAATGCAAGAGCTAGCCAGTCAATTGCAAGAGTTGACTGACAAGGGATTTATACGCCCCAGCTCATCGCCTTGGGGTGCACCTGTACTTTTTGTAAAGAAGAAGGATGGATCTTTTCGCATGTGCATCGATTACAGAGAGCTCAACAAGTTAACTATCAAAAATCGATATCCTTTACCTCGTATAGATGACCTCCTTGACCAACTACAAGGTGCCAGTTGCTTTTCGAAAATCGACCTTCGATCGGGCTATCATCAGCTTAGGGTGCATGAAGAAGACGTCCCTAAAACTGCTTTTCGAACTCGATATGGTCACTATGAATTCATGGTTATGCCGTTTGGATTAACCAACGCACCAGCTGTTTTCATGGACCTAATGAATAGAGTCTGCAAACCTTACCTTGATCGATTTGTTATTGTGTTCATTGACGATATTCTTATCTATTCAAAATCCAAAGCTGATCATGAGCGTCATCTGCGACTTGTTCTTGCACTTCTAGAAAAGGAAAAGCTTTATGCCAAGTTCTCTAAATGTGAATTCTGGTTAAAAGAGGTGCAATTTCTTGGGCATGTAGTCAATGACAAAGGAATACATGTGGACCCATCAAAGATCAAAGCAGTTCAAGAATGGCAAGCTCCACGTACGCCAACTGAAGTAAGGTCTTTTCTTGGACTTGCTGGTTACTATCGTCGATTCATTTCAAACTTCTCTCGCATTGCGGTGCCACTCACGGCTTTAACCCATAAAGGGAAACCATTTGTATGGGGGCCCAAGCAAGACGAAGCTTTTCAAACTCTCAAGCAAAAACTTTGTGATGCACCAATCCTCACTTTTCCTGAAGGTTGTGATGATTTTGTAGTCTATTGCGACGCGTCAGGACAAGGGTTAGGTTGCGTTCTCATGCAAAGAGGAAAAGTCATAGCTTATGCCTCAAGGCAACTCAAGACTCACGAAAAGAACTACACCACTCATGACCTTGAACTTGGAGCCGTTGTATTCGCTCTTAAGATATGGAGACATTATCTTTATGGCACGAAGTGTGAAATATACACTGACCACAAGAGTCTTCAACACATCTTCAATCAGAAAGAGTTAAATATGAGGCAACGGAGATGGGTCGAACTCCTAAATGATTATGACTGTGAAATCAAATATCACCCTGGTAAAGCAAATGTGGTGGCTGATGCACTTAGTCGAAAGGGTTATGCGAACTCCATTCATCTTCTATGTTCGCAAATTATAACCAATATTAAGGATCAAATTCGAGAAGCTCAACACGTTTCAATAACAGAGGAAGATGTACAAAAGGAGATGTCCTGTGGAGCCGAGCTAAAGCTGGAAACTAAATCTGATGGTATTTTGTATTACCTAGATCGTATATGGATTCCTAACCATATCAATCTTCGTGAAACACTCATGCATGAAGCCCATAAGTCGCGATATTCTATACACCCAGGAGCCGATAAGATGTATCAAGACCTACGGTACACCTATTGGTGGCCTGGAATGAAGAAAGATATTGCCGTTTTTGTTTCCAAGTGTCTCACTTGTTCTAAAGTAAAGGCTGAACACCAAAGGCCCTCAGGACTTCTGGTCCAACCAGAAATACCTGTCTGGAAGTGGGAAAATATAACCATGGATTTCATTACCGGGTTACCTCGCACTTCTAGTGGGTATGACACTATATGGGTGATTATAGACCGACTCACAAAATCAGCTCACTTTATTCCTATTCGAGAAGATTTCAAGAACGAAAAGCTTGCTCGTATTTATATCTGCGAAATCGTCAGCCGTCATGGAGTTCCATTAAGTATTATTTCTGATCGTGATGGTCGTTTCACCTCACGGACATGGCAGGCAGTACAATCCGCTATGGGCACTCGACTAGATCTCAGTACCGCCTATCATCCCCAAACTGATGGACAGTCTGAGCGCACCATTCAAACCCTTGAGGATATGCTTAGAGCATGTGTCATAGACTTCAAGGGAAATTGGGACGCCCACCTACCATTAGTCGAATTTTCGTACAACAACAGTTATCATTCTAGCATCGGCATGGCACCTTTTGAAGCTTTATATGGTCGAAAGTGTCGATCTCCTGTTTGTTGGCACGAAATTGGGGAAGCTCAAATTACTGGTCCGGAATTAATCCAAGAAACAACAGATAAGATTCATCAAATCCGAAACAATCTTCTAGCGGCTCAAAGTCGTCAAAAGAGTTACGCAGATAAACGACGAAAGCCCTTGGAGTTTAGCGTTGGTGATCATGTGCTTTTAAAAGTGTCACCGTGGAAGGGAGTAGTTCGTTTTGGTCAAAAGGGAAAGCTAGCACCACGTTACGTAGGACCTTTCAAGATACTCGAAAGAGTAGGTCCTGTAGCTTACAAGCTTGACCTACCGGAAGAACTCGACAGAATTCATCCCACATTCCACGTGTCGAACTTGAAGAAGTGCCTCGCTGATGAGAATCTTCATATTCCACTGGAGGATATTCAGATTGATGAATCCATGCATTTTATTGAAAGGCCAGTAGAGATTATGGACTATGGAGAAAAGCGTCTACGTCGAAGTCGCATTCCTATTGTTAGGGTACGCTGGGAGTCGAAACGGGGACCTGAGTTTACTTGGGAACGTGAAGACTCAATGCGTGAAAAATACCCTCATCTTTTCCCTACTACTTCAACTGTTTGAATTTCGGGACGAAATTCCTAAAAGTAGGGGATACTGTAACATTTGTATAAATCGGGTCTCCAAAACCCGCTCCGTTTTGTAATCAAATATCAAGTTACGAAATTTCATTAAGTATTTATGAGTATTTTGAGTTTAAACGTTACATAATTAATATATAAACTAAACTATAAAAATTATATTTGATAAAAAGTTAAAATAAAATAAATAAAAAATATTTGGAGCTGACCGGACTCGAACCCGGGTCAACTGCCTCCAATGACTTATCTTCCCGTCTCCAAACCACTCCGCCACCAATTGTTTTCTGTTAGCATTATGAAAACAATTGAGTTTTATACGCAAACTCGGATTAACGGTTAATGATATCTGAATAACGGAAATCGGTAAGCCGAATCGCCAAATCAGTTTTGTTTCGCTTAGTTAACTTATAACCGATGAATATCGGTTTCTAATTAAAGTTCAGAATGAATGAACTTCGAGTTTTGGGTTTTTGAAACCGAAAGACATTCAAGCTTCAAATAATTCTGTTTCCAATCATTTATACGATTCAGAACTCTCTCAAATACACTCCAATCCCTTTTCGTCGCGTTTTCAAGTCTTTTGAGCACAAGAAAACTGTCGCCGGAATTTTCTGCAATTCTCGCCGGAAAACCGTGTTCAACATAAACCAGTAAGAATTTCCTCTCTTGCTGTTTCAATCTATTGTTAGGACACTACTAACATTATTCCGTCACTCAAAGTCAGTCACAGAAGACTTTGCTGGATTTCTGATTTCGTCGGAGAAATTCTGGAATTTGCCGGAACCACGCTAGTTGACGGTAAACACATTCAATCGTGCTAATAATCCATGTACTCTGGTTCAATTTCAAATCTAATTCTTTAATTCTGTTGATTAGCCCCTCTCAGCCGAAGTTTCAAAAACAGAGTTGCCTGTTCTCGCCGGACTTCCTGAAGAAGACGACCTGTCCGGTATTTCTTTTCCCCAAACTGTTCGGTTTGTTCATTCAAACTAGTAGGCATGATATTTAAGTAGTAGAACCATGAATCAGTTGTCTGAGTAAAAACCAGTAATCGTAATGAAGAAGACGAATCTAAAAACGGGATAAGAATAAATAAAACTCGGATAATTAACGGGTTAGACACACAGTCCAGCGGTGGACTGTGTGCAAAGTTTATATACAAGTCCCGAGTTCGATCCTTACCACACACACTCTGCGTAATAAACATTCCTTTTTATTCATAAAACTAACCGGGTTAGATCGAGTAGTTGTTAAATATATTATAATTCAAGAATATAACCGGGTTAGACACACAGTCCAGCGGTGGACTGTGTGCAAAACAAACTGCACGTCGCGCGATCGAGTCCCGTCCCAAACACCGGTTCAATGAGATTAAAACGTTTTGCAAAATAAAGGAATTTTCGGTAAAATCGAATAAGTGTATAAATATAATAAGAACTGGATTCCTAACGGGTTAGTCACGTAGCTCAGTTGGTAGAGCTACGTGCGCGTGAACGGAAGGTCACCGGTTCGAATCCCGCTCGGCGCAAGAATTACCGCTGACCGAACCGGTCAACGGTCAACGGTCAAACAGTAAAAAAAAATATATTATTTTTTTAAATAATTATTTGTTTTATTTAAATTAAAAATCAATTAAAAATACTCAAAAATAACATTTTTAAGGATAGAAAATAGCCATAAACTCACACAAATATATCTAAAAATCCCATTAAAAATCTTTAATAAAATCCATCCGTTTAATATATTTTTCCCATTATTATTTAGGTCAGTGATTCCTCGTTAACTCGCTTCGTCTAAATCGTGCGCATCTCACCAATTCAAATCCAACGCACCCAATGTGAGTGAACCCTTCAAATTCCCCGTTTTAATCACATTTTTGGGGTGTATCATGTGTCTTGTTCATTTACTTATTATAACTAAGTTACTGTGCATATATCATATCATGACATGTGTATTAGTTGTTGCTGTTGAGTAGTTAGTAATGTTTGCAAGTTATTATTTCAGTACATGCAATTGCTGAGGCCGTAGCTCCCCATCCCTCGAGGTTGAGTTTGATCCCCATTTTATTATGCGGTTGATCAGGGCGTGCCCGCACGATCGGCTCCGTTTGATTGAGCCTTGATCGGTCATTTATTCTCATTTCAGTACATGCAATACGCTCGGCTCCGTTTGATTGAGCCTTGAGTGCACAGATTTATTTACATTTTCAGTTCATGCAATACGATCGGCTCCGTTTGATTGAGCCTTGATCTCACAGTTCATTTATGTTAATTATCATATGATGTTGGTATGTTCATGTATGTTATCGATTGTTAATGTATGTTATAATTGTAATCGATGTTGCCATTGCTTGATTTCATACATATGCTCTTTTATGATTATGCACAATATTTTATTGATAAACTAACCAGAAAATCATTATTAAATGTTTATCTATAAGGTTCACTCGCCAACTTATGTTGACCCAAAAACCTCCCATTTTACACATGATACAGGTGAACCGGCAGCAGCTAGGAACACGTAGGACCTGGATTAGAAGAAATAAAACGATTTAGTGTTTGGATTATTATGTTTGGTTATTTTCCTTTGTAATGAATGAACATGTTTGAAGGTTTGAGAAATGTAACTTTGACTTCATTTAATTATGAAACATAATAGTAAATGTCATGTGCTTTGGTGATAACCCAATTATGCCCCGACTCTTATTTCCGCTGCGGGTCGGGGTGTGACAGATTGGTATCAGAGCCATGACTATAGGGATATAGGATAGGTTATTAGACCCTTAGAGCCTATACTATAGTCGATTAGAAACTTATAAGAATTTTGTGTGTTATATGCCAAATTTCATGATGTTTATATGTTTATGTTAAAATGTTACATTTGATATTGTTCAAGCATGTTCATAAGTATGTATTATCAAATAATGCCTATCATGAAATCGTATGATCATAATATATCACATCCATGCAAGCACACACCACATCATGATTGATTTTACAACGATTTTCGTGTTTTCAAATCTCATCAAAGTGAGTTCTCATGACGGGCATGTAGTAACTGGAAGGGTACTAGTACCGGTAGTCGGGACGTCCTGTCTAGGCTGGCATTCGTATAAATCCAAAATAAAGGACCAGTTTGCCTACCTGGGGACCAACGATGAGAGTACGAAATACCTATTAGGCCAAAGCATGCTATACCAAACGTCGTGAGAGCTAATCCCACTTTGAGTCGTCATTGTGTCTACACCTGGACACGTTCCGACCAAACATCTCATGAACATATTTTGTGGTTAGCATTCGGGGGATGCGAGTGTTAAATTGCCAATACTAATGTGAATCCTACCAAACCAATAGCCATGGGGGCCCACATGACTATATAGGTGAAGGTATGGGGGACATTTGAGGCCCAACATGAGCGAACCCAAGACATCCTTCGGATGTAGTTGCATTATTGATATTTATGTTATTTTCATTTTTTTTTAAAAAGACACATGACACCTAAAAGATACCATAAACTCACAATCTTCTCATTTTATGATCCTGTAGATGTCGTATAGATCGCATCGAAGGAGTAGGAAATCGGAAAAGTCTCAGGAACGATTGGCCACTCATATAGCCAACCAAATGGCCACGATATTACCTGACATCGTAGTACAAGTACAACAAGCTCTTGCTGCAAATCCTACTAACCCTCCTCAACAACAGGACCAGATCATCAACGACCCTCCTACCAGCAAATGCACCTACAAACATTTTAAGTCTTGCGATCCCCCAAAATTCGAAGGGACTGAGGGAGTCACTGCTCTCCAGCGTTGGTTCGAGGAGATGGAAAACGTTTTCTTAAACTGCGATTGTCCTGAGGATCGCAAAGTCACCGGGAGACTACTTGGGGTAGCTCTCACTTGGTGGAATACCGAGAAGGGAAAGAGGGGAACGGAAGATGCGATGGCCTTAACTTGGGAGGAGTTAAGGGAAATCATGACTAGGCGATTCTGTCCTAGGAGTGAGATTAAGAAATTGGAAGATGAATTTCATGCCCTGAAGCAAAAAGATGGTGATCACACTACTTACAACAAACGGTTCTTGGAGTTGAACCAGATGGTACCAAACTTATTCACTCCAACCTACCGTCTGATCGAACATTACATTCGAGGACTTCCCTCGAAAATCCAAGATTCGGTCCTCAGCGTTTCACCGGTAACACTAGAAGCCGCCATGGAATTGGCGACAGAACTGACCGAAAACCGAATTCGTAATGGGAAGTTCAAGGAGGAAAAGAAGAAAACCCCTGCTGAGGGACAAACCTCAAACCACCACACTCCTTCCTCTAAATTTGCTAACAAGAGGAAGCGTAACAACAGGAACTTTGCAGTCACCCACACCAACACCCCTGTTCCTGCTGCACCCATCACTCAAGCCACTCCTCCACCCGCGCCATACAAAAGACCATACACAGGACCACTACCAAAATGTAACCGTTGTCAGTATCACCACTCCCCTGACTATCCTTGCCAATACTGTACCAGCTGCGGTCGCGCTGGACACATTGTACAACACTGCCGCGCACCTCAACGAACAAACCGCCACCAACCTATAACCCAAACCCACCAACAATTTATGGGTCAAGCCCAACAACAACAACCATTTCCACCCACTCAACATTTAGCCCAAACATACTATCAACCCAACTACCCTATGGGCCAACCTATGCGGGCATGTTTCAACTGTGGAGATCCAAGTCATTTCAGGAACTCATGTCCAAGACTAGTCAATATTATTCATGCTCAGGCCCAAGCCAACCCTGTGAACCAAGCAAACCAAGCTCCTCCACCTGCTAGAGGAAGGGCTTTCAATATTAACGCAAACCAGGCCAGGGCTGACGGCAATGTGGTCAACGGTACGTTTCTTATAAATGGTAGATATGCCTCTATGTTATTTGATACTGGTGCGGATAGAAGTTTCGTGTCATTAGAGTTTGAACCTATCTTAAGTAAAAATCGAGATAAGCTCGCGGAATCCATAACAGTGGAAGTTGCAGATGGAAAACCAGTTTCGTTAGACTCTATTTTACGCAACTGTACGCTCACCCTAAACGACCACGATTTCTCAGTCGATCTTATTCCTATGAAGCTGGGAAGTTTCGACATCATAGTCGGAATGGATTGGCTCAGTCAGCATAATGCGGAAGTTGTATGTCGTGAGAAATTTATTCGTATTCCTCTTTCAAATGAATTTTTTCGTGTAAAATCGAATCCTTATATCAATAAAACTAAGTTTGGAACCTGAGAAATATAAAAATTGCTGTCATAAACGACCATATAATTTGATTTAATTAATTGTTCGCGCGTTTACTTTCTAAATATAGAAAGTGTGCGAAAATTGACGAAACTCGAAATGAATTTTTTTGTGTAAAATCGAATCCCTGTATCAATAAAACTGAGTTTGGAACCTGGAAATAAAAAAATTGCTAACATAAACGGCCATATATTTGATTTAATTAATTGTTCGCGCGTTTACTTTCTAAATATAGAAATGTGCGAAAATTGACGAAACTCGAAATGAATTTTTTGTGTAAAATCGAATCCCTGTATCAATAAAACTGAGTTTGGAACCTGAGAAGTACAAAAAATGCTGACATAACGACCAGATATTTGATTTAATTAATGTTCGCGCGTTTACTTTCTAAATGTAGAAAGTGTGCGAAAACTGACGAAACTCGAAATGAAATTTTTCGTGTAAAATCGAATCCTTGTATCAATAAAACTGAGTTTGGAACCTAGAAATATAAAAATTGCTGACATTTATCCTGTATCATAAAACTGAGTTTGGAACTGAGAAATACAAAATGCTGACATAAGACCATATTTTATTTAATTAATTGTTCGCGTTTATTTTAATATGAAAGTGAAATGGCGAAAACTGACGAACTCGAAATAAGTTTTTTGGTGCAAAATCGATCATGTATCATAAAATGAGTTTGGAACCTGAGAAATACAAAAATGCTGCTAAACACCAGATATTTGATTTAATTAAATGTTCCGCGTTTACTTCTAAATTAGAAAGTGTGCGAAACTACAAACTCGAAAGAATTTTTTCGTGTAAATCGAATCCTTGTATCAATAAAACTGATTTGGAACCTGAGAAATATAAAAATTGCTGACATAAAGACCAGATAATTGTTTAATTATTTTTCGCGTTTACTTTCTAAATATAGAAAGTGTGCGAAAATTGACGAACTCGAATGAATTTTTTGTGTAAATGAATCCTTATCAATAAAATGAGTTTGGAACCTGAGAAATAAAAAAATGCTAACCGATATTTGATTAATTAATTGTTCGCGCGTTTACTTCTAATATAGAAAGTGTGCGAAAACTGACGAACTCGAAATATTTTTTTGTGAAAATGAAACCTTGTCAATAAAACTGAGTTTGGAACTGAGAAATACAAAAAATGCTGACATAAACGACCAGATATTGATTTTTAATTGTTCGCGATTACTTTCTAATATAGAAATGTGCGAAAACTGACGAAACTCGAAATAATTTTTTGTGCAAAATCGAATCCCTGTATCAATAAAACTGAGTTTGGAACTGAGAAAACAAAAATTGCTACATAAACGCCATATATTTGATTTAATTAATTGTTCGCGTTTACTTTCTAAATATAGAAAGTGGGAAAGTGGCGAAACTGAGAACTCGAAATAAGTTTTTTGGTGCAAAATCGAATCTGTATCAATAAAATGAGTTTGAACTGAGAAATACAAAAATTGCTGACATAAACGACCATAATATTTGATTTAATTAATTGTTCGCGCAGTTTACTTTCTAAATATAAAAAGTGGGAAAGTGGGCGAAAATGACGACACTCGAAATAAGTTTTTTGTGCAAAATCGAATCCTGTATCAATAAAACTGAGTTTGGAACCTGAGAAATACAAAAAATGCTGACATAAACGACCAGATATTTGATTTAATTAATTGTTCGCGCGTTTACTTTCTAAATATAGAAAGTGAAAGTGCGAAAACTGACGAAACTCGAAATAATTTTTTGGTGCAAAATCGAATCCTGTATCAATAAAACTGAGTTTGGAACCTGAGAAATACAAAAATTGCTGACATAAACGACCAGATATTTGATTTAATTAATTGTTCAGCGTTTACTTTCTAAATTTAGAAAGTGGGAAAATGGACTGAAACTCGAAATGAATTTTTTGGTGAAAATCGAAATCCCTGTATCAATAAAATTGAGTTTGGAACCTGAGAAAATACAAAAATTGCTGACATAAACGACCAGATATTTGATTTAATTAATTGTTCGCGCGTTTACTTTCTAAATATAAAAGTGGGAAAGTGGGCGAAACTGACGAAACTCGAAATAAGTTTTTTTGTGCAAAATCGAATTGTATCAATAAAACTAGTTTGGAACTAGAAATACAAAAAATGCTGACATAAACGACCAGATATTTGATTTAATTAATTGTTGCGCGTTTACTTTCTAAATATAGAAAGTGTGCGAAAATGACGAAACTCGAAATGAATTTTTTCGTGTAAAATCGAATCCTTTATCAATAAAACTAAGTTTGGAACCTGAGAAATAAAAAATTGCTGACATAAACGACCAGATAATTGATTTAATTAATTGTTCACGCGTTTACTTTCTAAATATAGAAATGTGCGAAATGTGCACGAAACTCGAAATGAATTTTTTGTGCAAAATCGAATCCCTGTATCATAAAACTGGTTTGGAACTAGAAATACAAAAATGCTGACATAAACGACCAATATTTGATTTAATTAATTGTCGCGCATTTACTTTCTAAATATAGAAAGTTGGGAAAGTGGGCGAAAACTGACGAAACTCGAAATAAGTTTTTTTGTGCAAAATCGAATCCTGTATCAATAAAATGAGTTTGGAACTGAGAAATACAAAAAATGCTGACATAAACGACCAGATATTTGATTTATTAATTGTTTGCGCGTTTACTTTCTAATATAGAAAGTGTGCGAAAATTGACGAAACTCGAAAGAATTTTTTCGTGTAAAATCGAATCCCTTGTATCAATAAACTGAGTTTGTAACTGAGAAATACAAAAATTGCTGACATAAACGACCAGATATTTGATTTAATTAATTGTTCGCCGTTTACTTTCTAAATATAGAAAGTGTGCGAAAATGGCGAAACTCGAAATGAATTTTTTCGTGCAAAATCGAATCCCTGTATCAATAAAACTGAGTTTGGAACCTGAGAAATACAAAAATTGTTGACTAAACGACCATATATTTGATTTAATAATTGTTCGCGCGTTTACTTTCTAAATATAGAAAGTTGGAAAGTGGCAAACTGACGAAACTGAAATAAGTTTTTTGTGCAAATCGAATCCTGTATCAATAAAACTGAGTTTGGAACTAAGAAATACAAAAAATGCTGACATAAACGACCAGATATTTGATTTATTAATTGTTTGCGCGTTTACTTTCTAAATATAGAAAGTGTGCGAAAACTGAAGAAACTCGAAATAAATTTTTTTGTGCAAATCGAATCCCGTATCAAAACTGATTTTTGAACCTAGAAATACAAAAATTGCTACATAAACGACCAATATTTGATTTATTATTGTTTGCAGCGTTTTACTTTCTAAATTTTAGAAAGTAAAGGGCGAAACTGAAGAAAATCGAAATAATTTTTTTGGTAAAATCGAATTCCCATATCAAAAAAACCCTATTTGGAATTGAGAAATACAAAAAATGCTGACATAAACGACCAATATTGATTTAATTATTTTTCGATTTAACATTCTAATATAGAAGTGTCAAACGACCCGAAAATTTTTCAAAACAACCCTTGTACGATTTAACTAGTCATGCTGAATAACACATATTTGATTTTTTCCGCGTTTACTTTCTAAATATAGAAGTGGAGTGCGAAAACTGAGAAACTCGAAATGAATTTTTTGATCAAAATCGAATCCGCGTATCAATAAAACTGAGTTTGAACCTAATGAAAATACAAAAATTGCTAGACATAAAAACCAGTATTTGATTAATTAATTTTTTGCGCTTTACTTTCTATATTTAGAAAGTAAATTAATTAAATCAAATATCTGGTCGTTTATGTCAGCATTTTTTGTATTTCTCATATTTCTAATGCAGTTTTATTGATACGGAGATTCGATTTTGCACCAAAAAATTCATTTCGAGTTTCTTCAGTTTTCGAACACTTTCCCACTTTCTATATTTAAAAAGTAAACCCGAACAAATATCTGGTCACATTTATGTCAGCAATTTTAGTATTTCAAGTTTCGTCAGTTTTCGCACACTTTCTATATTTAGAATGTAAACGCGCAAACAATTAATTAAATCAAATATCTAGTCGTTTATGTTAGCATTTTTTGTATTTCTCAATTTCAAAACTCAGTTTTTTGATATAGGGATACGATTTTGCACGAAAAAATATTTTTGAATTTCGTCAGTTTTTCGCTCACTTATATATTTCTATGTTTAGAAAGTAAAGCCAAACAATTAAATAAATCAAATATCTGGACGTTTATGTCTGCAACTTTCGTATTTCTCAGGTTACAAACTCAGTTTTATTGATACAGGGATTCGATTTTACACGAAACAATTCATTTCGAGTTTCGTCAGTTTTCGCACACTTTCTATATTTAGAAAGTAAACGCGCGAACAATTAATTAAATCAAATATCTGGTCGTTTATGTCAGCAATTTTTGTATTTCTCAGGTTCCAAACTCA
The DNA here is from genome assembly GCA_947069175.1 of Scalesia atractyloides. Lineage (NCBI taxonomy): Eukaryota > Viridiplantae > Streptophyta > Magnoliopsida > Asterales > Asteraceae > Scalesia > Scalesia atractyloides. The sequence continues at coordinate 106,590 of CAMTDV010000083.1, read as the reverse complement.
GTATCATTATACAGGGATTCGATTTTGCACGAAAAATTCATTTCGACAGTTTTCGCCCACTTTTACCACTTTCTATATTTAGAAAGTAAACGCGCGAACAATCAATTAAATCAAATATCTGGTCGTTTATGTCAGATATTTTTGTATTTCTCAGGTTCCAAACTCAGTATCATTGTACAGGATTCGATTTTTCACGAAAAATTCATTTCGCCAGTTTTCGCCCACTTTCCCACTTTCAATATTAAGGAAGTAAAGGCGCGAACAATTAATTAAATCAAATATCTGGTCGTTTAGTCAGCATTTTTTTGTATTTCTCAAGTTACAAACTCAGTTTTATTGATACAGGGTTTCGATTTTGCACGAAAAAACTTATTTCGAGTTTCGTCAGTTTTCGCCCACTTTCCACTTTCTACATTTAGAAAGCAAATGCGCGAACAATTAATTAAATCAAATATCTGGTCGTTTATGTCAGCAATTTTTTTATTTCTCAGGTTCCAAACTCAGTTTTATTGATACAGGGATTCGATTTTACACGAAAAAATTCATTTCGAGTTTCGTCAATTTTCACTACACTTTCTATATTTAGAAAGTAAACGCGAAACAATTAATTAAATCAAATATCTGGTCTTTATGTAGCAATTTTTTATTTCTCAGTTTTCAAATCAGTTTTATTGATACGGGATTCGATTTTACACAAAAAATTCATTTCGAGTTTTCAGTTTTCGACACTTTCATTTTGTACTCAAAATTTTAAAAAGTTTACAGCATTTGCCGAAACATATTGATAGATTATTTTCACAAAAATTCATTTCGAGTTTCGTCATTTTCGCCACTTTCTATATTTAGAAAGTAAACGCGCAAACAATTAATTAAATCAAATATCTGGTCGTTTATGTTAGCATTTTTTGTATTTCTCAATTCAAAACTCAGTTTTATTGATATAGGGATACGATTTTGCACGAAAAAATTTATTTGAATTTCGTCAGTTTTCGCTCACTTTCTATATTTCTATGTTTAGAAAGTAAAGCCAAACAATTAAATAAATCAAATATCTGGACGTTTATGTCAGCAACTTTCGTATTTCTCAGGTTACAAACTCAGTTTTATTGATACAGGGATTCGATTTTACACGAAACAATTCATTTCGAGTTTCGTCAGTTTTCGCACACTTTCTATATTTAGAAAGTAAACGCGCGAACAATTAATTAAATCAAATATCTGGTCGTTTATGTCAGCAATTTTTGTATTTCTCAGGTTCCAAACTCAGTTTTATTGATACAGGATTCGATTTTACACAAAAAATTCATTTCGAGTTTCGTCAGTTTTCGCCATCACTTTCTATATTTAGAAAGTAAACGCTGCGAACAATTAATTAAATCAAATATATGGTCGTTTATGTCAGCAATTTTTGTATTTCTCAGGTTCAAACTCAGTTTTATTGATACAGGGATTCGATTTTACACGAAAAAATTCATTTCGAGTTTCGTCAGTTTTCGCACACTTTCTATATTAGAAAGTAAACGCGCAACAATTAATTAAATCAAATATCTGGTCGTTTATGTCAGCATTTTTGTATTTCTCAAGTTCAAACTCAGTTTTATTGATACAGGGATTCGATTTTGCACAAAAAATTCATTTCGAGTTTCGTTCATTTTCGCACACTTTCTATATTTAGAAAGTAAACGCGCAACAATTAATTAAATCAAATATCTGGTCGTTTATGTCAGCAATTTTTGTATTTCTCAGTTCCAAACTCAGTTTTATTGATACAGGGATTCGATTTTACACAAAAAATTCATTTCGAGTTTCGTCAGTTTTTCCACACTTTCTATATTTAGAAAGTAAACGCGCAACAATTAATTAAATCAAATATCTGGTCGTTTATGTCAGATTTTTGTATTTCTCAGTTCCAAACTCAGTTTTATTGATACAGGGATTCGATTTTACACAAAAAATTATTTCGAGTTTCGTCATTTTCGCCAACTTTCTATATTTAGAAAGTAAACGGCGAACAATTAATTAAATCAAATATCTGGTCGTTTATGTCAGCAATTTTTGTATTTCTCAGTTCCAAACTCAGTTTTATTGATACAGGATTCGATTTTACACGAAAAAATTCATTTCGAGTTTCGCATTTTCGCCATTTCTATATTTAGAAAGTAAACAGCGCGAACAATTAATTAAATCAATATTGGTCGTTTATGTCAGCATTTTTGTATTTCTCAGGTTCCAAACTCAGTTTTATTGATACAGGGATTCGATTTTACACCAAAAAATTATTTCGAGTTCGTCAGTTTTCGCACATTTCTATATTTAGAAAGTAAACGCGCGAACAATTAATTAAATCAAATATCTGGTCTTTTATGTCAGCAATTTTTGTATTTCTCAGGTTCAAACTCAGTTTTATTGATACAGGGATTCGATTTTGCACCAAAAAACTTATTTCGAGTTTCGTCAGTTTTCGCCCACTTTCACTTTCTATATTTAGAAAGTAAAACGCGCGAACAATTAATTAAATCAAATAATGGTCGTTTATGTCAGCAATTTTTGTATTTCTCAGGTTCCAAACTCAGTTTTATTGATACAGGGATTCGATTTTACACGAAAAAATTCTTTCGAGTTTCGTCAGTTTTCGCACATCTTTCTAATTTAGAAAGTAAACGCGCAAACAATTAATTAAATCAAATATTGGTCAGTTTATGTTAGCATTTTTTGTATTTTCAAGTAAACAACTCAGTTTTATTGATACAGGGATTCGATTTTACGAAAAAATTCATTTCGAGTTTTGGTAATTTCGCACACTTTCTATATTTAGAAAGTAAAAAAAAAAAAAAAAAAAAAAAAAAAAAAAAAAAAAAAAAAAAAAAAAAAAAAAAAAAAAAAAAAAAAAAAAAAAAAAAAAAAAAAACCCCCCCCCCCCCCCCCCCCCCCCCCCCCCCCCCCCCCCCCCCCCCCCAGTTGGTCATTTTCGCATTTCTATATTAGAAAGTAAACGCGCGAACAATTAATTAAATCAAATATCTGGTCGTTTATGTCAGCAATTTTTTGTATTTCTCAGGTTCCAAACTCAGTTTTATTGATACAGGATTCGATTTTACACGAAAAAATTCATTTCGAGTTTCGTCAGTTTTCGCTCCACTTTCTATATTTAGAAAGTAAACGCGCGAACAATTAATTAAATCAAATATCTGGTCGTTTATGTCAGCAATTTTTGTATTTCTCAGGTTCCAAACTCAGTTTTATTGATACAGGATTCGATTTTCACGAAAAAATTCATTTCGAGTTTCGTCAGTTTTCGCCCACTTTCCATTTCTATATTTAGAAAGTAAAACGCGAACAATTAATTAAATCAAATATACTGGTCGTTTATGTCAGCATTTTTGTATTTCTCAGGTTCCAAACTCAGTTTTATTGATACAGGGATTCGATTTTGCACGAAAAAATTATTTCGAGTTTCGTCAGTTTTCGCCATTTCACTTTCTATATTTAGAAAGTAAACGCCGAACAATTAATTAAATCAAATATCTGGTCGTTTATGTCAGCAATTTTTTGTATTTCTCAGGTTCCAAACTCAGTTTTATTGATACAGGATTCGATTTTACACGAAAAAATTCATTTCGAGTTTCGTCAGTTTTCGCCACTTTCTATATTTAGAAAGTAAACGCGCAAACAATTAATTAAATCAAATATCTGGTCGTTTATGTCAGCATTTTTTGTATTTCCAGTTCAAACTCAGTTTTATTGATACAGGGATTCGATTTTAACGAAAAAATTCATTTCGAGTTTCGTCAGTTTTCGCACCACTTTCTATATTTAGAAAGTAAACGCGCAACAATTAATTAAATCAAATATCTGGTCGTTTATGTCAGCAATTTTTGTATTTCTCAGTTCCAAACTCAGTTTTATTGATACAGGGATTTCGATTTTGACACAAAAAACTTATTTCGAGTTTCGTCAGTTTTCGCCATTTCCACTTTCTAATATTTAGAAAGTAAACGCGCAAAAATTAATTAAATCAAATATATGGTCGTTTATGTCAGCAATTTTTGTATTTTCAGGTTCCAAACTCAGTTTTATTGATACAGGGATTCGATTTTACACAAAAAATTCATTTCGAGTTTCGTCAATTTTCGCACACTTTCTATATTTAGAAAGTAAACGCGCAAACAATTAATTAAATCAAATATCTGGTCGTTTATGTCAGCAATTTTTGTATTTCTCAGGTTTCAAACTCAGTTTTATTGATACAGGGATTCGATTTTACACGAAAAAATTCATTTCGAGTTTCGTCATTTTCGCCACTTTCTATATTTAGAAAGTAAACGCCGAACAATTAATTAAATCAAATATCTGGTCGTTTATGTCAGCATTTTTGTATTTCTCAGGTTCCAAACTCAGTTTTATTGATACAGGGATTCGATTTTGCACAAAAATTATTTCGAGTTTCGTCAGTTTTCGCCCACTTTCACTTTCTATATTTAGAAAGTAAACGCCGAACGTAAACGCTCGAACAATTAATTAAATCAAATCATATGGTCGTTTATGTCAGCAATTTTTGTATTTCTCAGTTCCAAACTCAGTTTTATTGATACGGGGATTCGATTTTACACGAAAAATTTCATTTCGAGTTTCGTCAGTTTTTGCACACTTTCTATATTAGAAAGTAAACTCGCAAACAAATAATTAAATCAAATATCTGGTCGTTTATGTCAGCATTTTTCTATTTTTCAAGTAACAAACTCAGTTTTATTGATACAGGGATTCGATTTTACACGAAAAAATCATTTCGAGTTTCGTAGTTTTCGCACACTTTCTATATTAGAAAGTAAGCGCGCAAACAATTAATTAAATTAAATATCTGGTCGTTTATGTCAGCATTTTTTGTATTTCTCAGTTCCAAGCTCTGTTTTATTGATACAGGGATTTGATTTTGCACGTAAAAACTTACTTCGAGTTTCGTCAGTTTTCGCCACTTTCCCACTTTCTATATTTAGAAAGTAAACGCACGAACAATTAATTAAATCAAATATATGGTCGTTTATGTCAGCAATTTTTGTATTTCAAAGTTCCAAACTCAGTTTTATTGATAAAGGGATTCGATTTTACACAAAAAATTTCATTTCAAGTTTTGTCAATTTTCGCACACTTTCTATATTTAGAAAGTAAACATGCAAACAATTAACTAAATCAAATATCTGGTCGTTTATGTCAGCAACTTTTGTATTTCTCAGGTTACAAACTCAGTTTTATTCATACAGGGATTCGATTTATCACAAAAAAATTCATTTCAAGTTTCGTCAATTTTCGCACACTTTCTATATTTAGACAGTAAACGCGCGAACAATTAACTAAATCAAATATCTGGTCGTTTATGTCAGCAATTTTTGTATTTCTCAGGTTCCAAACTCAGTTTTATTGATACAGGGATTTGATCTTGCACGAAATAATTTATTTCATGTTTCGTAAATTTTCGCCCACTTTCTATATTTCTATATTTAGAAAGTCAACACACGAACAATTAACTAAATCAAATATCTGGTCGTTTATAAACTTTTGTATTTCTCAGGTTACAAAGTCAGTTTTATTTATACAGGGATTCGATTTTACACGAAAAAATTAATTTCGAGTTTCATTAGTTTTCGCACACTTTCTATATTTAGAAAGTAAACGCGCGAACAATTAATTAAATCAAATATCAGGTCATTTATGTTAGCATTTTTTGTATTTCTCAGGTTCTAAACGCAGTTTTATTTATACAGGAATTCGATTTTGCACGAAAAAATTCATTTCGAGTTTCTTCAGTTTTCGCCCACTTTCCCACTTTCTATACTTAGGAAGTAAACGCGCGAACAATTAAATTATATCAAATATCTGGTCATTTATGTCAGCAATTTTTGTATTTCTCAGGTTCCAAACGCAGTTTTATTGATACAACGATTCGATTTTACACGGAAAAATTTATTTCGAGTTTCGTCAGTTTTCGCACACTTTTATATTTGGAAAGTAAACGCACGAACAATTTATTAAATCAAATATCTGGTCGTTTATGTCAGCAATTTAGTATTTCTCAGTTTCCAAACTCAGTTTTATTGATACAGGGATTCGATTTTGAACGAAAAAATTTATTTCGAGTTCGTCAGTTTTCGCCCACTTTCTATATTTAGAAAGTAAATGCGCAAATAAAATTAATTAAATCAAATATCTGGTCGTTTATGTCAGCATTTATGTATTTTTCAAGTAACAAACTCAGTTTTATTGATACAGGGATTCGATTTTGCACGAAAAAACTATTTCGAGTTTCGTCAATTTTTGCTCACTTTCCCACTTTCTCTATTTAGAAAGTAAAAGCGCGAATAATTTATTAAATCAAATATATGGTCGTTTATGTCAGAAATTTTTGTATTTCTCAGGTTTCAAACTCAGTTTTATTGATACAGGGATTCGATTTTACATGAACAATTCATTTCGAGTTCGGTCAATTTTCGCACAATTTCTATATTTAGAAAGTAAACGTGTGAAAATTAATTAAATCAAATATCTGGTCGTTTATGTCAGCAATTTTTGTATTTCTCAGGTTCCAAACTCAGTTTTATTAATAAAAGGATTCGATTTTACACGAAAAGATTCATTTCGAGTTTCGTCAATTTTCGCTCACTTTCTAAATTTAGAAAGTAAACGTGAAAACAATTAACTAAATCAAATATCTGGTCGTTTATGTCAGCATTTTTTGTATTTCTCAAGTTCCAAACTAAGTTTTATTGATATAGGGATTCGATTTTGCACGAAAAAACTTATTTCGAGTATCCCAGTTTTCGCCCACTTTCCCACTTTCTATATTTAGAAAGTAAACGCGCGAACAATTAATTAAATCAAATATCTGGTCGTTTATGTCAGTATTTTTTGTATTTCTCAGGTTCCAAACGCAGTTTTATTATTACAGAGATTCGACTATGCACGAAAAAATTCATTTCGAGTTTCTTCAGTTTTCGACCAGTTTCCCACTTTCTATATTTAGAAAGTAAACGCACGAACAATTAACTAAATCAAATATCTGGTCGTTTATGTTCGCAATTTTTGTATCTCTCAGGTTCCAAACTCAGTTTTTTGATTCAACGATTCGATTTTACACAGAAAAAATCATTTCGAGTTTCGTCAGTTTTCGCACACTTTCAATTTTTAGAAAGTAAACGCGCAAACAATTAATTAAATCAAATATATGGTCGTTTATGTCAGCATTTTTTGTATTTCTCAAGTTACAAACTCAGTTTTATTGATACAGGGATTCGATTTTGCACGTCATTTCGAGTTTCGTCAGTTTTCGCACACTTTCTATATTTTGAAAATAAACGCGCAAACAATTAGTTAAATCAAATATCTGGTCGTTTATGTCAGCATTTTTTGTATTTCTCAAGTTCCAAACTCTGTTTTTTTTATACAGATATTCCATTTTGCACGTAAAAACTTATTTCGAGTTTCGTCAGTTTTCGCCCACTTTCCGACTTTCGATATTTAGAAACTAAACGCGTGAACAAATAATTAAATCAAATATATGGTCGTTTATGTCAGCAATTTTTGTATTTCTCAGGTTCCAAACTCAGTTTTATTGATACAGGGATTCGATTTTACACGAAAAAATTCATTTCGAGTTTGGTCAATTTTCGCACACTTTCTATTTTTAGAAAGTAAACGTGCGAACAATTAATTAAGTCATATATTTGGTCGTTTATGTTAGCAATTTTTGTATTTCTCAGGTTCCAAACTCAGTTTTATTGATAGAGGGATTCGATTTTACACGAAAAAATTCACTTCGAGTTTGGTCAATTTTCGCACACTTTCTATATTTAGACAGTAAACGCGCGAACAATTAATTAAATCAAATATCTGGTCGTTTATGTCAGCAATTTTTGTATTTCTCAGGTTCTAAACTCAGTTTTATTGAAAAAACTATTCGATTTTACACGGAAAAATTCATTTCGAGTTTCGTCAGTTTTCGCACACTTTCTATATTTGCAAAGTAAACGCGCGAACAATTTATTAAATCAAATATCTAGTCATTTAGTCATGAGGTTATGTTATGAGGTTATGTTTCATGATGAGCATTGTATAATAATATGTACTTATGAACATGCTTGCATAACATTGAATCTAACAATAAACATAAAGCATATAAACATCATGAATTTTGTATGTAACGCATAAACAATTTAAAAATTTCTAATCAACTATAGTATAGGCTCTAAGGGTCTAATAACCTATCCTATATCCGTATAGTCATGGCTCTGATACCAATCTGTCACACCTCTACCCGCAGCGGAATAAGAGTCGGGGTATAATTGGGTTATCACCAAGGCTCATGATGTTTACTAAAATGTTTCATATTTATTAAATTCAAATTACAACTTAAATATTCAAATCAAATCCATACAATTACAAGGAATTGAAACTAAGTAAAACAATCCAAAGCTTAATCTGATTTATTCTTCTAGGCCTTCCTATGTGTTTCTTGCCTCAACTGGATACCTGTATCATGTGTAAAACGGGGAATATTTTGGGTCAACAAAAGTTGGCGAGTGAACCTAGATAAAACATTGTTAATAATTTCTTGTTGTATTTAATATTGAAAATTTGTGCAACAATCACATGTGAGCAAACATATATATATAGCAAACACAAACCACTTTGAATGAGTATATGATATGAATGATGATGGCTGTGAGATCAAGGCTCAATCCAACGGAGCCGATCGTATGACATGAATGATGATGTATGTGAGATCAAGGCTCAATCAAACGGAGCCGATCGAATGAGGCACCTGTACTCAACCCGTATCCCACGGGGAGCTGATGGGCCTAATGAAATGCATGTACTGAAAATGATAACTTAAATCTAAGCATAATTCACACAACAATTGATACATATTGGATACACATTTGATCACGGATATGATGGATGCACAAGTGTTTAAAAATAATAAGGAATTAAACGACACATGATACACCCCAAAATGTGATTAAAACGGGGAATTTGGTAGAGATACACTCACATTGGGTGCGTTCTTTTGATGACGTTGGATGCGCACGAGTTTTGGGATTTGATCGACGAGGAAAAACTAACCTAAATAATAACGAAGTGGTTCGGTAAATAAATAGATTTTAATTCATAATCTTAATAGGATTTTTAGATTTATTTTTGTGAGTTTAAGGACATTTTCTAACTTTAAAATATTATTTTTAAGTATTTTTAAATAATTTTCTGATTAAATAAATAAATAAAAAAAATATAAAAATGTTGACCGTTGACCGTTTGACCGGTCGGATTCAGTTTATTCATGCGCTGAGTGAGGTTCGAACCCGAGACCTCTTGTACGCGTGCATGCAGCTCTACCAACAGAGCTAAGTGTCTAACCCGAAATATTCTCTGTTTTAATTATATATATATATACTAATTAATTGTTATTTTATTGGGTTTATATTAAACGATTTAAAATGGTCGAACCGCTTGCAGGGACCCGGAGTCGAACTCGGGTCCTTCGGTTCGTATGCACACAGCCCAACCAGTTGGGCTGTGTGTCTAATCTGTTTAACTCACGGATTATATTACTCTTATATACATACAGTGACTTGTTCTGATTCAGTTCTAAAAATATTGGTTTTATTTCTGAAAGTCGGTACGTTGTGTGATTCGAACCCGGGACGTGTGCATTGTTTGTGCACACAGTCCACCGCTGGACTGTGTGTCTAACCCGGTTTAATATCCGTTTTTAATTATACTTATACACATGTTTAACTTCATCTTCTTCGCTTATCGAATTACCGAACAGTGAGTTGAATGTTGTTTAATTGACCAATTACGCTTATAATTGATTGAATTGAAGTAAAAGAAAGGAATTAAGGACTAAGATGTACCAAATCACAAAGTGTCTTCTTCGAAATTTCCGGCAGAATTCGTCGGTTCTGTTTTGCGGATTCCGACTAGGTGAACTGTTTTTGCAGTTTTTGATCATTGGTTTGAACAATTAGAGTACAAATCAAAAGATAGTAAAGAAGTTTAGACAGTTATACCGTCTGGCGAGCGAATACGGTTTTCTGATCACGATGCCGGCGATGTTCCGGCGAAATTGGAAATCTCCGGCGACGAGCCTTTGAGCAAATGCAACCTCAGAAAGAAAGTGCAATTGAGAGCGAAAGGTTTACGAGATGTTTGGGTGAGTATTTATAGGGATGAATGGTGGATTGGGTCTGAATCGAGGTCAAGGTTCCCAGTCAAGATTTTCCGACGGTTACGACTAAAATTGAGGGTCAGACGTCGGTTATCACCGATGTCGACGTCGGTTATAACGTTATAGTCAAAAGGAAAATGGCTAAACTCGTGGATTGCCGGATTTTCCGGTGATTGCGAGTTCTGCCGCGCTGAAGTCCGGTTTGAATTCGGATTTCATCTTAAGTATTATTTGTTTCGTAATATTCACAAAGAGAGCAAGTGGCGGAGCGGTGTGTTGTTTGTTTGATCTTATGGGCGACCCGGTTCGAAACCCGGCAGCCGCATTTTATTTTTTATTCACTATTTATTATTAATTATTAATTAAAGTTTTTTAATTCTAATACATTTATTAATTATGTATCGTTTAAAATTAATTTGAGAAATAAATGTGCAATGAAAAATTATGACTGGATATTTGATTAATAAACGAAGCGGGTTTGGAAAACCCGTTTTTCGAGGATGTTACAGTATCCCCTACTTTTAGAAATTTCGTCCCGAAATTTAAGTAGTAGTGGTAACAGGAAAAAGATGTGGGTATTCTCGCGCATTGAGTCTTCACGTTCCCAAGTAAACTCAGGTCCTCGTTTTGACTCCCAGCGTACCCTGACAATTGGAATACGACTTCGTCTTAAACGCTTCTCTCCGAAGTCCATGATTTCTAATGGTCTTTCAATGAAGTGCATAGATTCATCGATCTGAATGTCTTCTAGAGGAATATGGAGGTTTTCATCGGCGAGGCACTTCTTCAAGTTTGATACATGGAATGTGGGATGAATTCTGTTGAGATCTTCTGGTAGATCAAGCTTGTATGCTACAGGTCCTACTCTTTCGAGTATCTTGAAAGGTCCTACGTAGCGTGGTGCTAGCTTGCCCTTCTGGCCAAAACGAACTACTCCCTTCCACGGTGATACTTCTAAAAGTACTTGATCACCAATGTTAAACTCCAAGGGCTTTCGTCGTTTGTCTGCATAACTCTTTTGACGACTTTGTGCCGCTAGAAGATTGTTTCGAATTTGATGGATCTTGTCTGTTGTTTCTTGGATTAACTCTGGACCGGTGATTTGTGCTTCCCCAATTTCGTGCCAACATACTGGAGATCGGCACTTACGACCATATAACGCTTCGAATGGAGCCATACCGATACTTGAATGATAACTATTGTTGTACGAAAATTCAACCAATGGTAGATGAGTGTCCCAATTCCCTTTGAAGTCTATGACACATGCTCGAAGCATGTCTTCAAGAGTTTGGATGGTGCGTTCCGATTGACCATCAGTTTGAGGATGAAAAGCGGTACTGAGGTCTAATCGTATACCCAAGGCGGCTTGTACGGCTCGCCATGTTCGTGAAGTGAAACGACCATCACGGTCTGAAATGATGCTTAAAGGTACACCATGACGGCTTACGATCTCGCTGATGTAGATACGAGCTAACTTCTCGTTCTTGAAGTCCTCGCGGATCGGAATGAAGTGAGCTGATTTTGTAAGACAATCAATGATTACCCATATAGTGTCATACCCACTGGAGGTGCGAGGTAACCTGGTAATGAAATCCATGGTTATGTTTTCCCACTTCCACACAGGTATTTCGGGTTGGACTAGAAGTCCTGAAGGTCTTTGATGTTCAGCTTTTACTTTGGAACATGTAAGGCACTTGGAAACAAAAACAGCGATATCGCTTTTCATGCCCGGCCACAAGTAGGTGTATCGTAGGTCTTGATACATCTTGTCGGCTCCTGGGTGACAGAGTATCGTGTTTTGTGCGCCTCATTCATAAGGAAATCACGAAGGTTATTGCGATCAGGAATCCATATGCGGTTTAAATAGTATAGAATACCGTCGGATTTGGTTTCGATTTTGAGTTCTGCTCCACATGACAGTTCATTGCGTACGTCATTTTCTGTTAAAGAAACATGTTGAGCTTCTCGGATTCGATCTTTGATGTCGGTTATGATTTGCGAACATAGAAGATGAATGGAGTTCGCATAACCTTTTCGACTGAGCGCATCGGCCACCACATTTGCCTTGACAGGATGATACCGAATTTCACAGTCGTAGTCGTTAAGAAGTTTGACCCATCTTCGTTGCCTCATATTCAACTCCTTTTGGTTGAAGATATGTTGGAGACTTTTGTGGTTAGTGTATATTTCACACTTGGTACCGTAGAGGTAATGTCTCCATATCTTGAGAGCGAACACAACGGCTCCAAGTTCTAGGTCGTGGGTGGTGTAATTATTTTCATGAACCTTGAGTTGCCTAGAAGCATAGGCTATCACTTTTCCTCTTTGCATTAGTACACAGCCTAGTCCTTGCCCTGACGCGTCGCAATAAACTACGAAGTCATCGCAACCTTCAGGAAGTGTGAGGATAGGTGCGTCACAAAGCTTTTGCTTAAGGGTTTGGAAGGCTTCTTCTTGTTTAGGTCCCCATATGAAGGGTTTTCCTTTATGAGTCAAAGCCGTGAGTGGTACAGCAATACGGGAGAAATTGGCAATAAAGCGGCGATATTAACCAGCCAGACCAAGAAATGATCTTACTTCGGTAGGGGTACGTGGCGCTTGCCATTCCTGTACTGCCCTGATCTTTGAAGGATCAACATGAATTCCCTTGTCATTGACGACGTGTCCAAGGAGTTGTACTTCCCTTAACCAAAATTCACATTTCGAGAACTTAGCGTACAGCTTTTCAGTCCTTAAGAGTGTAAGGATAAGTCGAAGGTGTCGTTCATGATCGGATTTAGACTTGAGTAGATAAGAATATCGTCGATGAAGACTATGACAAAGCGGTCGAGGTAGGGTTCACATACCCTATTCATTAGATCCATGAAGACAGCTGGGGCGTTGGTTAAACTAAACGGCATGACCATGAATTCGTAATGACCATAACGAGTTCGGAAGGCGGTCTTTGGGACGTCTTCTTCATGTACTCTGAGTTGATGATAACCAGAACGAAGGTCGATTTTTGAAAAACAGGTGGCGCCTTGAAGTTGGTCTAGAAGGTCATCGATGCGAGGTAATGGGTAGCGGTTCTTGACCGTTAACTTGTTGAGTTCTCTGTAGTCGATACACATGCGAAACGTTCCATCTTTCTTCTTCACAAAAAGAACAGGTGCACCCCAAGGCGATGAGCTAGGACGTATGAATCCTTTGTCAGTCAGCTCTTGCAGTTGACTAGCCAGCTCTTGCATTTCGGATGGGGCTAACCTATAAGGAGATTTTGTGACTGGTGTAGCGCCAGGTATAAGATCAATGCGGAATTCGACTTCTCTCACGGGAGGAAGTCCTGAGATGTCGTCGGGAAAAACTTGTGGGAATTCTTTCACTACAGGTATATCTTCGAGTTTCTTCTCCTTGTCTCCCTTCTTGACGACGTGAGTTAGGAATACGACATAGTTCTTGCGGAGATATTTTCGGGCTTGAAGGCAGGACATCAATTTGAGTCCTTTCGAGGGGGTTTCTCTAAAGATTCGTAGGGTCTGACCGTCTGCAAGAGGAATGCGAATGAACTTTTCGCGGCATACTACTTCAGCATGATGTTGGCTGAGCCAGTCCATACCGATTATAATGTCGAAACTTCCCAACTTCATAGGAATGAGGTCAACTGGAAAATCGTGATCGTTTAGAGTGAGGGTACAATTTCGTATAATAGAGTTTAGTGAGACTGGTTTTCCATCAGCAACTTCCACCGTTAATGATTCCATGAGATTATCGTGAGTTTGGTTGAGGATAGGTTCAAATTCTAAGGACACAAAACTCTTATCCGCGCCAGTATCGAATAACATGGATGCATAACTACCATTGATGAGAAACGTACCGTTAACCACGTTGTTGTCAGCCCTAGCTTGGTTGGCGTTGATGTTGAAAGCTCTTCCTCTAGCAGGTGGAGGAGCTTGGTTAGCTTGGTTTACCGGATTTGCTTGAGCTTGGGCATGGATGATGTTCACCAAGCATGGACACGTGTTCCTGAAGTGGTTCGGGTCTCCACAGTTGTAACATGCTCGCATGGGTTGCATCATGGGGTAGTTGGGTTGGTAGTAGGATTGGGCTATATGTTGTGTAGATGGTAGAAGTAAGGGTTGTTGGGCTTGACCCACTATCTGATGGTGGGTTTGGGTTGAGGGTTGATTGTGGTTCATTCGCTGGAGTGTGCAACAGGTTTGGATGGTGTGACCCGCACGGCCACAGCAGGTGCAATGTTGGCAGGGATGTTCAGGAAGGTGATGATATTGACAACGGTTGCATTTTGGGTATGGGCCGGAGTATGGCTTTTTATATGGTGCCGCAGTGGGAGCAATTTGGGTAATTGGTGCGGCAGTGATTGGAGGGTTTGTTTGTGTGACAGCAAAATTTCTGTTGTTTCGTTTCCTCTTACCAGCAAATTTCAAAGAGGAGACGGAATGGTTTGGGGTTTAGGCCTCAATGGGGGCTTTCTTTTTCTCATCCTTGAATTTGCCATTTCGGATGCGATTCTCAGTGAGTTCTGTGGCTAATTCCATTGCGGCTTCGAGTGTTGCAGGCGAAGTGCTTAGAACCGAATCTTAGATTTTCAAGGGGAGGCCTCGAATGTAGTGTTTAACTAAGCGGTACACTGGGGTGAACAAGTTGGGGATCATTTGGTTCAGCTCAAGAAATCTTTTGTTGTAGGAAGTATGATCTCCTTCCTTTTGTTTTAGCGAGTGGAATTCATCTTCCAACTTTTTGATTTCGCTTCTTGGACAGAAGCGTCTCGTCATGATTTCCCTTAACTCTTCCCATGTTAAGGCCATAGCATCTTCGATTCCTCTCTTACCCTTTTCTGTGTTCCACCAGGTGAGGGCTACCCCAAACAGTCTCCCAGTTGCGCGGGGCCTCTTTCGCTGTTCCCCATTACCTATGAGCGTGAACGAGGCGTTGCCAACATACGATCGGCTCCGTTTGATTGAGCCTTGATTGCACATACATCATCATAGGCCGTCCGTTCCCCATTACCTATGAGTGTGAACGAGACGTTGCCAACATATACATTGTCATTCATATTACATACTCATGCAAGTTGGATTATTATTGTTATTGTTTTGTCATAGTATGTTTATCTACATTTGCTCACATATGATTAGTGCACAATTTTTCCATATTAAATATAACAAGAAATCAATAATAAATGTTTTCTAACAAGGTTCACTCGCCAACTTTTGTTGACCCAAAATTCCCCATTTTTACACATGATACAGGTGATCAAGTTGAAGCAAGAAACATATAGGACGACCTAGAAGAATAAACCAGTTTAGACTTTGGATTGTTTTATTTAAATTTTCCTTTCCTTGTATTGTATGAATTTGACTTGAACATTTGAGATGTAATTTGAATTTAATAAATATGAAACATATTAGTAAATATCATGAGCTTTGGTGATAACCCAATTATGCCCCGACTCTTATTCCGCTGCGGGTCGGGGTGTGACACATTCGACAATCATGGGAGCGATACAATTTTCCCTCTATTGGGCGGGCCAGACAAATCCGAGCATCCTCACCAGGTGGTTGTAGTTGTATTCGTCGACAATTGGCATTTCATCCATGTAGAGCTTGGAGGATGGTATCCAATGCCACCCCCAAACCCTTTGTGGACAGCGAACATATCAGAAAGCGCAGCAGCTTGGCATACATTATATAGGGAGCAGATCATCTCATACGAAATGTTTACGTACAAACCCCCGGACCTTAATGTAACGCCATATGTTCAAGATGTAGGTTAAATGGGTGTAAAAATAATCGTGTTAATCCATTTGTAATCCAAAATTACGTTTATGTTTGTTTACTTACGCGAAAACAACGAATAATACAGATAGTAAACATTATAATACAACTTTTAACGACAAAATGCTATAAAATCTGATCCCGTATGGCGCGAATACATGCAATACCGCCTGTGGGACTACAAGTGAAATCAAAAGAGAATCA
Source organism: Scalesia atractyloides (assembly GCA_947069175.1). NCBI lineage: Eukaryota > Viridiplantae > Streptophyta > Magnoliopsida > Asterales > Asteraceae > Scalesia > Scalesia atractyloides. Next base: position 90,393 of record CAMTDV010000083.1, on the reverse strand, counting down.
AACAAAATCGTGAATACAGCACCCGAGATGACCGAACTTATCCGTAAATTGAGGTATATACCACAAAGTCCCCAAAAATACATAAAATGGCAAATTACGTCATAATACGACATGTATAGGTGCGTTTTTGGATTAAAATCAAAATAAAAAAATAAAAAAGGCCAAAGCGCCCCGCTTTGACCTAAGCGGGGCGTTCCATTTTAAAAATGTTTCACTTTTAACCCAAAACGCATGCGTTTTGGGTTAAAAGTGAAATTTTTTAAAAGGGAACGCCCCGCTTAGGTCAAAGCGGGGCGCTTTGGAACCACGTTTTAACCTAAAACGCAGCAGATCTCCCCCACCACAAAACATATAAAAAAAACACACACAAAAGGTGCGATTTTCACACACTCGACTCGTTTGATCTCGTTTCAAGGCCATTTCCGACGATTCGACTCTCGTTAGGTAAGTTCCTTAGTACCCTACTCATACATTCAATTTATTTCGTTGTGTTTATGTTGTTCGAATCGGTGTGGGGTGTTTTCCGGCGACTGTCGTCGCTGTCTTCAAATTGAACCAGGCGAAGCGCGGCGTTTGCCCTAAGCGCCCCGCTTTGGGTATTTTTTTTTATTTTTTTAGTTTATTAGTTATAGTTTAATTATTGTTTGTTTAATGTTTAATTATTATTAGTATGTTTTGTTATTTGTTTATTAATTGTTATAGTTATTGTTTGTTTTTTTAACACACAGATACGGATATGGATGATATGGATTTCGACGTTGATCAGGTCGGTTTCGATCCAACACCGAACCACGAGTATCTCGCGTTCCCGGAAAGGGACGATAGGCATGAGAGGTGCGCGAAGTTGCGCGTCATGGAGATAGGGGCGCATGTGGGGATTGACTGGGGCCTCTTGAAGACAGTCGGGGAGGCCGCTAGGGCGAGGGATATCATTGGGATGGATACTCCGTGGGCGCGCTTGTTCCAGGGGGCGTCGGAGTACTCGTACCTTGAGCTTACGGTCGAGTTTATCGCGTCTTTTGTATTCCAGCCGCATCTGGCGAATTACGTGGAAAACCGGCCCATCCTCAGCACGAGGTTACCTTCCGCCTGGCCAACCAGGTGTTTGAGATGAGTCTTCGGGAGTTCTCCGTCCATGCAGGTTTATACACCGAGCCCGAGCTAGATACAGACTTATATACGCAGGGGGTCAGAGCCTTGGACAGGCAGACCCTTATTAGTTTCTGGAGGCTTATTGCGAGGGTTCCCTTTGGGAAATTCTCGCAAAAGGCCTCCACCATCAGAGACCCCCTGTACAGATACCTGCATCGCATTATTGCGTCCTCGATCGTGCCCCGGTTTCACAGCCGGGACAAGGTTAACTTGGGGGACCTTTTTTTCCTGTACTGCCTGCTGCGGCCTCACCCGTGCGCCCTGGCTCACTGCCTGGCGGACTACTATGCTTCTGCTTATCATAAGCGGGAGCGCGGCAGGCTTTTTGGCGGTTGCTACGTCACTGTGATCGCCCGCTCTTTAGGGCTCGTGCCCGAGACAGATCCGCTTCTGACCCGGCCATTCCGTCGACTTCATTAGGTCGGGCGTCAGCGTCGCCCATGGGTATACTTCACCAGTTCGACGTTGGTTACCGGTTTCGGAGCCGCGAGGGTGTTATTTGGGAGCCGGAGCCGCCGTTGCCAGAGGTGATCCCCATTATTATTGAGGTCAGGGAGGGCATACTTGCGCCTCCGGATGTTCAGGCTGCGACTTACCTGGCTCAGCTTGAGGCTCTGGGTCTGCCACCGTCGCCGCCACCACCTCAGCATGACCCCCTCAGCAGGCTCAGGGTGACGCGCCACCACCGCTGTCACCGCCTCCACATCCGCCGCAGTACCCACAGCACGTCATCGCCGACCTACCTCCAGCTGCGCAGGCGGTGGCGGGGGACTTCGATCGGCGACTCTGACGGTCTGAGCGACAGCAGACGTGGATTATCCAGACGCTCAGGGCTATCAGTGCACATTTGGGACTGTCGGAGATTCCACTGCCACCGTCTCCACCGCCGGAGGATCCGCCGGAGGATCAGTAGATTTACTTTTTATTGTTTTTTTCTGTACTAGACATTTTGTTTTGTTTTGTATGTACAAACTGACTTTTTATGTATATATACAGTTGATCTTTTACGTATGCTTGTGTGGATTGTTTGCGCTTATTTCATACGTCTAATTCGTGACATATCGTACGGTGTTTTAATTAAACATGTTCGTGTAATTCATTAAAAATTAAATCGGATAACATTTAAACAAACAACTTTAAATTATATACGTTTGTAAGAAATAAAACGATTGATTGCGTTTATTTCAACTTTAATACAAATGTTTTGTAAACATAAAACAAAAATCTACAAGTTTTCAAAAAAACAACAAAACCAAATACAACAAAAACAATCAACCAACAACCCATTTTTTCACCAAAACCTAACCCATTCCACCAAATAAGTTTGGCAGCCCAAAGCGCCCCGCTTTGATCATAGTGGGGCGTTTCACACTAGGGTCAACAGACAAGGACTGAAAGACTCAGTTCTTGTCTTTTGACTTTACAATGAATCGCCCCGCTTTGCCTATAGCTTTGGTGTGTAAATAGATTTGTGCGTGTGTGAATAGACCAGACCTTATTAAAAGATATTTTCTTCTTCTTACTTTTTGAAAGACAACGAAGACTTTTACTACTTAAACAATTGGATTCCAACAAAAGACGCTATAGAACCCGATTACATCATACGAAAAACAAGAATTAAATAACCACTACGTTTTTTTACTAACAATTACATTTTGTATATCAAATTTTCTCCCATTCACGCCATTCAATTTCTTTGAACTTTGACGTATGTAGTAACCAATCAAAAAAAGTCTCTTTTATCTCTTCAACAAGCTTGTGCCAGACTTTCTCATTCTTTGCTTTCCAAATACTCCACAATGTTAATGCATACACCATATGAAGTGTTCTTTTTCTAGAAATCGAAAAGCCCGTCCCATTTATGCTTCAAATCATTTCTCCCACTGATTCACAATTGTGACTCAAAGTGATCTGCTGTTTCACTTGCCCCATTACCAATAAGCGAGTACTTGTTGCCTAATCTCTTTCACCATCATACATGTTATCAATAAGTGATCTGCTGTTTCACTTGCCCCATTACCAATAAGCGATCTGTTGCCGGCACAACAAAGGGCCATGTCTACCCATCTGTCGACCCAAAACATCACCTTATCTCCCATTCCCACTTTGCTACACGGATTAGTATGCACATTAATCCATTACGTGAAATTCTTGTCCACCCCATAATTGTCTTGAATACTCCATTATTTGTATTTTTGACTAAGAATGATGAAACTCTTCTGGAATTATAATAGAGTGATTGAATAACTTTCATCTATAATACCACCACTTTAGTAAGAACGAATTTCATTCTCTATATTCTCCTACCCCAAGCCTCGTGTTTCTTAGATGCCACTATTCTTTCCCACTTGACCCACCATGTTGTCATATAGTAAACTATTTATTGTTGTCATATAGTAAACTATTTATTTTATTAAATGATATGAAAATCACTTTTACCTTTTGATTTATAACATAATAATATTGAATAACATAAATATTTATAACCAAAGGAAATGAAAATATATATATATTTTTTTTGCTCACTCAATCATTACATTTTGTAACATTTGAGCTAATACGTTAAAACGAGGTTTCTAAAGTTAACCATTTGAACACATGGAAGGATGTTGATTGACGATGAGTTTGTGGATTATGGACGTTCCAAAAGAAGATTCCCAAGAAAATGATGCTGTATTTGATCAAGTTTCATTCAATTTTAATTTTTCTGCATTATTAGAACCTTCAAGAGGATATTTTTTTCTCATTTTGTTTTACTCTTTAATTTCATCACGTTTAACCAAACAATATAAAAGTAGGTGACGGGTAATAGTCGTGTCAAATTATTTCATTTTGTCTAAAAAGTGAAAATAAACATTATTAAGATATTCCTTACAAAAGATATAAGTTATTTTAATTTTTAGAGTAAACTGTCCCTGAGGTTTTGTTATTTTCGTCACTTTAATGCAAAACTCAAATATTTTGAATCTGGGTCCATGTGATTTCAATTTAATTGCCATTTTCATTCAAAAGCAATATTTGGTCTGATTTTTCAGTTAACATCCAGTTTTTTTTTGTCTTTTTCCTCCCTTTTATTTAATAAAGAGCTAAATGGTCATATTTTTTGTTCTTTATTAAAAAGAAAGAAAAAATAAAAAAGCTGAATGTTAACTGAAAAAGTTTATGAGATTTTGATTTTAGATGAAATTGACAATAAAATTGAAACCATATGGATCTAGATTTAAAATGTTTGAGTTTTGAACTAAAGTGACCAAAACTCAGAGACCATTTTAACAATTTAGTCTAATTTTTACGATAACACCGAATTGAATTTAAACAACTCTTTTAGTTGGTTCAACCATATATTTAAAACTTGTTTAGCTGTTTGCTTCGTAGAGTGTAGAATATGACATTAGGAGGTGTTGTATGCTCCCGAAACGTCTGTGGGCCCAGGAGATATAAAATACACAACTAACGAAGATTAAATTGATGCATATGTGATTCAAAAAGTAAGCAGGTTTATATTTAGAGGAACGGATAACACCGAGTTAGCTAGAAAACGACCAACTTAAATCAAACATAGCCTTAAATTCATCCAAAGTTACGGATCAAAAAATATGGACAAACCGTGACATAGACAGTTTTTTAACTCTCATACCTAAATTGCTTTATCTAGAGCCACAATTTACGGCTCTTTTCATTTTCTTCAGTTTAGCATATTTTATTTATTTATTATCTTTTGTAAATATTTGTGTAAAATTTTATTAACTCATGCATTTGTTTGATAACTTAGGTCACTCGTGGCATGTAAAATGCTCGTGGAATGGGTGAACCACGAGAGGAACACTGCTCTTCTCTTGTGGTCTTGCATGTGGTCCGGCTCATGTGGTTCAAACCACGTGTTGACGTTGCGAAATTAAAAAAATTATTACCGTTCAACGGTAACTTGCATTAAATAAAAGAAATATTTTAGATTGAAAAACTCCTATATATACCCATTATTTCTATATTTTATAACACACAAATACAAACACTCTCTATCTCTTTACATCTTTATCATTTCTACCTAAAGTTTTATAAGATGTTTCTGTATGGTAACGCCCTTAACCCCTCGTTCCGCCCACCTCGTCAAGGCATGAACCGCTCCAATGTGTCAACTTCCTCAAATCCACGGAATCAAATGACGACCAATCCTGTCTTCTATGAGAACAAAGACAGCCACGTCTTATTTAACATGATGGCTAATATGCCGATGAGCACGTTTGGCTACCAACAATGTAACGTGTTTTCAACAACCTTCACAACAAGTGTTGCCAAACAAATACGGACTCGATGACGAGGACGAGTGACAATACGATATTATATAGTTATTTTTTTATTTCTATCTTTCGTTGTTTATTTTTGCTTTTTTACTTCCGTGTTTTAATTTTATAAAAAAATGTTATATTTCATTTAAGTTTTATAAATTGTTGTCTAATTTTTATATAAAAAACAACTATTTCCATTCCACGTCCACTAGGGTGAACAACTACACCTTTTAGCATGTGGTTTAGCTAAGGTAATGTCAAAAGCACATGACAAAAAATTGCATGTGGTTTACATCCATTCTGATTTATTACAATTTTACCTCGAAAATCCATTACACATGATCCTTAATTACAATTTTACTCCGAAAATCCATTACACATGATCCTTAATTACAATTTTACCTCCAAAATCCATTACACATGATCTTACTTACAATTTTACTTCCGAAAATCTTATTTTCAACGCAACCTCACTTAGAGAGTCATCTGAGTGAAGAGAGAGAGATAAGTCATGTAGCACCGCCTACATAGAGGAAGGACATTGTGTGAGGGGAGGTGAGATAACAAGTTCTACGGAAGAGGAGAAGTTAGGGAGATCAACGTTTAGCGCGGATAGACACGTTTCCCAATTCATTGGAGATGGTATTAACGCATTCATAAATTCATCAAAAATATTCTCATATATGCATCACGAACTAATTAAGTAACTCAACTTCTCCAAAGTTTATCTACAATACCTTAAAAAGTTATACAAACCACCTCACAACACTTAGTTACAACACTTCAACAACAGGGATCATATAGGTCGACATCTTCGGCAAATTGTCGAGCAGATCCATAGTCAGCATCGACGCCCGGGCCCTAGTCATAACCACGTGTGTCGGGTCCCGCTCAACCGCCAACGGTTCGATCATAGGCATAGAAGTTGTGCGTTCCACCACTCTAAGCCACTTAGCCTCCATGTACCGTTGCTTCCTCCACGGTCCCAAATGCATCTTCTTCTCCTTCATGCATCGTTTCGCCGCATTACTTTCAATTTTGATCACGGCTAACAACCTCTCAACTTTTCCTATGAACACCTCGGGCAGCTTCGATACAAGACCGTTGTACTCGTCGCTTCCTTTCTTCATTTCGAACTGACCTCGAAACTCCAACTCAATGATCACTCGCGCTTCGCCTTTTTTGCGGTTCGAGTTGTCGATCACGTCGATATAAGTGTGTTCACCTGTGAAACAAATGATTAAAGATTGTTAAAATTTTTTTATTATATTATCCTTTTTTTATTAAAATGCCAAAGTTATAAACTACAGACAGGTAAATGTACATAAATAATAATTATTTACACGAGATCCGGATTATAATTTAGGATCATCTAAATACGTACATAAATAATGAGCCAGCTATACCCTTATATGTGACTTAATACATTCAGTAAAATAAACAATGATTAATTTAGGATAATCTAAACGATAAAAATCATAAAATATATTTCAGCGAGTCGGGGTTTTAATTTAGGATAATCTAAATCGGGAAATAAATAATGATTAATTTTTATATTGATTCATTTAATAAATAATGGTCACTTTAATGTACGTATGTGAAACGTACACCTTTTAGTGACTAATTTACTTGAAATGACGCATTCAGTAAAAATAAACTTACGAGATACGTTTAGCAAAACCCTGAAGAATAATTACCTGATGGGAGATCCGACGAGTTCTTCCATTTGGACTTGCAGATGGCGGAATTGTAACCGGAATTTTGTAACTGCCGGCAGATTTCTCTCATTCGGCAGGTCCGGCATCCGCCGGAAACGCGTCTCGAGCAAGAACATACATTATCGGCCGTATCAAGTTCCGCGAGTACTTCTTTCGTTCTAGTTCTAACCTTTGACTCTAACGACGTCGTTCTAAACAATGTTGCCTATAAATAAAAGTTACACGTTAGCACGTCTAGTTTTTTGCTAGTCAGTTTTATAATTCGGTCGTTAAAGAAAAAAAGTAAAAAATATAGCTTACATGTAAATTCTGATGCTGAGTTTCCCAAAATTTAATCATGTCTTCGGTTCTTTCGGTTTTTTCGTTCTCATCGTCTTCGTCTTCATCTTCAATCTCATGAAACCTAACGGTTTCTGGGGACGATAACGGTGTTGTATCGTCCTCTAGAAACCCGAATATCGAACCGGATAATTGTATAACCGGTTGATCATTCGGGTTATCGCCACCGCTGTAATTGTCACTAGGTGAGAAGACACGGTGGCTCATCGGAATTCTGGTGGTGGCTCCGCCATGATCGACCTACCTTTTTTTGTTTTCAGAATGTTTTTGTGCTGTGATGGAAATAATAACGAAATATGGGGGTTTATATAGGGTTTATGAGTGTGGGGTCGATTGATTGCCACGTGGATATTTTGCTATTTGATGGTTCTCATCTTGACGGTCTAAGATGGTGGGCCCAACAGCTTGGATCCACGTCAGTAATTTCTGTAGATATATTCGAATATTCGGAAATTCGTTTTTTATTTTTTAATTACACCAAAGACCTTTAGGTTTCGGTATTTTTGGTTTTTAAAGGTTTCAGCTTTTGGGATATGGTACGAATACCCCTTTAAAACTAGCTGTAAAGTTATAATTTTTGTCAATTCTTCATTATTCTTAGGAAAAAATTGGTTAATTAACATAAAACATACACACATATAAGCAAATGCATTTTTTTTTCCGTTTGTTAAAAGAATGAGCGTGATAGTTTTTGTTTGTAAGTTTGTTCATTAATATTCTAAACAAATATAAATGAACATAACATTAAAGGACATGATCATTTTGAGATTGAAAACTAGAGAAAAAGTCGAGCTTCAAGAGTTTGACATCCAATGCTCAATGCGTTTTCGGAAAAAGCGAATTAACAACTTTTTTTTCTGAGTATTTAACTGTTGTTGAAATAAAATTTGTTCTCGTTAATACAGAGAAACTACATATAACAATGGTAGGCAAATGGGCAACAAGCTACACCACTACCCTCTTTTGAATAGCAGATCCATCTCTATCAAAAACAAAATTCTGGTTCTTAAGCGTCAGGAAAATATGTTAGGTGTGTAAATAAATGGAAACAATACAAACTAGAAACATATAACATAAAACATACACACATATAAGCAAATGCATTTATTGTTTTTTTTCCGTTTGTTAAAAGAATGAGCGTGCTAGTTTTTGTTTGTTCATGAATACTCTAAACAAATATAAATGAATATAACAAACATTAAAGGGCATGATCCAATTTGAGATTGAAAACTAGAGAAACAGTTGAGCTTTAGAGTTTGACATCCAATGCTCAATGCGTTTTTCGGAAAAGCGAATTAACAACTTTTTCTTTCGAGTAATTAAATGTTGTAGAAATAAAATTTGTTCTCGATAATACAGAGAAATTACATAACAATGGTAGGTAAACGGGTAACAAGCTACGCCACCACTCTCTTTTGAATAGCAGATCCTTGTTCTATCAAAAACAAAATTCTGGTTCTTGAGCGTCGAGAAATAGATAGATTGATGGTTGCAAGATTTGAAATCGATAAATTGGTTGATGCATCTTAAATTCGGTTGAGCTCGACTTATTAGAACTAGTAATACATATATTCGAATGGATATACAAACGAACATACACTAAAATTTATCAACATGTATAAAACGAACTAGACATGTTCATATTCATCCGTTACATGAATAAACTAAACTTTTGTTTGGTGACAATATATTCTCAAGTGTTTATGAAAAGGTTTCAAAAGTTGATGGACGCATGTGTAAAACAATTCAAATATCAGGGGGAATTTGTGAACTTTCCAATTTATTATTTTACCAACAACAATAGTTTCTACTTTATCCAGAGACAAACTCACCCGTTTTAAACCAAAAGTACCAAAAACAAATGTACACTAAGCAACAAAACTTGTACATTTTCCTCAATGTAGTAAAAACAGTTCTGACAAAAGTAACTAGAATCGTATAGAAGGTATATTCCAATTTTGTAGTATAATCCCGTGTGATCCCTCGTGCTATGGGCCCATCTTGACAGGCTAGATGAAAGTCCGGCGTGATCCTGACCGTCGATTAACGAGTCTTATCCGATGAGGTGGGCCCCACCTAATAATGTGTTGTCTCATGTCTGGTAGTTTCACGAACTGGAATGGATTTAATACGCGGCGCAAAGCCAATGGAGGAAATTAAATAATATGATTAGACGATACTACCCTTGATCATGGTCTGATTTACAAAGTTAATTATTAAATAAGGATTATTTTACAAAGTTAATTAAATAAAGATTATTTAATAGTGTACTTTTGTCATTTTATTTTTTGTTTGGATTCTTTCAATAATGCCATGACTGATGAGAAATGACAATATTGTCATGTTTCCACGTTCTACAGTGTAATTTAATTGAGAAACTAGTAGGAACCTCGATGCGATCCAAGTCATCCAACAAGAATTTGATTAGTATCGATTCATTTGTTACAGTATTATCATTTGGTGCTTGCCCGCTTCTTTCCCTTTTGCAATTTAATTGAGAAACTAGCGGGAACCAAAGGTGGTGGGAATGGCAATCGGTATTGCGTATTGTACTTCTGTGTTTGTCGCTTGCACGCTTCTTTCCGTTTTGTAATAAGATTTAAAAATATATGCTAAACCTGAGTAATTGAAAATTGGGCCTACCATATGTTAAAGATGAAATTGAGCTTAATTATATAGATTATATTGGTGTTTAATTGATAACTATTATTTATAAATTTCTAATTTGGTTTTTCTTAGCGGTTGGTTTTGAAATTTATTGAAGGTCGGTTTCAAAAATTCAAGGGACGATTTAAAAAGTTCATGAGGCACTCAAGATTTTTAAGCGCAAATAACATTAAAAAAATGGTGTAGGTGGTGTGGGGGTAAACAACGCATTGGCACGCCCTTGTATACTCTGTATAAAATTTAACTATTAACCTTTTTTTGTGTATAGTTACTTGGTCTTAGCTCAATCGTAAACAAAGGCTACTATCTAGATTTTTTTATATAAAGAAAAGCCTCAAGTTTGAAATTTACTTTTTTTCTAATTATACTAAGTAAAGTACACCCCTGTCCTTGATCATGGTTGTATTTATATTTAAATTCAGTAATTATGGTTAGTTATACAAAACTATGGTTGTTTTATACCAAGTTATGATTAAATGATTTTACGACAAAGAATACCAAATTTGAATGGCTTGTATCATGACGGTATCAAAATGTGTTGTAAAAGAGTTTGTCCTCATCAATGGCTGATGTTTTAGTCTCATGATGAAAAATGGTGTATCCTTAGAAAGGGCGAGGCTAGACACACACCATACCATGTATGCTTAAAGCATCACCTTATGTGAAAAAAGATATTGAGTATCTGACTGATCTAACAAACGAGGAGAAGGCTACATTTAGTAAGAATAAAAAAAAGACCTAATAAGGTACGTTTAACAAAATCCTTGGAAGCACATGCTAAATTTAGTTAGAATATTGAGATGTTTCCATTTAGCATCCGACTTAAAAGCTAATACAAAGAATTGCCAAGTTTTTGGAATAGGAGTATTAGATGAATAAAAAGAGGATATGGCCCGTATTGTTGGTTGCAATAATGGTTATCTTCTCTTCAATTATCTTGGCCTTTTGGTAGGGGTGAACTTAAACTTGAATAAGTTGACGGAATGGAAGGCCGCTAACCTGTCATTTGGAGGGAAACTAACCTTGATCCAGCAGGTGTTGGGAAACTTGCCACTTATTATTTCTCGTTGCTCAAAGCACGTTTGCAAGTAATCAATGAACTAGAAAGCATAAGGCGTTGATTCTTATTCCGGTTCTAGATAGTCTAGAAATTTTTTGTTGGAGAAAATTATGGCGTTAAGAGACCAAGGGGTTGGGGAAAATTCTAACCAAGATGGCGTTGGCACAAAGTAACATGTATGTGGAGACAACAATTTGTGATGTGTGCGGTTTGGCATTAGAATCGTCGGATCATTTATTTAAAAGTTGTATATGCAGGCTTTGATGCAGAATTGGTGCAACATGGCTGTAGGTGAAGGATCCACTTTTAAAGAAAAATTGCAATTCAAGGAGATGACTAAGAGCATTCATAATAGCTTCATCACTCTCTATATTTTAAATTTAAAGTAAATGTCTATTAATCATCATTTTTCACCCCACATCATAACCACCATATCTACACCCTATTTTTATAATTTGAAAATTTTCTACATTGGCTTTTTATACATAAAAAACACTATTAATCTTCCATCAAATTATTATGAGTACATAAAAACAAGGAATATAATAAAAAAATGCTTGTCAGTAAGATAAAGATAAAAATGATCGATAATATGTGGAAGGTTATTTTTTTATTTATAGAGAGATAAATTTTGTAAAAATGTAATTTTTAATTAAATTATAAGGTAAAATATGATGGAGTTTTTATGAATGCTCTAATGAAACAAAGTTATACAAGAAAATGTGGCAATATATCATTCTATCACAAGATGGATCTTATGGTTATGGAAACCAAGGAATGATCATATCTTCAACAAGAGGGAAAAAGAGCTCGAGAAAGTTATGAAGGAAGTGAACGCAAAATTAAATATATTATTTTAATATTTCTTAGTAAATTTAGTTGGCCTTTATTGTTAGCCTTTCACTAGTAACTTGCTAGCGTGGCCGTTTAAATAAAATTATCTTGTAGTTAAAAAAGAGATGTTTATTATTAAAAAAAATTAACAAAGAATAAAGTGCAATATGGGTACACGTCACATTACTATTTGTTTTACTCTCTCGCCAATAATTAATACGTGGAAATCGTGTTCGAATAATACAGTGGCCCACATTTACTCAATAAAGAGTAAATTGCACAAAACTTCCTTTATGTTTCCTCAAACTTGCAGGTTCCAGCCTTAATGTTTAAAAGTTGCTAAAAACAGTCTTTAAGTTTATTTTTGTTGCGGGTTCAATCCTTTACAGCTAACCACGTTATTTTCTTCAGTTAAGTTCCCTCACATGCATAACATGTGAGGGTATATTCGTCATTTTGGTTGATCATGTGAGGGAACTTAACTGAAGAAAATAACGTGGTTAGCTGTAAAGGATTGAACCCGCAACAAAAATAAACTTAAAGGTTGTTTTTAGCAACTTTTAAACATTAAGGCTGGAACCTGCAAGTTTGAGGAAACATAAAGGATGTTTTGTGCAATTTACTCCTCAATAAATTATTTAGGATAAGGAATTAAAAAATCATTGCGCTTCTTTTGGGACTATTGGTTGTGGTTTGGTTTGTTCATTTTGGGACTAGTCGTTATGTAGGTGTCACGTCAAAAGTGTGAAGGACCATTCCTTTAGGGACTAACCAAGGGTGTGGAGGATGGTCCTTCTCCCTTTTTTATTATTATTTTGTAATGTAGTTAAAAAATAATTAAAACAAATGAAGTGTGCACTTTTTTTTGTCTTTTTTGTTATTATTTTTGTTTTAAGTCTTTTTTGTCTTTTAGTTGTCTTTTCTTAATTTTTTATTTAATTATTAGTTATATATTGTTTGTTTATTATTTTTTATTATAAATAAATAGCAAATGAAGTGTGCACTTTTTATTTATTTATTTTGTTGTTGTTATTATTATTATTATTACTAATGATATATATTTATTATTAGTGTTTAGTTGTTATAATTTATAAAATTATATTTATAGCTGTAACAAAAGCTATATAAAAATAAGTACATTTTTACAAAATTATTACCATTTAATAATTTACATACCGAGCTTTAATCTATAACATAAAACTGTCACACCCCGACCCGCAGCGGAAATAGGTGATCGGGGCATGATTGGGTTTTCATCAAAGCTCATGACATTTATTATAATGTTTTATATTTATTATTACAATTTTAAAGAAGATCATACAATCAAATCATACAAGTACAACATGTTCTATACATCTTTCTAGTCTTCATTATTTTTTTTCTAAGGCAATTTCCTATGTGTTCCTTGCTTCATCCTGTTCACCTGTATCATGTGTAAAAATGATTTTTGGATCAAGAAAAAGTTAGCGAGTGAATCATATGAAAATATTTAAACGTGTTTATTGTATTGATTATAAAATAAAGTGCATAACCACATATAAGTAAATGTAGATGTAAATTTATTCACAAAACACATAATATTAAATATTGCACACACATACAACAATTGATTGTTTTGAGGCACGCGTTGTTCAACTCGTCTCCCACGAGGAACTGATGGGCCTAATAAATAATTTGCATACAATTTGACAATATGTAACACATAACAACAAACAATATTTACATTCTAAGTTTAAATCATATAATGGTATAGCACGAGTTTGAATAAGCGAATTAATTTAAGCGACACATGATACACCCCAAAACATGAATAAAAAGGGGAATTTGTAAGAATTCACTCACAGTGGGTGCGTTTCTTGGATTGATGATGAATGCGCACGAATTCGGATTTAATCGGCAAGGGAACTAACCTAAATAATAACATAATAGTTCGATAAATAAATAAACTTTTATTTGCGATTAATATTTTTAATTAGTGTTCTTAATGGGATTGTTAGGTTTATTTTTGTGAGTTCAAGGAAGTTTTCTAACTTTAAAAATATTATTTTTAAGTATTTTTAATTGATTTTTAAATAAAATAAATAAATAAAAGAAAATAAAAATTTTTGACTTTTTTTTGACCAGTTGACCGTTTGACCGGTCGGACCGTGTTTATTATATGCGCTGAGTGAGGTTCGAACTCGTGACCTCTCGTATACGTGCACGCAGCTCTACCAACTGAGCTACATGTCTAACCCGAAATATTTCTGTTTTTAATTATATTTATATACTACTTAGATTATTCAAAATTTTATTTAATTAAAAAGGTTTTTAAACTAGTCGAACCGGTGCACAATACAGGACTCGAACCCGGGACCTGTTGTTTAACGTTGCACACAGTCCACCGCTAGACTGTGTGTCTAACGTGGTTATTATTCCGGTTTTTATTATACTTATACATTTATTACATGTTTCAGGATTTGGCTTTTATAAAAAGGGTATATTATTTCAGTGGATCGGAACACAAACAGAACTCGAACCCGGGACGTATGCTTTATAATCGCACACAGTCCACCGCTGGACTGTGTGTCTAACCTGTTTAAGACATCATGTTTAAATATACTTATTTTCTAGGCAAAACGTCGTCTTCTTCCTAAACATTACCCAGAAACCAAAAATCCGACTGTTATCTTTATCTAATCGATTCTGATTACTGGTTTACGAATTAACGGAGTTAAATATGAACGTAAAAAGGTTTTAAAGGTTCATACCCTCTGAAGAACAGCACTTTGATGATTCCAGTGACCACTCCGGCGGGATTCCGACGATAGCAGATTATTCCGGCGAAGTGTAACTTGCGATAGAGGATTTACAGAGAGTTTGAGGTGAGTGTGGTGCTTTCTGTCTGAGTTCTAGAGGTCTTATTTTAGAGTAAGGCAGAAGGGATGAAATGGATTCGGTTTGTCGGCGACTTGCAGAGAATTCCGGCGACGTGTAACTTGCAGCAGAGGATCTTCAGGAAGTTTGAGGTGAGTGTGGGTGACTTCGGTATGAGCTCTAGATGTCCTGTTTATAAAGTAAGGCAACAGTGGGATGGTTTCTTCGGTTTTCCGGCGATAACTCTCGGTCAATTCGCAGAGAATTCCGGCGATTTCCGGTGAACTTCGGTGAAACAGAGACTTGTTTTCACAATGTGGTGAGGGTTTGGCTATGAATTGAACGAGATTTGGACTTGATAGTTAACATGATCGACAGTTTCGGTCAAGAGATTAAATCCTCCTTCGGTTATGATTTTTGACGATTTGAATGAGTGGCTTTAAGGTTTTCGGTTATAACTGACGTTTCCCATCAGTTACACTCGTTTAATCATAAGGAAAACGTTAATTGAGCTTGATTGCTTGGATTGTGTTTTCGACAGTTACTGGTTTCCGCCCCTTTTGAATTGCAGGTTTGACCTTTGTTTGTATATATCAATTAAATTGTTTGAATAAAAACCAATCAATGTGTGTAGCTCAGTGGTGTGTGTTGTGTGTGGGTTCGATGGAGACCCGGGTTCGAAACCCGGCTATCCCATTTATTTTTTTTATTCAGTATTTCTTAGAAATTTTAAATTCTAGTTTTTAAATTCTAATATATTTATTAATTATGTATCGTTTAGAATTAATTTGGGCGATAAATATACAACGAAAAATTTTAACTGGGTATTCGATTAATAACCGAAGCGGGTTTTGGAAACCCGTTTTTTGTCGGATGTTAGAGTATCCCCTACTTTTAGAAATTTCGTCCCGAAATTTAAGTAGTGGTATGTTTGACTCGAAAGGGGGGTGGTTTTGACAATTACATACTTAGAAGGGGGTAAAAGTTTAAATTTTATTTGAGGCGGTAACGTTCCTAGTAAGGGTTGAATACCCTGCTATAGGAATCGCTTTTTTATGCCTAAGATTAAGAATATTGATATACAAAGTTGATTGACTAGGTATGATCTCATGCACAAGAGTTCTGAGAGAATCGATACGTTTGGAAAGATAAGGTTATATCCTAAAACAAAACTTCTACCACAAAAACCTACATGGAACTTCTCATAACCGCCTGACAATGCTTCTGATCATTTGGCAAGAATACTTATATATAGGAAGTACCAGCGGCGTATCCACCATATTCTTGTCAAATTTTCATTGATTTTATCAGTAAGTTATGATTAGTTCTATGATGTGACTCCAGAACATAAACAAACACAATAACCAAAGCTTGAATCTTAATTCTGATAGTATACATGTTTGAATGATGATAGTACCTCTCTCGTTTGTTATGATGGAGAGGTTAGTCTATGTAGAAGTGAGACACAGCCCAACTACTTTAAATGATGACATTGAAATACGTTGAGATGTATGATGATATGAATGCTAAATCAGTGAGTATAAAACAAACTTCAACCATGACATTACTAAATCCTACATGGAACTTCTCATAACCGCCTGATAATGCCTCTGATCCTTTGGCACGAATACTTATATATAGGAAGTACCAGCGGCGTATCCACCATATTCTTGTCAAATTTTCATTGGCTTTGTCAGTAAGTTATGATTAGTTCTATGTGACTCTAAAACATAAACAAACACAACAACCAAAGCTTGAGTCTTAATTCTGAAAGTATACATGATTGAATGATGACAGTACCTCTCTCGTTTGTTATGATGAAGGGGTTAGTCTCGGTAAAAGTGAGACACAACCCAACTTCTTTAAATGATGAGGCTGAGATACGTCGTGAGGTATGATGATATGAATGTTAAATCAATGAGTATAAAACAAAACTGAAATAGTAATTCGCATTAAGATTCTTGGATAAATTTCCAATTTATAATTGAGATACGTGAAAATTGAGATAACATAAAGAAAAAAAAACATAAAACTAAGCGGTTGGAGTTGAATCTTGATTTTTGGTGAAGAAAACTAGTTGGGTGGTTCGTTTGGGCCGTCATTATCTTCAACAGGATTGGCGTTGATGTTGTAAACTCTTCCTCTTGCTGGTGGCCCAGTGGTTAGGTTTTCTTGATTTGCTTGGTTAACTGGGTTTGCTTGAGCTTGGGCGTTTATGATGTTAACCAATCGAGGGCACGTGTTTCTAAAGTGGGTAGGGTCGCCACAATTGAAACAAGCTCGAACATATGGGAGCATGGGGTATTGAGGTTGTTGATATGTTTGGATCATGTTTTGAGTAGGGGGTGAGGTTTGGTTTTGAGAGGTGCGGCAAACCTTGCTCGAATGACCATAGCGTCCACAATTCGCACATAGTCGACAAGGTAAGGTAGGTGGATGGTGATAAAAACAGGTGTTGCGTTGAGGGTGAGGTCCAAGGTAAGGTTTCTTATTTGGGTAAGTTGAGTTGGGTGCTACTTGAGTGATTGGGATAGCTTGGAGGGGTATGGCTTGTGAAGTTGGTTGATTGTGTTGGGTGACAGCGAATATTTGCCCATCTCGTTTTCTCTTAGAAATGGGCTGAGAAGGGGATTCGGTTCGGGTGGAGTTTGAGGTTTCGGTTGATGTTTTATCCTTCTTCTTCTCCTCCGTGAAGTCTTTATTCCGTATGCGGTTCTCGGTGAGCTCTGTAGCTAACTCCATTGCTGCTTCCAAAGTTGCAGGTGTGGTACTTATT
This sequence comes from Scalesia atractyloides, assembly GCA_947069175.1. Classification (NCBI taxonomy): domain Eukaryota; kingdom Viridiplantae; phylum Streptophyta; class Magnoliopsida; order Asterales; family Asteraceae; genus Scalesia; species Scalesia atractyloides. Next base: position 72,705 of record CAMTDV010000083.1, on the reverse strand, counting down.
ACGGAGTCTTGAATTTTTGAAGAAAGACCTCGAATGTAGTGCTCGATCAAACGGTAGAGGGGAGTGAACAAGTTGGGGACCATTTGATTTAACTCAAGAAATCTCTTGTTGTATGTGGTGTGGTCGCCTTCCTTTTGTTTCAAAGAATAGAACTCATCCTCCAATTTCTTGATTTCGCTTCTTGGGCAAAACCGTCTTGTCATGATTTCCTTCAACTCTTCCCAAGTCAAAGTCATAGCATCTTCAACACCTCGTTTGGCCTTCTCTGTATTCCACCATGTAAGTGCTATTCCAAGTAAATGACCGGTAGTATATCGCACTTTGCGATCATCGGGGCAATCACAATTTAGAAAAGTGTTTTCCATTTCTTCAAACCAATCGAGGAGAGCAGTGACACCTTCAGTCCCTTCGTATTTTGGAGGGTCGCAGGATTTGAAATGCTTGAAGGTGCATTTAGTGGTAATTGGGGGAGGGTTGACAACATTTTGATCTTCTTGATTGACGGGATTAGCGGTAAGGGCTTGTTGAACTTGAACTACAATGTTGGGTATTACGGCAGCCATTTGTTGAGCGATTTGGGCAGCCATGCGCTCGCGGGCTCTTCCTGATCTCATCTTCCTACGAGCGAGATTAGAAGACATCTACAAGGAATACATATCAAGAGTATGAGTTGGACGTTTTAGGGGTCATGTGTCGTATTTAGGAATGAACATTCATAAAATAAATATAGAATAATAAATCTACTACATCCATAGGATGTCTTGGACTTTGCTCGTAATTGGGCCTTGCATGCCGCCATACTTCACCTTCGTAATCATGTGGGCCCCCATGATTACTGGGTTTTTCATATGGTTCGCATGTGTTAGCCTGATTACGTACACTAAAACCCGGAGAAAATCGAGATATATGTATGTAACGTATGAAGTTCGCAGTGCATCCAGGTGTGGACACGGTGACAACTCAAAGTGGGGTTAGTTCGAACGACGTTGGGTGTGGCATGCTTTGGCCTAATAGGTCCTTCGTACTCTCATCGTTAGTCCCCAGGTAGGCAAACTGGTCCGTTATATTTGATTTATACGAATGCCAACCTAGACAGGACGTTCCGACTACCGGTACTTGTACCCTTACAGTTACTACATGCCCGTCGTAGAACTCACTTTGATGAGATTTGAAAAATGAAAAATGCGATAAAATCTTGAATAATGGAAGTATGAAGATGATTTGATTATGTGAACATTGAAATATGTATGATGAATATGTATGTAAGTATGTATGTTTGACTGTAAGTATAATTCATTATGTATCACAAAATGTAATATTGGAAGTGTTTGCATGCATTTGTGTATATAATAAATATGAAAGAAATAAACATCATGAGTTTGCATGTAACCACATAAACAATTAAAATCTAATCAACTATAGTATAGGCTCTAAGGGTCTAATAATCTATCCTATATCCCTATAGTCAAAGCTCTGATACCAATCTGTCACACCCCGACCCGCAGCGGAAATAGGTGATCGGGGCATGATTGGGTTTTCATCAAAGCTCATGACATTTATTATAATGTTTCATATTTATTATTACAATTTTAAAGAAGATCATACAATCAAATCATACAAGTACAACATGTTCCATACATCTTTCTAGTCTTCATTATTTTTCTTCTAAGGCAATTTCCTATGTGTTCCTTGCTTCATCTTGTTCACCTATATCATGTGTAAAAATGGTTTTTGGATCAACAAAAAGTTGGCGAGTGAATCATATGAAAATATTTAAACGTGTTTATTGTATGGATTATAAAATAAAGTGCATAACCACATATGAGTAAATGTAGATGTAAATTTATTCACAAAACACATAATATTAAATATTGCACACACATACAACAATTGATTGTTTTGAGGCACGCGTTGTTCAACTCGTCTCCCACGAGGAACTGATGGGCCTAATGAATGAGTTTTGAGGCACGCGTTGTTCAACGAACTGATGGGCCTAATGAATGAGTTTTGAGGCACGCGTTGTTCAACCCGTCTCCCATGAGGAACTGATGGGCCTAATAAATAATTTGCATACAATTTGACAATATGTAATACATAACAACAAACAGTATTTACATTCTAAGTTTAGATCATATAATGGTATAGCACGAGTTTGAATAAGCGAATTAATTTAAGCGACACATGATACACCCCAAAATATGAATAAAAAGGGGAATTTGTAAGAATTCACTCACAGTGGGTGCGTTTCTTGGATTGATGATGAATGCGCACGAATTCGGATTTAATCGGCAAGAGAACTAACCTAAATAATAACATAATAGTTCGATAAATAAATAAACTTTTATTTGCGGTTAATATTTTTAATTAGTGTTCTTATTGGGATTGTTAGGTTTATTTTTGTGAGTTCAAGGAAGTTTTCTAACTTTAAAAATATTATTTTTAAGTATTTTTAATTGATTTATAAATAAAATAAATAAATAAAAGAAAATAAAAAATTTTTACTTTTTTTGACCAGTTGACCGTTGACCAGTTGACCGTTGACCGTTTGACCGGTCGGACCGTGTTTATTATATGCGCTGAGTGAGGTTCGAACTCGTGACCTCTCGTATACGTGCACGCAGCTCTACCAACTGAGCTACGTGTCTAACCCGAAATATTTCTGTTTTTAATTATATTTATATGCTACTTAGATTATTCAGAATTTTATTTAATTAAAAAGGTTTTTAAACTAGTCGAACCGGTGCACAATACAGGACTCGAACCTGGGACCTGTTGTTTAACGTTGCACACAGTCCACCGCTGGACTGTGTGTCTAACCTGGTTATTATTCCGGTTTTTATTATACTTATACACTTATTACATGTTTCAGGATTTGGCTTTTATAAAAAGGGTATATTATTTCAGTGGATCGGAACACAAACAGAACTTGAACCCGGAACGTATGCTTTATAATTGCACACAGTCCACCGCTGGACTGTGTGTCTAACCTGTTTAAAACATCATGTTTAAATATACTTATTTTCTAGGCAAAACTTCGTCTTCTTCCTAAACATTACCCAGAAACCAAAAATCCGACTGTTATCTTTATCTAATCGATTCTGATTACTGGTTTACGAATTAAGGGAGTTAAATATGAACGTAAAAAGGTTTTAAAGGTTCATACCCTCTGAAGAACAGCACTTTGATGATTCCAGTGACCACTCCGGCGGGATTCCGACGATAGCAGATTATTCCGGCGAAGTGTAACTTGCGATAGAGGATTTACAGAGAGTTTGAGGTGAGTGTGGTGCTTTCTGTCTGAGTTCTAGAGGTCTTATTTTAGAGTAAGGCAGAAGGGATGAAATGGATTCGGTTTGCCGGCGACTTGCAGAGAATTCCAGCGACGTGTAACTTGCGGCAGAGGATCTTCAGGAAGTTTGAGGTGAGTGTGGGTGACTTCGGTATGAGCTCTAGATGTCCTGTTTATAAAGTAAGGCAACAGTGGGATGGTTTCTTCGGTTTTCCGGCGATAACTCTCGGTCAATTCGCAGAGAATTCCGGCGATTTCCGGTGAACTCCGGTGAAACAGAGACTTGTTTTCACAATGTGGTGAGGGTTTGGCTATGAATTGAACGAGATTTGGACTTGATAGTTAACATGATCGACAGTTTCGGTCAAGAGATTAAATCCTCCTTCGGTTATGATTTTTGACGATTTGAATGAGTGGCTTTAAGGTTTTCGGTTATAACTGATGTTTCCCATCAGTTACACTCGTTTAATCATAAGGAAAACGTTAATTGAGCTTGATTGCTTGGATTGTGTTTTCGACAGTTACTGGTTTCCGCCCCTTTTGAATTGCAGGTTTCGACAGTTAAAAAGGTAAAAAAATAATGTAACACCCCAAAACTCGAATTTTAAATTCGATTCACACATTTCCATATGAGTATATCATGAAATAAATACTAGGCTAACATCCTATTTCAGATGAAGTTATAAAATAATATTTTATAATTCGTTGAAAATTATTAATGAGGGAAAATAACTTGTTGGGTAGCAACATATTGTAACGGGTTGTATTCTAGTAATATATGTTGATAAATATGATGGGTTCGGTTCCGGGAAATTCGGCTACCTCATATTGTGACTCGCTCGAACTTGAAGGGCTATTGTCGTAAAAATCAAACATGAGGGGAGTATTATGTAAATAACCAAACTCCAATGTATAAAAGCCCCCTTTTGGCTCATTTGGGCAGAATTCTATCAAGTTAGAGAGAGAAATAAGAGAGAGAAAGAGAGACCTAGAGAAAGAGGGGGTCGGTGGTGGCATTTGGCGGCGATTCGCGGTGGCCGGTGGTGGCCGGAGATGGTTGGGGATGTGATATTCAACCTGGAACCAATTATTGATGCTACTAACGTAATGGTAAGCTCTGATTTCCCTAAATTTTTGTTTAAAGTTGTTAAAATTGTATAAATCATATTTGTCCATAATGTGATTCAATAACCCGGTTACAAAGAATCAAACGATCCGCGAAATCTGACCGTTGAAATGTCTTGATTTTTATATATAAGGTTCAGAACATTTAGATGATCATTTTGAACGGTGGAAATGAGAAATAGAGTTGTTTAAGCATGACTTTTAAACCCATTTTCAAAGCAGTTCGTATTCCCGTTTTAGTTAAAATGTATCTTAGTATAATTGGTTTTCCCGAAGATCCGACCGTTGGATTGAGCTGAAATTTTGATTGTAGCTTTCTGACATGTGGATATTTAATACCTCTGAAGGAAATTACGATCAAAGGTCGGGAACCAAAGTTTTGAAACTGAACAGTTTATAATAAATTTTTTTGTACGAAAATTTGGAAGTTGATGGTGTTGTATGGATGGTCTAATGGTATTGCATGTGCAATCTATGACTATAGCAATTTTCATGATGCTTGATGTTTTGAACTAGGAAGGTAGGCATGAATTACTTGTACATTGTGCTTTAGTTATGGTTCACACTCCAAGTGTTTGATAAAATGTCTAGTAGATGATTGTTAGTGGATTAACATGTAACCACTTAATGAACATGAACGGAATGTAAAATATGATGTGAATTGTGATTTTATATGAATTGGTTGAATACCTGCATTAAAAGCTTGTACTAGGAGCTTAGTACGTGGTATGTCCGACATATGTTAGTCTAATTATGTCTTTTGTATGATGACGTATTGGAATTCGTTGATGTTGAATATGTGATTATCGGTTCATGTCTTATGCATATTAATGATTGACTAATAAATGTCGATGTAACTAAGGATTCAATATGAAAGTATTATGAATGAATATGCATGCTAACTATGTTGTGCATATGATAGCATGAAAGGATAGGAATCACATTAGCATGGACTCAAGCGTGGAAGGCTACGGGCAAAAAGAGGCAAGGAAATAAACACGAATACGAACGCTTGAGGTAAGTGAGTTCCGAAACCTCACTTCTTAGTACATAAATAAAGTTTGTCGTATAAAGGGTAAGAATCATGTGAAAATGGTTGAGAAATATAAGTAGATGGGAAAGGATGTCGTAGTAAGTTGTCATAGTTCAAAAGAAACGGAAAGTGTATGGTGGGATCAAACGGGTCAAAAGATGGAAAGTAACTTAGTGAGATGAAATAGTTTGATTGATCTTATGTATAAGAAGTAGAAGAATTTGGGGACTTGAATATGGTTAATTTATGTCACGGAGGCACAAGGAACAGAGAAGAATGAAGTTTGGGAGCCTAACGGTCGTTTACGAAAGTAAAAAGGGAATTAAGGTGGCTGGAACTGGGCTCTACCGTAGCTTACGGTAGCCACCGTAAGCTACAGTAGGTGGTAAAGCCTCATCCTTCCACCGTAAGGCAGTTAATCCTGTAGTGGCTTCCTGGGCACCGTAAGCTGTGGTGGCTACCGTAGCTTACGGTGGGGCCCCCAACCGGTTTTGTTGTATTCTTCGATTCTGGACCCCGTAAACCCTTTTTCAAGCCCCGTTAAGCTTTTATAATGTACCGAACCTTACCAAATAGCTTGGTGAGCTACGGGAAAGTATGAATTTGTTGTTAAGCTCCCGAAAAGTATTCCAAACACATTGAAGTGTGTATATGCGTGTGGTGAGCGTGTACGTAAGTATTGTGTGGGAATAAAATAAGTCTAAAGGCATGTATGAGTATGGGTATGGACTTATTCACATGTTAGCTATGGAATTCATAGTAACCACGATTAGAAATGGGTATGCACTTAGGTTTGTACGCATGAGACCTATACATATATATATTTATGGATGTTTGTATTTATGTTCATATGGGAATGTGAGAGGTATATAAGAGTTTGGATATGTATGTATATATGTATGTATGTATAGACGTAAATAGGTATGCATGTATGTATGTATGTGTGTGTGTGCATACATATATGTATGTATGTATGTACGTATGTATGAAGTGGGATTGAATGTATACTAAAGAATAGGCTTGTATATATGTATACATAGCTTCATTACGTTTGAAGGTTAACGTTACTAATCATGTGTCTTGATAATGAAATGAAAGTGCAGGTATGCTAATGTTGACCTTACGAAGATTTGACGTTGGGATGCAAGACTTCACTTAGAAAGTTAATTCGAAAGGATTAGCATGAATAGAAAGAATATGGCGTTGTTATCTAATTTCACATGTTTTGATTAAAAAGGATATTACCGGGTATTAATGATATGCATGTATGTAGTGGTTGCAGGTTGTGCGGAATTATGGATCATCAGCACGAAGGACAAGTGATTGAAGATCGAGTTAGAGAGACATGGATTGTACGGAATGGGTGGTCATGCAACTTGTATTAGTATGTTAAATTTGATTTACAAAATGAAGGATGAATGATGTAATTCTTCTAAAGAAGTTGTTAAAATGGCTTTCAAGTATGAGAGAAAATTTATAAAGAAAGAATTTTTAATGTATGAAATTCCGCTGCGTCTTTTCGACTAAAACGTATTAGGGTGTTTCAAATAAAAAGTTTAGAAGATAAAATAAAAGTTTAAGGCTTAAGTAATAAGCTAATTAACAATAATAATAATAATAATAATAATAATAATAATAATAATTCATTACTAATAGTAAATAATAATAATAATAACAAAAAGACAAAAACAATAAAATATAATAACAAAAAAGACAAAAAAACAAAAAAATAATAAAATATTAATTTTTTATATATATAAGGGGTATAAATAGTAAATAGGGGTGTGTTTGGTATCACCCTATGTTGTTAATAATCAAATATTAAATTATATATAATATTAAATTATATATATGTTTTTAATTTTAGTACTAGATGATAATATTTAAAAACATCCAAAATGGTTTTCTGTTTGGTGAGTCATTGTACTTTTTGTTTAAAGGTGTTTGAATTTCATTTTTTTCTTTCAAATAGTTAGTTTCACTTAACAATAATTAATAATATAAGAAATAGTTGATTTTACATGACAAACAAATCATTCAAAATAATAATCTATCTAACTATATATAAAGGAGAAGTATTGATGACGTAAGTTTGCTTACGTGTCAAACAACCAGGCATGCCACATCACTTTTGCCGATGTCATAAATTAGACATAAAATTTAATAATAATAATCTAACTAATAAATTAATTAATTTATTTATTATACATCAAATTAACACCATAAAGTAAAATTTAAATTTCAAAATTTAAAATCTAACTATATGTGTGTGTTAGATATATGTGTGTGTATTCTTGGGGGAACTTTAAAGTATGCATGGGGACGTGTTATTTACATTAATGCTTCTGAACTCATCTCATCATCATAATCTCATCTCTCATCACCTCTCCATTTTCACATACACAACCCTCAGACTCTTCTTCTTCCTCTCCTTTCATTCCCTGTTCAACCTTCCTTCCACGCTAACATATCCATGGCGAAGTCAAAATCGGTTATGTTTGAAGCCGGAGGATCTTCGCAACCATCTCTAAGTTTCATCGAAGATCTCAACCCTGCGAAGGATATGTGGAATCTAAAGGCTCGAATCATCAGAAAAATGGACAGTTGGGTTTCGGATCGATCTGATCTTGCTCAATGAGAAGGTATTTACTATTCATGAGTATTGCTGGTGAGATATGATGTAGTGGTATGAGTTAGGGTTTGGTTATATTTGATGTCTACTTCTGAAATTTTCCTTCTATTTTGTGTGATGGTTCTTAGTATTTATTCATTTGAGGGTTATGTTTATTAGTGTAAAACTTTATATAACCGAAATTATATATTTCACCTCTATTTGTAGTCTAAATTTCACCTATGGATTCAGATATATTGCTGTTTGGTTTGAACAAAGTTAGGGTTTTTAAGTTTGTTCCAGGTATTTTTAGTATGTATTCATTTCTTAGGGTTTTTTATTTTGTATTTTTCAGGGTTGTAAGATTCAGGCTGTTATCAAGGCCCATTTGATACCACATTTTGACTCGCAACTTCAGGAAGACTCAGTTGTTGTTTTGTCCAAGTTTGGTGCTGGTGAAAACCAGGACCCATACAAGGTTGTGAATCATGGTTATAAGTTTAACTTTTATCATTGTACAACTGTTAGACCTGATTTGGTTGGGAAGGTGTTGAATACGGTTTTAAGCTAATCTCACATTCACTTATTGTCAAAGGAGAATGCAAAGGCCTTTTGACTGTTGGTATGTATTTTGTTTAGTTGCAGTTCTTCTAGCTGGACAAGTCTTTTTTTTAGCATGTAAATCATATGCAAATGATCATCCTTATTTTGTTGCAGATGTTGCAGGTATCATTGTGGGGTGTGGTGATATGGACATATATGGAAAACCTCTTGAAGAAACTAAAAGGATGATTTTTGATCTCCAAGATGTGGAGTAAGTATTTTTCTTTGTTTTACCTGTTGGTGTCATGAACGATAGGTTAGACATTTGTGCTTTGTATGGCTCATTGTATATTATATTTTTTTGTGAAAATGTATATTGTTTTATCCAATAGGTTAGACATTTGTGCTTTGTATGGCTTATTGTTTGTATACACTCTGCAAGGTGATTTGCATTTTTAATGATTTGCGTTAAAATGATTTGCATTTATTAAAAATGATTTGTGTTATTTGGATATCAAGTTTTGCATTTATTAAAAATGATTTGTATTTATTTGTGTTCTATGCAATTAATACAATAATTAGAAAATGATTTGTATTTATTATAAGAGAATTGATGTCTATTTGTAACTAGATTGGTATTTATTGTCAATGATTGTTGTCTATTTGTTATATATCATTTAAAGTAAGAATACATATTAATTGCTCTTTGGGGCACACCATTTATTACAAATTTTGGTATACTAATAGACTTGTCAGAATGTAATGAGGATGGGTAATTTTGAAGTTCACTGAAATTTGGATGAAGTTGTGTGAATTTTGGAATAACATATATGACCACACCACGTTTTTTTTATGCAATGCTAATATGGTGAGCTGTACTATGTGGAATGAATACGCTCAACAGTTTAAAGATTTCATGGATAAAAATCAACCAACTGAGAATGTGATGGTTGTCCTTCAGCATGCAAGGGTTAAAGAATGGCAGGGTAATTTCGTCACTAACATTTGTTGTTTTATTAGTTTACTAATAATATGGTTATGTATATCCAAATTGTTTAGATAAATTCACTGTTCAGAGTGATAAGTTTGGAACACGTATGTTTCTGAATCCAGGAATTGATGAAGTTAGACAGCCCAGGAAGAGGTATTCATTCAATTCATGTGTTTGAATATTTTCAAAATATTGCTCGTATTATTATATATAGTTAGATTATTGTCATGTGATTTTCTTATTCGCTGTACAATTAATTTTATAGCCTTTTGGTACAACAAGTCCAAGCTGGTGGTTCTTCTTCTCAATCGATAATGTCCTCTCATACTGTTTTTTCTGTTCGAAAAGAATTTCTGATAGATTCTCAGAAGAAACATGTTGATGAGATTATTGAGATCGAATAGGTTTGAATAATTCACATACATATGTACACTTTATGCTATTTGAAATTTTATTTGATAATATATATATATATATATTATATATATAAACTTTTGTAGTGTGTGCGTATATATATATATATATACACACACACAAACATACATTTTGAATAATACAATTGAATTTGTTGATATGATAGGCAATGTCATGCGTGGTAGTTGCAACCATCAAGATCATTCAAGAAAACTACGGTTGGTTTTATCCTGCTTGTCGAAAGTGTTTCAAGAAGGTGCTGACTATAACAGAATATTTGCAATATGCTCAAACTATTTCGGAGTCTGTGATGAACCTGGCGCCCACTTCTTTGGTATGTCCCAAGTGTGAAGAAGAATGTACATCCATAACCATAAAGTAAGATTACCCGGATTTTCCAATTATTTATGCTTTCTTAGCTGTATAAACTTTTTAGAATGATTTTCTAACTTTATAACACATCGTCTATATATTTCAGGTTCAAGGTTCATGTGAGGGTTCAAGATGAAACCGGTAGTGTGTCGTTTGTTATGTTTGATAAAGATGTTATCAAGATTGTTGGTTCAAGTGCAAGTGACATAAGAGAACGCCAAGTGAAGTCTAATGATACTGAAAGTTTTCCATACGAGCTCACTCGGTTGCTCGAAAAGAAACTGGCGTTCAAGGTAGCTATTTCTGAATACAATCTGAATCGTGACTATCATGTTTACACAGTCCAAAAAATATGTGACGATCCGGATATAATGGCTGAACTGCTTGCGGATAATGTTATTGCTGCTGATATGGCTGATGAGGTATGCTGTTCCTAACCGTTCAAACATTAATGATTTCAAAAATGAAATCTGCTACTAAGTGTTCCATAGTTGAATTCAATTCAAAAGCTACGTTTAATTTACTCTATTATTAGGTTAATCAATAAGATTTGGACTTGAAAGTCTTGCCACTGTCTAAAGATTCACAGAGGTGCGGTGACTCGATTTTCAAGGTGAGTTTGTTTTGTATAATAGCTTTTACGTCATACCTCTTTGTCATCACATAAATCCTTATTTAATACTTTAGTAGTTGTTTTGTGATTTAATTCAAGGATGTTGTCTCTGTTACGACCGACTCTTCCGCCGTTGAAGCCGAGAAGGATTCTGGAACCAGTCTGAATGGCAAGAGAAGCGTTCAGCATGTGGAAGGTTAAATGTTGGTGAGCTATCTTCAACAACAAACGAAACCGCAAGAAGCCATCTAAGCTTAAAAGTTACAAGCTTAGAAGTGTTTGTTATATTTTGATGTCTGTTTAAAAGTCTTTTGGTGAATGGATTCCTAAGTAACGGTTTGTTGAACTGGATTTTATGGTTTTGGTTTGTTATGCTTGTGAAAATGAATTATGTCACCAACAGTATGTACTTTGAAGAACATGTATTATTTAGTAAGCCTTTATGTGGTTTACGTTTTTTGGTATTCTAAGCTCTTTTTAGGTGTGCACAATTCATCTTTAGTTACTCAACACACGATTTAAATGACAACCCTGAAAACGATTTAACCCGTCTTCTCTAATCATCTAATACTGCAAAGTCACGTTTTTCTGATTTCTAAAATCTTATTAACTAATCATGTTTGAATAGGATAAGTTATTGACTCACGATAACACACTCCAGATTGTATAGATAATCTGGATTTAGATCTCTTTTGTCGAGATCAAGTTTTGTAACACATTTTCACTTACCGAGTAATGTCAATGTCTTTGAACTGAGATCAAGTTTGGACGCCTTAATGAACTTCTTCAAACTATCTCTTTAGCTTTATATGTCATTTTTTGTTATCTTTGAATAGATATTATCTACTTGATACTCAACAATCTATAATAATAATATGATAATGGTAGTTTCATTTCGAGTCATATGCTTATAAACGTCAGTTTTGTTTTAATGATGTGTACTATTATTATAGATACTTAAGTTTTTTTCTTAGTAAAATCGTTGACCGTAAAACAGGTTCAAGGTTATCCTCTGTTTGCGTAAACACGATTTGAAGTCAATCAATTTGGTGTTCGATTGAGATATGAACCTTTTAGCCTCATTTATTTCATTTTACTTATACATATAAGTGTGTAAAGGCCCATTTGTTTATAACAACAAATGAATCCATGGGCTGTAAATATATACACAACATTTAACTAACATGGTTAAGAAGCCCAATAGGTAAATGATGTAACTAAGAATGAGAATGGCTGGACCTCCGCTCTATTGTTGAAAGCTCAAATTCACCCACCTGAACTACACGAATGCATACGGTAGCACCGCCAAAATATCGAGGATAAGATTTTCGAAAGCTTTTGGTAAGGAATCGAAGTAAATCTCAACGGTGTGGGTTTTTGTAAACGTCCATTAATGTTAACCCCTTCCCTGCGATGGCCAGTTTGCTTTCGAGCAATTAAGGCCGTCATAGTTCTCCGATTTTGTTTTTTTTCGAGTACTTACGTTGACAATCAGGATACTCCATGTTATTAGTGATTTTTGTTTTGTTTATTAGTGTGATTGTGTGTTTGTTCTTAGTATTTATGCTTTTGAGTGTTGTGTTTATTGGTGTAATGCTTTAATCTATCAATGATAACCCTAAATTTGTTTGTTAAACAGTTATGGATACAAATAATAACTATTTTTTGCAACAAAATAGAGAGTATCTTCCACGGTGTACAACAGAACAGTCTAAAGAGTATCGTCAGAGAAGAAAGTCTATGTTAAAAAAACATAGAAAAAATAGTGTGGATCATCTTATAGGTATATCCACAACCGCTAGTACAATTGAGTTATCTGATGTTTCAAATACTATGAACAATGTTGGAGGTATGATTTTGTACAATGTATTTTGTAACAGATTATGTATTTGTTAAATTATACCACGTCAAACCTATGTGATACTGTTTTATCCTTTATTAAAAGGTGTCCAGGAAGTTTGTAGAAGTGGTAATAGGCCATCTAAGTTAACACCCAGTCGCACTGATGTGTTGAGTGAATCATCTTCTAAAAGTATAGGTAAACAAACGTCACACTTCAATGGTTGATTTGATTAGTAGATGTTTTTATTATTATATTTTCTTTAAGTATCTAAATTCATTGAATGTTTTTGTTAGTAGCGTCAATCTTACAAACCGAGTCAGGTACTGTAATGTGCACTCCCCCCAACTTTGATCGAGGATGTTTCCGTATGGAGCAAGCCATAACTGCTACTCTTGGTAATTCATCAATCCTTTTTTTTAACGATGCATCATGGTTTTCATAACTACTCACTATTTTTAACTTACAGTCGAATCGGCACACCAGGATGAAGTTGTTGGTCAAAAGTCCGTACCTGGTCCGCAAAGGTTCCTTACTTGTCCTCTATCAAAATTTGATTTATCTACGCTGCTGATGAAACCAATATATCTTCACCGTTCATAAAGCGTTATTCTTCAAATTCATTTGACAGAAGTCCACTATCAAATATTACAAATGGTATGGTTTATATGTTTGTTTAAATTTATTCAAATATGTATATATAATGATACATTATTTAGGGGTGGGGGGTTGTGACATATTGTGGATCCAGCAATGAAAATTGTTCCAGATTTTCCAATATGGTTTAGTATTTCATTCTACCGTAACTAATCTGTATCAAAATTTATGGAAGGTTTAAACAATCTCTAATGTTTTTTTCTTACAAGTGGCATGTGGTCGGAATGTCACACCCTGACTCGATACGCCATCTCGATAGATTGTTCTATACCTTGACCGGCATTACACACCAGCAGAGATCGGGGAAGATGTTCCACAGCTGCTTGTGAGCTAGACTTGCCTGTCTGATCACCTTATGAGAGAATCAATGAGAGTAGCGGATAGGTAGGCGGCTCAAGGCGACCCTCTCGAGTTTCCGGCTGTTTTCTATATTGAAGTAGCCTTTCGTCGCCCCGAAAGAAGGCACATAAATGAAGGGATCGAAGAGATTATGGCAGATCATATTCACCAAGAAATGACCCGAAATTGGATCTTGGTCTATTTGAGATTGGTCCTTGCAGCGGGATAAAAGTCGGGGCATAATTGGGTTATCAACAAAGCTCATGATATTTACTAATAAGTTTCATATTTATTAATTCCAAATTAACCTCGAATATCCAACACAGAATTTAAGCAAATACAAACAATAAAACCAACAGATTGTCCCAACTAAATAACTCGATTATTCTTCTAAGGCCATCCTAGGTGTTTCTTTCCTCAACTTGATCACTTGTATCATGCGTAAAATAGAGAAAATTTGGGTCAACAAAAGTTGGCGAGTGAACCTTGATAAAACAATTAAGTATATAAATATTAGTGTTGTTTATATAAAATTGTGCATAAATCACATGTGAGCAAATGTATATATGTAACAAATCACAAACCACATTGTATGAGCATATGACATAATGGATGATGTATGTGAGATCAAGGCTCAATCAAACGGAGCCGATCTAATGAGGCACCTGATGCTCAACCCGTATCCCACGAGGAGCTGATGGGACTAATGAAATGATTGCACTAAAAAAAACGTATCCACATAATAATCACATAACAAACAATACAAATTTGATCACGTAATGATATTAGCACAAGTTTTAAATAAAATTAAGAAATGGTACGACACATGATACACCCCAAAACGTTATTAAATCGGAGAATTTGTAGAGATTCACTCACCTTAGGTTGCGTATAGATTCTTGGATATCGCACGAGTAAAGTTGAAGAATCGACAAAGAGTTTAACCTAGATTAAAATAGTGAATCCGTCAAGGTTTTTGAATTACGTTATGGAATGGTATGAAGTTGATGATTTTAGATGGTGTTTTAATCATTTGCTTTCGATTACGCTTAAATTTGATAAGGTTAAAAGATTTTAACATTATAACGATACAGGTTCATGGCAAGATGTATTGATACAGGTTCATGGCAAACCATTAATAAATTATAATAATGAGATTTATAATAATATAACAGTAATAATTATCTATAATTAATAATAAAACAAATGATAATATTTGAAGTAATAAACTTTACAATTTTTATAAAAAAAAATATTGATTCTAAATAAGAACTAATGATAATAATAATTTTATAAGTTTTACTAATTAAACATGAAGATACTGATTTCAAACTTTTTACATAAACAATTTATTTTTTAAACAGCCCAAACTAAAAATGTTGGCCTCGAAAGAATAATAATAAAAAAATATTAGCCCACACAGGAGCCGACCCAACAGAGCACCAAGTAACAACAGCGAACAAACAGGAGCAAGCCAGGGTCGAACTCGGTACCTCCGTTCATTTCGGGCGCGCCAAACACCGCTGGGCTATGCCAAGTTTGGTGTTGATGTTTATCTTTTTATTAGTTATAAGCTTCCTTTAACTGTCGTCTTCTTCACTTAGAACAAATAAACGTATACTGAAGTTTAACAATAACGAGTTTCCGTTTGATTAATCGTTAGTTCGAGTTAAAGCGGTTGCAAACTAACAAGGACAAGGATCAAGTGTCACACCCCGACCTGCAGCGGAATAAAAGTCGGGGCATAATTGGGTTATCACCAAAGCTCATGATATTTACTAAGATGTTTCATATTTATTAAATTCAAATTACAACTTAAATATCCAAAACAAAATTCATACAATTACAAGAAAATGAAACTATATAATTATTCCAAAGCTTAAACTTGTTTATTCTTCTAGGCCTTCCTATGTGTTTCTTGTCTCAGCTAGATCACCTGTATCATGTGTAAAACGGGGGAGATTTTGGGTCAACAAAAGTTGGCGAGTGAACCTTGATAAAACATATTTACTAATTTCTTGTTTTATTTAATAAGGAAAATTTGTGCAATAATCACATGTGAGAAAACATATATAAATAAACAATCACAAACCACTTTGGATGAGTATATGACATGAATGATGATGTATGTGAGATCAAGGCTCAATCAAACGGAGCCGATCTAATGAGGCACCTGGTGCTCAACTCGTATCCCACGGGGAACTGATGGGCCTAATGAAATGCGTGCACTGAAAATGATAAATCCAATCTACATATAATTCACACAACAATTGATACACATTTGATACACATTTGATCACGGATATGATGTATGCACAAGTGTTTAAGTAAAATAAAAAGAATTATACGACACATGATACACCCCAAAACATGATTAAAACGGGGAATTGGTATAGATTCACTCACAGTGGGTGCGTTCTTGGATGACGATGAATGCGCACGAATTTATGATTCAACCGACGAGGGAAAAACTAACCTAAATAATAACGAGATGATTCGATAAATAAATAAATTTTATTTGAGATTTATATTTTTAATAAGTGCTCTTAATGGGATTCTTAGATCTATTTTTGTGAGTTAAGTGGAATTTTCTAACTTTAAAAATCTTATTTTTAAGTATTTTTAAACAATTTTTCAATTAATTAAATAAGAAAAAAAATAATAAAAATGGTTGACTTTCTGACAGTTGACCGGGTCTGACCGGTCAACTGTGTTTATTCTAAGCAGCGCGTGGGATCGAACTCGGGACCTTGCGTTTGTGTGCACGCAGCTCTACCAACTGAGCTACGTGTCTAACCCGAAATATTCTCTGTTTTAATTATATATATACTAATTAACTTTAACCTTATATAGTTTTCATTAAAAATGATTTAATATGGCCGAACCGGTTGCAGAGACCCGGAGTCGAACTCGGGACCTTCGGTTCGAGTGCGCACAGCCCAACCAGTTGGGCTGTGTGTCTAATCTGTTTAACTAATGGATTATATTCTTCTTATGTATTTACTGTGACTTGATCTGATTAGGTTTCAAAAATGTTGGTTTTATTTCTGAAAGTCGGTAACATGTGCGATTCGAACCCGGGACGTGCGTGTTTTATTTGCACACAGTCCACCGCTGGACTGTGTGTCTAACCCGGTTAAATACACGATTTTTATTACATTAATATACAACCCAACTTCGTCTTCTTCATTAAGAAGAACTCAGAACAGTGAAATCCTATTGTTTTGTTTAATCAACTAACACCTTATAGTTGATTGAAAATAGAATAGAAAGGTGAAGATTAAGTCATATGGTATACCAAACAGAGAGTTTTCTTCAGAATTCCGGCAAGATTTCGTCGGTTCTGATTTTGCGATTTCCGGCTGTATGAACTGTTTTAACAGTTTTGATTATTGGTCTGAACAATTAAAGTATAAATCAAGAGATAGCAGGGAGGTTTAGACAATTATACCGTCTGAAGACAATTGCGGTTTTATGTTCAGTGATTCCGGCGATATTCCGGCGAGTGCAGAGGAACTCCGGCAACGTGCTCTGGGAGGATTAAAGCTTCGAAAGAGTGTGCGGTTCTGAGCGAAAGGGTTACCAGATGTTTGAGTGGGTATTTATAGGGAAGAACAGGATGAATTGGGTTCGAATTTGGGTCTTGATTTGCGGTCAAAGGTTTTCGGTGGTTATGACCGAAATTGATGGTTAGGCATCGGTTATAACTGATGTCGGAATTAGTTTACGCATTTCAGTCAAAGGAAACAGTCACAATTGCGAAAATCTCGGTTTTTCCGGCGACTGCGAGTTCTGGGCGCGCTGATTACCGGTTTTGACTTTCGGGTTTTACTTTAAATGTTATTTGTTTCTGTATTTGACACAAGTGAAGTGTGTGGCGGAGCGGTGTGTTGTGTGTTTGTGCTTGCGGGTGACCCGGGTTCGAAACCCGGCGTCTCAATTTTATTTTTATTCACTATTTATTATTATTTATAAATTATGGTTTTTAAATTCTAAAGTATTTATTAATTATGTATTGTTTAAAATTAATCTGAATAATAAATACGCAACGAAACTTATAACTGATTATTTGATTAATAAACGAAGCGGGTTTGGAAACCCGTTTTTCGACGAATGTTACAGTATCCCCTACTTTTAGGAATTTCATCCCAAAATTTAAGCAGCAGTGGTAACTGGGAAAAGATCCTGGTATTTTTCGCGCATCGAGTCTTCACGTTCCCAAGTAAACTCGGGTCCTCGTTTCGACTCCCAACCTATCCTGACAATTGGAATACGACTTCGCCTTAAACGTTTCTCTCCGAAATCCATGATTTCTACTGGTCTTTCAACGAAGTGCATAGATTCATCGACTTGAATGTCTTCTAGTGGTATATGGAGGTTTTCATCGGCGAGGCACTTTTTCAAATTTGATACGTGGAATGTGGGATGAATTCTGTTGAGCTCTTCTGGTAGGTCAAGCTTGTATGCTACAGGACCTACTCTTTTGAGTATCTTGAAAGGTCCTACGTAGCGTGGTGCTAGCTTGCCCTTTTGGCCAAAACGAATCACTCCCTTCCACGGTGATACTTTTAAAAGTACTTGATCACCAATGTCAAACTCCAAGGGCTTTCATCGTTTGTCAGCATAACTCTTTTGACAACTTTGATCCGCTAGAAGATTGTTTCGAATCTGAAGGATCTTGTCGGTTGTTTCTTGAATTAATTCTGGACCGGTGATTTGTGCTACCCCAATCTCGTGCCAACATACTGGAGATCGGCACTTACGACCATATAAATCTTCAAAAGGAGCCATGCCGATACTTGAATGATAGCTATTGTTGTACGAAAATTCCACTAATGGTAGGTGAGCGTCCCTGTTCCCTTTGAAGTCTATGACACATGCTCGCAGCATGTCTTCAAGGGTTTGGATGGTGCGTTCAGATTGGCCATCAGTTTGAGGATGAAAAGCGGTACTGAGGTCTAATCATGTACCCAAGGCGGTTTGTACGGCTCGCCATGTTCGTGAAGTGAAACGACCATCACGGTCTGAAATGATGCTTATTGGTACACCGTGACGACTTACGATCTCGCTGATGTAGATACGAGCTAACTTCTCGTTCTTGAAGTCCTCGCGAATCGGGATGAAGTGAGATGACTTTGTAAGACGATCGATTATTACCCATATGGTGTCATACCCACTGGAGGTGCGAGGTAACCCGGTAATGAAATCCATGGTTATGTTTTCCCACTTCCATACAGGTATTTCGGGTTGGACTAGAAGTCCTGAAGGTCTTTGATGTTCAGCTTTTACTTTGGAACAGGTAAGGCACTTGGAAACAAAAACAGCGATATCCTTTTTCATGCCAGGCCACCAGTAGGTGTATCGTAGGTCTTGAAACATCTTGTCGGCTCATGGGTGTACAGAGTATCGTGTTTTGTGCGCCTCATTCATGAGGAAATCACGAAGGTTATCGCGATCAGGAATCCATATGCGATTTAAATAGTATAGAATACCGTCGGATTTGGTTTCGATTTTGAGTTCAGCTCCACATGACAGCTCATCGCGTACGTCATTTTCTGTTACAGAAACATGTTGAGCTGCTCGGATTCGATCTTTGACGTCGGTTATGATTTGCGAACATAGAAGACGAATGGAGATCGCATAACCTTTTCGACTGAGCGCATCAGCCACCACGTTTCCCTTGCCAGGATGATACCGAATTTCACAGTCGTAGTCGTTGAGAAGTTCGACCCATCTTCGTTGCCTCATATTCAACTCCTTCTGGTTGAAGATATGTTGGAGACTTTTGTGGTCAGTGTATATTTCACACTTGGTACCATAGAGGTAATGTCTCCATATCTTGAGAGCGAACACAACGGCTCCAAGTTCCAGGTCGTGGGTGGTGTAATTCTTCTCATGAACTTTGAGTTGCCTAGAAGCATAGGCTATCACTTTTCCTCTTTGCATCAATACACAGCCTAGCCCTTGCCCCGATGCGTCGCAATATACCACAAAGTCATCGCAACCCTCAGGGAGTGTGAGGATAGGTGCGTCACAAAGTTTTTGCTTTAGAGTTTGGAAGGCTTCCTCTTGTTTAGGTCCCCATACGAAGGGTTTTCCTTTATGAGTCAAAGCCGTGAGTGGTACAGCAATACGGGAAAAATTGGCAATGAAGCGTCGATAGTAACCAGCCAAACCAAGAAATGACCTTACCTCGGTAGGGGTACGTGGCGCTTGCAATTCCTGCACTGCCTTGATTTTTGAAGGATCAACATGAATTCCCTTGTCATTGACGACATGTCCAAGGAATTGTACTTCTCCTAACCAGAATTCGCATTTTGAGAACTTAGCGTAGAGCTTTTCAGTCCTTAAGAGTGTAAGATGAGTCGAAGGTGCCGTTCATGATCGGATTTAGACTTGGAGTAGATAATGATGTCGTCGATGAAGACTATGACGAAACGGTCGAGGTTGGGTTTGCATACCCTATTCATTAGATCCATGAAGACAGCGGGGGCGTTGGTTAAACCGAATGGCATGACCATGAATTCGTAATGACCGTAACGAGTCCGGAAGGCGGTCTTTGGGATATCTTCTTCATGTACTCTGAGCTGATGATAACCAGAACGAAGGTCGATTTTTGAAAAGCAGGTGGCGCCTTGAAGTTGGTCTAGGAGGTCATCAATGCGAGGTAGTGGATAGCGATTTTTAACCGTTAACTTGTTGAGTTCTCTATAATCAATGCACATGCGAAACGTTCCATCTTTCTTCTTCACAAAGAGAACAGGTGCACCCCAAGGCGAGGAGCTAGGACGTATGAATCCTTTGTCAGTCAGCTCTTGCAGTTGACTGGCCAGCTCTTGCATTTCGGATGGGGCTAACCTATAAGGAGATTTTGCGACTGGTGTAGCGCCAGGTACAAGATCGATGTGGAATTCAACTTCTCTCACAGGAGGAAGTCCTGAAATGTCGTCGGGAAAGACTTGTGGGAATTCTTTCACAACTGGGATATCTTCGAGTTTCCTCTCCCTGTTTCCCTTTTTGACGACGTGAGTTAGGAATGCGACATAGTTCTTGCGGAGATATCTTCGGGCTTGAAGGCACGACATTAGTTTGAGTCCTTTCGAAGGGGTTTCTCCAAAAATACGTAGGGTCTGACCGTCTGCAAGAGGAATGCGAATGAACTTTTCGTGGCACACTACTTCAGCGTGATGCTGGCTGAGCCAGTCCATACCGATTATAACAACGAAACTTCCCAACTTCATAGGAATGAGGTCGACTGGAAAATCATGATCGTTTAGAGTGAGGGTACAATTGCGTATAATAGAATTCAATGAAACGGGTTTTCCGTCAGCAACTTCCACCGTTAGAGATTCCGTGAGATTAACACGAGTTTGGTTGAGGATATGTTCGAATTCTAAGGACACAAAACTCTTATCCGCGCCAGTATCGAAAAATATGGATGCATAACTACCATTGATGAGAAACGTACCGTTGACCACGTTGTTGTTAGCCCTGGCTTGGTTGGCATTGATGTTGAAAGCTCTTCCTCTGGCAGGTGGAGGAGCTTGGTTAGCTTGGTTTACCGGATTTGCTTCGGCTTGGGCATGGATGATGTTCACCAAGCATGGACAAGTGTTCCTGATGTGGTTTAGGTCCCCACAGTTGTAACAAGCTCGCATGGGTTGCATCATGGGGTAGTTGGGTTGGTAGTAAGGTTGAGCTATGTGTTGCGCGGGTGGTAGAAGTAAAGGTTGTTGGGCTTGACCCACTATCTGATTTTGGGTTTGGGGTGGAGGTTGATTGCGGTTCATTCGTTGAAGGGTACGACAGATTTGGATGGTGTGACCCGCACGGCCACAGCTTGTGCAATGTTGGCAGGGATTTTCAGGAGGGTGATGGTACTGACAACGGTTGCATTTTGGGTGTGGGCCGGTGTATGGCTTTTTGAATGGTGCAGCTGAAGGAGCAATTTGGGTGATTGGTGCAGCAGTGATAGGAGGGTTGGTTTGAGTGACAGCAAAATTCTTGCCATTACGTTTCCTCTTACCAGCAAACTTTGAGGATGAGACTGAGTGGTTTGTAGTTGGGGCCTCAATGGGGGCTTTCTTCTTCTCATCTTTGAATTTGCCGTTTCGGATGCGATTCTCAGTGAGTTCTGTAGCTAATTCCATTGCAGCTTCAAGTGTTGCAGGCGAAGTGCTTAAAACCGAATCTTGGATTTTCGAGGGGAGACCTCGAATGTAATGTTCAATTAAGCGGTACAAGGGGGTGAACAAGTTGGGGATCATCTGGTTCAGCTCTAGAATCTCTTGTTATAGGAAGTGTGATCTCCTTCCTTTTGTTTCAGTGTGTGGAATTCGTCTTCCAGCTTTTTGATTTCGCTTCTTGGACAGAAGCGTCTTGTCATGAGTTCCCTTAACTCTTCCCATGTTAAGGCCATGGCATCTTCAACTCCTCGCTTACCCTTTTCCGTGTTCCACCAGGTAAGGGCAACCCCAAACAGTCTTCCAGTTGCATAACGTACCTTGCGATCCTCGGGACAATCGCAATTGAGGAAAGTGTTTTCCATTTCTTCAAACCAGTGAAGGAGGGCGGTAACACCTTCGGTCCCTTCATATTTTGGGGGATCGCAAGATTTGAAGTGTTTGTAGGAGCACTTTTTGGAGGGAGGGTTGGCGACGCTCTGGTCTTCTTGGTTGGGAGGGTTGATGGGATTTGCGGTGAGAGCTTGTTGAACTTGAATCACGATGTCAGGAAGCACTGCGACCATTTGTTTAGCAATTTGTGTGGCCAAGCATTCATTTGATCTTCCTGACTTTCTACCTCCACGTAGTTGCCTAGCCGACATCTACAGGAACATACATAGGAAGATTGTGAGTTTAAGAATTTTCTAGGTGTCATGTGTCGTAAAAAGAATGAAAAACAACATAATTGGCAATAATTTAACTACATCCATAGGATGTCTTGGGTTTGCTCATGTTTGGGCCTCCAATGTCCCCCATACCATCGCCTGTGTAGTCATGTGGGCCCCCATGACTATTGGGCTTGGTAGGATTCACATTGGTGTTGGCGGATTAACACTCGCACCACCCGAATGAAAATCGTAAAATATGATTGCGAGATGTATGGTAGGAGGGTGTCCAGGTGTAGACACAATGACAACTCAAAGTGGGGTTAGCTCACACGACGTTTGGTATAGCATGCTTTGGCCTAATAGGTCCTTCGTACTCTCATCGTTAGTCCCCAGGTAGGCAAACTGGTCCTTTATTTTGGATTTATACGAATGCCAAGCCTAGACAGGACGTTCCGACTACCGGTACTCGTACCCTTCAAGTTACTACATGCCCGTCATGAGAACTCACTTTGATGTGATTTGAAAAAAAATACAAAAATCATTGCAGAAATCATGGGAATCGTGAGGTGTGTGTTCTCATGGATATGATATGTTATGAGGATATGATTCATGATGAGCATTGCATAATAACATGTATTTGTGAGTGTTCTTGCATAACATTGAGTGTGAAAATAAACATGAAACATATAAACATCATGAATTTTGCATGTAACGCATAAACAATTAAAATTTAATCAACTATAGTGTAGGCTCTAAGGGTCTAATAACCTATCCTATATCCCTATAGTCACAAGCTCTGATACCAATCTGTCACACCCCGACCCGCAGCGGAATAAAAGTCGAGGCATAATTGGGTTATCACCAAAGCCCATGATATTTACTAAGATGTTTCATATTTATTAAATTCAAATTACCACTTAAATATCCAAAACAAAATTCATACAATTACAAGAAAATGAAACTATATAATTATTCCAATGCTTAAACTTGTTTATTCTTCTAGGCCTTCCTATGTGTTTCTTGTCTCAGCTGGATCACCTGTATCATGTGTAAAACGGGGGAGATTTTGGGTCAACAAAAGTTGGCTAGTGAACCTTGATAAAACATTGTTACTAATTTCTTGTTTTATTTAATAAGGAAAATTTGGGCAATAATCACATGTGAGCAAACATATATAAATAAACAATCACAAACCACTTTGGATGAGTATATGACATGAATGATGATGTATGTGAGATCAAGGCTCAATCAAACGGAGCCGATCTAATGAGGCACCTGATGCTCAACCCGTATCCCACGGGGAACTGATGGGCCTAATGAAATGCGTGCACTGAAAATGATAAATCCAATCTACATATAATTCACACAACAATTGATACACATTTGATACACATTTGATCACGGATATGATGTATGCACAAGTGCTTAAGTAAAATAAAAAGAATTATACGACACATGATACACCCCAAAACATGATTAAAACGGGGAATTGGTATAGTTCACTCACAGTGGGTGCGTTCTTGGATGACGATGAATGCGCACGAATTTATGATTCAACCGACGAGGGAAAAACTAACCTAAATAATAACGAGATGATTCGATAAATAAATAAATTTTATTTGAGATTTATATTTTTAATTAGTGCTCTTAATGGGATTCTTAGATCTATTTTTGTGAGTTAAGTGGAATTTTCTAACTTTAAAAATCTTATTTTTAAGTATTTTTAAACAATTTTTCAATTAATTAAATAAGAAAAAAAATAATAAAAATGGTTGACTTTCTGACAGTTGACCGGGTCTGACCGGTCAACTGTGTTTATTCTAAGCAGCGCGTGGGATCGAACTCGGGACCTTGCGTTTGTGTGCACGCAGCTCTACCAACTGAGCTACGTGTCTAACCCGAAATATTCTCTGTTTTAATTATATATATATACTAATTAACTTTAACATTATATAGTTTTTATTAAAAATGATTTAATATGGCCGAACCGGTTGCAGAGACCCGGAGTCGAACTCGGGACCTTCGGTTCGAGTGCGCACAGCCCAACCAGTTGGGCTGTGTGTCTAATCTGTTTAACTAATGGATTATATTCTTCTTATGTATTTACTGTGACTTGATCTGATTAGGTTTCAAAAATGTTGGTTTTATTTCTGAAAGTCGGTAACATGTGCGATTTGAAACCGGGACGTGCGTGTTTTATTTGCACACAGTCCACCGCTGGACTGTGTGTCTAACCCGGTTAAATACACGATTTTTATTACATTAATATACAACCCAACTTCGTCTTCTTCATTAAGAAGAACTCAGAACAGTGAAATCCGATTGTTTTGTTTAATCAACTAACAACTTATAGTTGATTGAAAATAGAATAGAAAGGTGAAGATTAAGTAATATGGTATACCAAACAGAGAGTTTTCTTCAGAATTCTCGCAAGATTTCGTCGGTTCTGATTTTGCGATTTCCGGCTGTATGAATTGTTTTAACAGTTTTGATTATTGGTCTAAACAATTAAAGTATAAATCAAGAGATAGCAGGGAGGTTTAGACAATTATACCGTCTGAAGACAATTGCGGTTTTATGTTCAGTGATTCCGGCGATATTCCGGCGAGTGCAGAGGAACTTCGGCGACGTGCTCTGGGAGGATTAAAGCTTCGAAAGAGTGTGTGGTTCTGAGCGAAAGGGTTACCAGATGTTTGAGTGGGTATTTATAGGGAAGAACAGGATGAATTGGGTTCGAATTTCGGTCTTGATTCGCGGTCAAAGGTTTCCGGCGGTTATGACCGAAATTGATGGTTAGGCATCGGTTATAACTGATGTCGGAATTAGTTTACGCGTTTCAGTCAAAGGAAACAGTCACAATTGCGAAAATCTCGGTTTTTCCGGCGACTGCAAGTTCTGGGCGCGCTGATTACCGGTTTTGACTTTCGGGTTTTACTTTAAATGTTATTTGTTTCTGTATTTGACACAAGTGAAGTGTGTGGCTGAGCGGTGTGTTGTGTGTTTGTGCTTGCGGGTGACCCGGGTTCGAAACCCGGCGTCTCCTTTTTATTTTTTATTCACTATTTATTATTATTTATAAATTATGGTTTTTAAATTCTAATGTATTTATTAATTATGTATTGTTTAAAATTAATCTGAATAATAAATACGCAACGAAACTTATAACTGATTATTTGATTAATAAACAAAGCGGGTTTGGAAACCCGTTTTTCGACGAATGTTACATCAATATTATACCGAAACAAAGAAACACGGCGTGACCGGCGAGTTACCGATTCCTCCGGCGAGTCCTCGTCTTCTCCGGTGAATACCGGCGGTTGAGCGGGTTTTCCGGCGTGCTTTGGTTTGTCTAACAGAAACAGAGAGAGAAAGTTGAGAGGGGGAGTGAGAGGATCGAGATGGGTGTGAGGATGAATGGTTGAAGTGTAGTCAGGTATTTATAGGTGTTCACGGTATCGAATTTGGTCACGTTCTTGGCCAAGTTCTTGATTGATTAAGTTACGGTAATGAACCAAAAATCGTAATCCCGAAGAATTAGCGACGACATCTATGGAAAGTTGACAGCTTGGTAAAGGTTGTGTTCTCGTTGGGTTACGTCTTGGCGGGAAATTGGAATTCGAGCTCGAACTAAATTTGTATATAAATATTAAACAGTTGGGATTTGGAACGGTTGAGGGCTTAGCCCGACTGGTTCTTGTGTGTTTCGCTAATTCCCGAACCGGGTTGGCGCGGGTTCGAATCCCGGCCACCCTTTTAAATCCTATTATTATTTTTTATTAAGTCTTTTAATGGTCTATATAATATTTATTGTTTATTTATTATATTATTTTATTAAGGTTGTTTTTAGACATTAATTATTATTAGTATTTATATATGAAATATTAAAAAGAATAAAAAATAACTGCACGATAAAAATACACTTTGGTTGATAGATTGGGGCGGGTTTTCGAAACCCGATTTACACAAATGTTACAGTATCCCTACTTTTAGAAATTTCGTCCCGAAATTTAAGTAGTAGTTGTAACCGAAAAAAGATGCGGGTACTTTTCGCGCATTGAGTCTTCACGTTCCCAGGTAAACTCGGGTCCTCGTTTTGACTCCTAGCGTACCCTGACGATTGGAATACGACTTCGACTTAAACGTTTTTCACCGAAATTCATGATTTCCACTGGTCTTTCAACGAAGTGCATTAATTCATCGACTTGAATATCTTCCAGAGGGATGTGGAAGTTTTTGTCGGCGAGGCACTTTTTCAAGTTTGATACATGGAAAGTGAGATGTATCCTGTTGAGTTCTTCTGGTAGGTCAAGCTTGTAGGCTACAGGACCTACTCTTTCGAGTATTTTGAAAGGTCCTACGTAACGTGGTGCTAGCTTGCCTTTTTGACCAAAACGAACCACTCCCTTCCACGGTGATACTTTCAGAAGTACTTGATCACCAACGCCAAACTCCAAGGGCTTTCGTCGTTTGTCAGCATAACTCTTTTGACGACTTTGAGCCGCTAGAAGATTGTTTCGAATTTGAAGGATCTTGTCGGTTGTTTCTTGAATCAATTCAGGTCCGGTGATTTGCGCTTCACCAATCTCGTGCCAACATACTGGAGATCGGCATTTACGACCATATAAAGCTTCGAAAGGAGCCATGCCGATACTTGAATGATAGCTATTGTTGTACGAAAACTCGACTAACGGTAGATGAGCGTCCCAATTTCCTTTGAAGTCTATGACACATGCTCGAAGCATGTCTTCGAGGGTTTGGATGGTGCGTTCAGATTGACCATCAGTCTGAGGGTGAAAGGCGGTGCTAAGGTCTAACCGTGTACCCAAAGCGGTTTGTACGGCTCGCCATGTTCGTGAAGTGAAACGACCATCACGGTCTGAAATGATGCTTAACGGTACACCATGACGGCTTACGATCTCGTTGATGTAGATACGAGCTAACTTCTCGTTATTGAAGTCCTCGCGAATCGGAATGAAGTGAGCTGATTTTGTAAGACGATCAATGATTACCCATATGGTGTCATACCCACTGGAGGTGGGAGGTAACCCGGTAATGAAGTCCATGGTTATGTTTTCCCACTTCCATACAGGTATTTCGGGTTGGACTAGAAGTCCTCAAGGTCTTTGATGTTCAGCTTTCACTTTGGAACATGTAAGGCACTTGGAAACAAAAACAGCGATATCCTTTTTCATGCCAGGCCACCAGTAGGTGTATCGTAGGTCTTGATATATCTTATTGGCTCCTGGGTGTACAGAGTATCGTGTTTTGTGTGCCTCATTCATGAGGAAATCATGAAGGTTGTCGTGATCGGGAATCCATATGCGGTTTAAATAATATAGAATACCGTCGGATTTGGTTTCAATTTTGAGTTCAGCTCCACATGACAGCTCATCGCGTACGTCATTTTCCGTTACAGAGATATGTTGAGCTGCCCGGATTCGATCCTTGATATCGGTTATGATTTGCGAACATAGAAGACGAATGGAGTTCACATAACCTTTTCGACTGAGCGCATCAGCCACCACGTTTGCCTTGCCAGGATGATACCGAATTTCACAGTCGTAGTTGTTGAGAAGTTCGACCCATCTTCGTTGCCTCATATTCAACTCCTTCTGGTTGAAGATATGTTGGAGACTTTTGTGGTCAGTTTATATTTCACACTTGGTACCATAGAGGTAATGTCTCCATATCTTGAGAGCGAACACAACGGCTCCAAGTTCCAGGTCGTGGGTGGTGTAATTTTTCTCATGAACTTTGAGTTGCCTAGAGGCATAGGCTATAACCTTTCCTCTTTGCATTAATACACAGCCTAGACCTTGCCCTGATGCGTCGCAATAAACCACAAAGTCATTGCAACCCTCAGGGAGTGTAAGGATAGGTGCGTCACAAAGCCTTTGCTTTAAAGTTTGGAAGGCCTCCTCTTGCTTAGGTCCCCAAATGAAGGGTTTTCCCTTGTGGGTCAAGGCCGTGAGCGGAACGGCGATACTAAAAAATTTGCAATGAAGCGTCGGTAATAACCAGCCAAGCCAATAAATGACCTAACTTCGGTAGGGGTGCGTGGCGCTTGCCATTCTTGTACTGCCTTGATTTTCGAAGGATCGACATGAATCCCTTTGTCATTGACGACATGACCAAGGAATTGTACTTCTCTTAACCAGAATTTGCATTTTGAGAACTTAGCGTAAAGCTTTTCGGTCCTTAAGAGTGTAAGAATGAGTCGAAGGTGTTGCTCATGATCGGATTTTGACTTGGAGTAGATAAGAATGTCGTCGATGAAGACTATGACGAAACGGTCGGGATAGGGTTTGCATACCCTATTCATCAAATCCATGAAGACAGCGGGGGCGTTGGTTAACCGAAGGGCATAACCATGAACTCGTAATGACCATAACGAGTTCGGAAGGCAGTTTTTGGAATATCTTCTTCGCGCACTCTAAGCTGATGATAACCAGAACGAAGGTCAATTTTGGAAAAACAGGTGGCGCCTTGAAGTTGGTCTAGAAGGTCATCAATACGAGGCAGTGGATAGCGATTCTTAACCGTCAATTTGTTGAGTTCTCTATAATCAATGCACATGCGAAACGTTCCATCTTTCTTCCTCACAAAAAGAACGGGCGCACCCAAGGCGATGAGCTAGGACGTATGAATCCTTTGTCAGTCAGCTCTTGCAGTTGACTGGCCAACTCTTGCATCTCGGATGGGGTAACCTATAGGGAGATTTTACGACCGGTGTAGCACCAGGCACAAGATCTATTCGAAATTCGACTTCTCGCGCAGGAGGAAGTCCTGAAACGTCGTCGGGAAAAACTTTCGGGAATTCTTTCACAATTGGAATATCTTCGAGCTTCCTCTCCTTGCCTTCCTTCTTGACGACGTGAGCTAGAAATGCGACGTAATTCTTGCGAAGATAACTTCTGGCTTGAAGGCAGTAATCAATTTGAGCCCTTTCGAAGGAGTTTCCCCAAAGATACGTAGTGTCTGACCGTCGGTGAGAGGAATACGAATGAACTTTTCATGGCACACCACTTCAACGTGATGCTGGCTGAGCCAGTCCATACCGATGATAACATCGAAACTTCCCAATTTCATAGGAATGAGATCAATCGAAAAATCGTGATCATTTAGGGTGAGAGTACAATCGCGTATAATAGAATTTAATGAAATGGGTTTTCCGTCAGCAACTTCCACCGTCAGAGATTCAACGAGATTATCACGAGGTAGGTCGAGAATAGATTCGAATTCTAAAGACACAAAGCTCTTATCCGCACCAGTATCGAATAATATGGATGCATAACTACCATTTACGAGAAACGTACCGTTGACCACATTGTTGTCAGCCCTGGCTTGGTTGGCATTGATATTGAAAGCTCTTCCTCTAGCAGGTGAAGGAGCTTGGTTAGCTTGGTTTACGGGGTTTGCTTGAGCTTGGTCATGGATGATGTTCACCAGGCGTAGGCAAGTATTCCTGAAGTGGTTTGGGTCCCCACAATTAAAACAGGCTCGTATGGATTGCATCATGGGGTAGTTTGGTTGGTAGTAAGGTTGGGCTATGAGTTGTGCAGGTGGTAGAATTAAGGGTTGTTGGGCTTGGCCCACCATTTGATTTTGGGTTTGGGTTGGAGGTTGACTGCGGTTTGATCGCTGAAGGGTACGGCAGGTTTGGATAGTGTGACCCGCACGGCCACAACTTGTGCAATGTTTGCAAGGGTTTTCAGGAGGGTGATGGTATTGGCAACGGTTACACTTTGGGTGTGGGCCAGTGTATGGCCTTTTGAATGATGCGGCTGGAGGGGCAACTTGGGTGATTGGAGCAGCAGTGATGGGAGGGTTGGTTTGGGTAACAGCAAAGTTCTTGCCATTTCGCTTCCTCTTACCAGCAAACTTCGAGGATGAACCTGAGTGGTTTGGAATTGGGGTCTCAATGGGTGTTTTCTTCTTCTCATCTTTAAAATTGCATTTCGAATGCGATTTTCAGTGAGTTCCGTAGCTAACTCCATTGCGGCTTCGAGTGTTGCAGGCGAAGTGCTTAAAACATAATCTTGGATTTTCGAGGGGAGACCTCGAATGTAGTGTTCAATTAAGCGGTATAATGGGTGAACAGATTGGGAACCATTTGGTTCAACTCAAGAAACCTCTTGTTGTAGGAGGTGTGATCCCCTTCTTTTTGCTTTAGAGCATAGAATTCATCTTCAAGCTTCTTGATCTCGCTTCTAGGGCAGAAACGACTTGTCATGATCTCTCTTAATTCTTCCCATGATAAAGCCATGGCGTCATCTACACCTCGCTTACCTTTTTCCGTGTTCCACCAGGTAAGGCTACCCCAAACAATCTTCCAGTCGCGTAACGTACCTTACGGTCTCAGGACAGTCGCAATTGAGAAAGGTGTTTTCCATCTCCTCAAACCAGTGAAGGAGAGCGGTGACACCTTCAGTCCCTTCATATTTTGGGGGACGCAGGACTTGAAGTGTTTGTAGGTGCATTTGGGGGTTTTGGGAGGAGGGTTGGCGACGTTTTGGTCTTCTTGGTTGGGAGAGTTGATGGAATTAGCGGTGAGAGCTTGCTGAACTTGTAGCACAATGTCAGGAAGCACTGTGGCCATTTGTTTAGCAATTTGCGTGGCCAAGCGTTCGTTTGACTTTCCTGACCTTCTACCTCCACGTAATTGCCTAGCAAACATCTACAGGAATATATGTAGGGAGATTGTGAGTTCAAGAATTTTCTAGGTGTCATGTGTCGTAAAAAGGAATGAAAACAACATTTATAAATAATTGAAAATAACTTAACTACATCCATTGGATGTCTTGGGCTTGCTCATGTTTGGGCCTCCAAATGTCTCCCATACCATTGCTTGTATAGTCATGTGGGCCCCCATGACTATTGAGCTTGGTAGGGTTCACATTGGTGTCGGCTGGTTAACACCCGCATCACCCGAATGAAAATCGTAAAACATGATTGCGAGATGTAAGGTCGGAGGGTGTCCAGGTGTAGACACAATGAAAACTCAAAGTGGGGTTAGTTCACACAACGTTTGGTATAGCATGCTTTGGCCTAATGGGTCCTTCGTACTCTCATCGTTAGTCCCCAGGTAGGCAAACTGGTCCTTTATTTTGGATTTATACGAATGCCAAGCCTAGACAGGATGTTCCGACTACCGGTACTCGTACCCTTCCAGTTACTACATGCCCATCGTGAAAACTCACTTTGATATGATTTTAAAAATATGAAAACATTGCAAAAATCTTTGAAAAGAAAACATGGAAATTGTGAAATCGTGAGGTGCGTGCTTTCATGGATATGATATGTTATGAGGATATGAACTATGATGAGCATTGCATATTAACATGTACTTGTGAGAGTGCTTGCATAATATTGTGTGTGAAAATAAACATGAAACATATAAACATCATGAATTTTGCATGTAACAGATAAACAATTAAAATCTAATCAACTATAGTATAGGCTCTAAGGGTCTAATAACCTATCCTATATCCTATAGTCACAAGCTCTGATACCAATCTGTCACACCCTGACCCGCAGCGGAATAAAAGTCGGGGCATAATTGGGTTATCACCAAAGCTCATGATATTTACTAATAAGTATCATATTTATTAATTCCAAATTAACCTTGAATATCCAACACAGAATTTAAGCAAATACAAACAATAAACCAACAGATTGTCCCAACTAAATAACTCGATTATTCTTCTAAGGCCATCCTAGGTGTTTCTTTCCTCAACTTGATCACATGTATCATGCGTAAAATAGAGAAAATTTGGGTTAATAAAAGTTGGCGATTGAACCTTGATAAAACAATTAAGTATATAAATATTACTGTTGTTTATATAAAATTGTGCGTAAATCACATGTGAGCAAATGTATACATGTAACAAATCACAAACCACATTGTATGAGCATATGACATAATGGATGATGTATGTGAGATCAAGGCTCAATCAAACGGAGCCTATCTAATGAGGCACCTGATGCTCAACCCGTATCCCACGAGGAGCTGATGGGCCTAATGAAATGATTGCACTAAAAAAACGTATCCACATAATAATCACATAACAAACCATACACGTTTGATCAGGAAATGATATTAGCACAAGTGTTAGATAAAATTAAGAAATTGTACGACACATGATACACCCCAAAACGTGATTAAAACGGGGAATTTGTAGAGATTCACTCACTTAGGTTGCGTATAGATTCTTGGGGATATCGCACGAGTAAAGTTGAAGAATCGACAAAGAGTTTAACCTAGATTAAAATAGTGAACCGTCAAGGTTTTTGAATTACGTTACGGAATGGTATGAAGTTGATTATTTTAGATGGTGTTTTAATCATTTGCTTTCGATTACGCTTAAATTTGATAACGTTAAAAGATTTTAACATTATAACGATACAGGTTCATGGCAAGATGTATTAATACAAGTTTACTAGTTTGTATTAAACCATTAATAAATTATAATAATGAGATTTATAATAATATAACAGTAATAATTATCTATAATTAATAATAAAACAAATGATAATATTTGAAGTAATAAACTTTACAATTTTTATAAAAAAGTACTGATTCTAATTAAGAACTAATAATAATAATAATTTTATAAGTTTTACTAATTAAACATGAAGATACTGATTTCAGACCTTTTACATAAACAATTTATTTTTTAAACAGCCCAAACTAAAAATGTTGGCCTCGAAAGAATAATAATAAAAAAATATTAGCCCACACAGGAGCCGACCCAAC
The DNA here is from genome assembly GCA_947069175.1 of Scalesia atractyloides. NCBI lineage: Eukaryota > Viridiplantae > Streptophyta > Magnoliopsida > Asterales > Asteraceae > Scalesia > Scalesia atractyloides. The sequence goes on along the minus strand of CAMTDV010000083.1, from coordinate 39,289 downwards.
AGAGCACCAAGTAACAACAGCGAACAAACAGGAGCAAGCCGGGGTTGAACTCGGTACCTCCGTTCATTTCGGGCGCGCCAAACACCGCTGGGCTATGCCAAGTTTGGTGTTGATGTTTATGTTTTTATTAGTTATAAGCTTCCTTTAACTGTCGTCTTCTTCACTTAGAACAAATAAACGTATACTGAAGTTTAACAATAACGAGTTTCCGTTTGATTAATCGTTAGTTCGAGTTAAAGTGGTTGCAAACTAACAAGGACAAGGATCAAGATTATACCGAAACAAAGAAACGCGGCGTGACCGGCGAGTCCTCGTCTTCTCCGGTGAATACCGGCGGTTGAGCGGGTTTTCCGGCGTGCTTTGGTTTGTCGAACAGAAACAGAGAGAGAAAGTTGAGAGGGGGAGTGAGAGGATCGAGATGGGTGAGAGGATGAATGGTTGAAGTGTAGTCAGGTATTTATAGGTGTTAATGGTATCGAATTTGGTCACATTCTTGGCCAAGTCTGTCACACCCCGACCCGCAGCGGAAAAGGTGACCGGGGCATGATTGGGTTATCATCAAAGCTCATGACATTTATTATACGTTTCATATTCATTAGATACAATTTAATAGGAAATTTACAACTATAATTACATCATGACCTAACATCAATCTAAGCTTCTTTGTTTTCTTCTAAGGCATTTCCTATGTTTTCCTTGCTTCATCCTGTTCACCTGTATCATGTGTAAAAAGGTTTTTGGATCAACAAAAAGTTGGCGAGTGAATCCTATGGAAAACATTTGAACAAGTTTATTTAATTGATTATGAAATGAGTGCACAACCACACATGAGTAAAAATAGATATAAACTTATTCAACAATCATTAGATATTAAATAAAGCACACATGAACAATAATGGAACGTTTAGAGGCACGCGTTGCTCTACTCGTCTCTCACGAGGAACTGATGGGCCTAATGAATGAATTGCATAAACATGATAATATGAAAGACATAACTACAAACAATATAAACTCAATGATACACACATGAACAATAATGGATTGGTTTTGAGGCACGCGTTGTTCAACTCGTCTCCCACGAGGAACTGATGGGCTTAATGAATGAATTTCATATAATTTGACAAAATGAAATAAGTAATCACAACAATATAAACAATCTAAGTTTAGATCACGATATGGTATGGCACAAGTTTAAATAAACGAGTTAATTATTTTGTGACACATGACACACCCCAAAACGTGTAATTAAAAAGGGGAGTTGTAAGATTCACTCACAGTAGGTGCGTTCGGTTGATGATGTTGAATGCACACGAAGTGGTTTTAACCACGAGTGAAATTAACCTAGATAAATAGCATTATGGTTCGGTAAGTAAACGGATTTTATTGATCCATTTTAGTAGGATTGTTGGGTGTATTTTTGTGAGTTTAAGGCTATTTTCTAACCTTAAAAATGTTATTTTTAAGTATTTTAAATTGATTTTTAATTAAAATAAATAAATAAAATAATAAAAAATTTTGACTTTTTTTGACCGTTGACCGTTGACCTTGACCGTTGACCGGTTCATATGCGTGTATATGTGCGCTGAGTGAGGCTCGAACCCGAGACCTCCCGTACGCGTGCACGCAGCTCTACCAACTGAGCTACGTGTCTAACCCGAAATATTTCTGTTTTTTAATTATATTTATATATTAATTAGATTAATCGAAAATCATTTATTTTAAAAATGATTTAACTGAATCGGACCGGTGCGCTCCACAGGTCTCGAACCCGGGACCTGTGGGTTGCGTTAACACACAGTCCACCGCTGGACTGTGTGTTTAACATGTTATATAAACCGATTTTTATTATACTTAAATACAAACTAAGTATTTTCATTTCTGACTTATTTAAAAAGGTAGATAATTGTCCGAGTCGGTGCAGTAGACCGGACTCGAACTCGTGACGTGTGATTTAAACATACACACAGTCCACCGCTGGACTGTGTGTCTATCTTGGTTATTATTCCGATTATTATTATACTTAACATATATATAAAATGAATCCGGTTCAGTTAACAAAAAATGACATTTTTATTAAGGCAGCGTGTGTGGGACAAGATTCGAACTCGAGACGTTAGTGTGTTTATTGTGCACACAGTCCACCGCTGGACTGTGTGTCTAACCTGAGTTATAACTTGATTTTAATTATACTTATATGTTACCGAACTTCGTCTTCTTCGTCCGTTTTTAACCAGAATCGGAAATCCGACTGGTTCAATGTTTTAATCGGTTTCTTTAGCTTTCTTTAGTTAATTACAAGTGAGATTAAAGAAAAAGAATGAACGATTTAAGCGTGAGGTATACCGACTGGATTCCTCTGTTTCTCCGGCAGAACTCCGACGACAGCAACAGGTTCCGGCGTCGTGTGTCTTGCAGCAGCGAGTCTTCAGAAAGCTTATAAAGGACGTGGGTGACTTCGGTATAAGCTCAGGGGGTTTAGTAAAGCTTATAAGTGGAGGGTTCGGTTTTCCGGCGACGAGCAGAAGATTTCCGGCGAGTGAGTTTTCGCCGAGAAAGGGTGCGGTTTTGAGCGAAAATGTTTGCAGAGGTTCGAGGGGGTATTTATAAGGCAGGTTATCGATGAACTTGGTCCGATTTCCGACTTGATTCGTCGGTTATAATTTCTCCGGCGGTTATAGTTGGTGTCGCGGACTCAGTCGTCGGTTATAACCGATGTGTGTTTAAAGTTTACGTTATAACTGAAGGAATCGTTAAATTATTGGCGAGATCGCCGGGATTTCCGATGACCGCATTTGGGCGCCGGTTTTTGAATTCGGAATAACATGTTATGAATTTATTGTCTTCATTATTTAACAAGAGATACAAGTGGCGCAGTGGTTTAAGTGTTGAATGTTAAGTCTTTGTTTGACCCGGCGACTAACCCGGGTTCGAAACCCGGCAGGAACAATTTATTTTTATTTTCTTATTTTTGACAGTTTTTCAAAAACAAATTATATATTCCCATATAATAATTAATTATGTATCGTTTAAAAATATTTTGGGCATTAAATTCGCAACGAAATTTTTAACTGATTGTTCGGTTAATAAACGGAGCGGGTTTGGTAAAATCCGTTTTTGACGGATGTTACAGTATCCCCTGCTTTTTAGAAATTTCGTCCCGAAATTTAAATAGTGATATATTTGACAAAAAGAATGATGGTGTTTAGTTTGACCGTTACATGCTTAGAAGAAATAAGGTTTTAAGTTTTTGTTTGAGGCGGTAACGTTCCTTGTAAGGGTTAAGTACCCTATTACAGGAATCGCTTTTTGTTGCCTACTGTAAAAGTATTGATAAGCAGAATTGATTCGCTAACTATGATATCATGCATAAGAGTTTGGATATGTTTGGAAGGGTATGGTTATATCCTAAGGCAAAACTTCTAATACTACAACCTACATGGAACATAAATAAACACAACAGCTAATATTTGAACATAAATAAACACAACAGCTAATATCAGTAAGTTATGACTGGTTCTATGACTATAGAACATAAATAAACACAACAGCTAATATTTGAATCCACATTCTGATAGCATATATGTTTGAATGGTGGCAGTTCCTCTCTCGTTTGTTATGATGGAGAGGTTAGTTTATGTAGAAATGGAACACAATCCAATCTCTTTTAATAGCAAGATGATATAAATGTAACACAAATTTCAACCAAGGCAAATACTAAATCCTACATGGAACTTCTCATAACCGCCTGATAATGCCTCTGATCCTTTGGCAAGAATACTTATATATAGGAAGTACCAGCGGCGTATCCACCATATTCTTGCCAAATTTTCATTGGTTTTATCCACAAGTTATGATTAGTTACCAAGAAACTACTAAATCCTACATAGAACTTCTCATAACCGTCTGACAATGCCTCTGATCCTTTGACAAGAATACTTATATATAGGAAGTACCAGCGGCGTATCCACCATATTCTTGTCAAATTTTCATTGGTTTTATCAGTGAATTATGATTAGTCCTATATGACTCTACAACCAATACAACAAACACAAAATACTGAAATGAAAAATGTCTGTGCGATCAAGGCTCAATCAAACGGAGCCGATCGTATTGCATGTACTGAAAATGAAATTGTCTGTGCGATCAAGGCTCAATCAAACGGTGCCGATCGTATTGCATGTACTGAAAATAATAAACTTAATCTACAAACAGCCTATACATGGAACCTCTCATAACCGCCTGATAATTCCTCCGATCATTTGACAAGAATACTTATATATAGGAAGTACCAGCGGCGTATCCACCATATTCTTGTCAAATTTTCATTGACCTTATCCACAAGTTATGATTAGTTCTATGTGACTCTACTACAAACACAACAACCACAAAATACTGATAATGAAAATGTCTGTGCGATCAAGGCTCAATCAAACGGAGCCGATCGTATTGCATGTACTGAAAATGAAAATGTCTGTGCGATCAAGGCTCGATCAAACGGAGCCGATCGTATTGCATGTACTGAAAATGAATAACTTAATCTAAACAACAATCACACAAACAGCCTATGCATGGAACCTCTCATAACCGCCTGATAATGCCTCCGATCATTTGACAAGAATACTTATATATAGGAAGTACCAGCGGCGTATCCACCATATTCTTGTCAAATTCTCATTGACTTTATCCGCAAGTTATAATTAGTTCTACGCGACTCTACAACAAACACAATAACCACAAGATACTGATAATGAAAATGTCTGTGCGATCAAGGCTCAATCAAACGGAGCCGATCGTATTGCATGTACTGGAAATGAAAATGTGGGCACGCCAGGTTCAACCTCATAATGAAATGGGGAACATGCTCAACGCTCATAATATAATGGGGAGCGGCGGCCTATGAAATTGCATGTACTGAAAATGAAAATGTGGGCACGCCAGGTTCAACCTCATAATGAAATGGGGAACATGCTCAACGCTCATAAATGGGGAGCGGCGGCCTATGAAATTACATGTACTGAAAATAATAAACAATAATTACTCATACAGTCTACACATGGAACCTCTCATAACCGCCAGATAATGCTTCTGATCCTTCGACAAGAATACTTATATATAGGAAGTACCAGCGGCGTATCCACCATATTCTTGTCAAAGTTTCATTGGCTTTATCCTTAAGTTATGTTTGGTTCTATGTGATAAAGAAAAACATAAAACTAAACGATAGGAGTTGAATCTGGATCTTCGGTGAAGAGGACTAGTTGAGTATCTTCGCTTGGGCCGTCATTATCTTCGACCGGATTGGCGTTGATGTTGAAAACTCTTCCTCTTGCTGGTGGCCTAGCGGTTGGGTTTTCTTGGTTTACTTGGTTAACTGGGTTTGATTGGGCTTGAGTGTTGATGACGTTAACCAATTGAGGGCATGTGTTTCTAAAGTGGGTAGGGTCGCCACAATTGAAACAAGCTCGAACATATGGGAACATGGGGTATTGGGGTTGTTGATAGGTTTGGTTCATGGTTTGAGTAGGGGAAGAGATTTGGTTTTGAAAGGTGCGGCAAACCTTGCTCAAATGACCATAGCGTCCACAAGTTGCACATAGTCGACAAGGTAAGGTAAGGGGATGGTGATAAAAACAGTTGTTGCATCGAGGGTGAGGTCCAAGATATGGTTTCTTATTTGGGTAAGTTGAGTTGGGTGCCACTTGAGTGATTGGGATAGCTTGGATGGGTATGGCGTGTAAAACTGGTTGATTACGTTGGGTAGCAGCGAAAAGTTGCCCGTCTCTTTTTCTCTTTGGATTGGGTTGAGAAGGGGATTCGGTTTGGGTGGAGTCGGAGGTTTCAGTCGATTCTTTATCCTTCTACTTCTCCTCCTTGAAGTCTTTGTTCCGGATTCGGTTCTCGGTGAGCTCTGTAGCTAACTCCATTGCTGCTTCCAAGGTTGCAGGCGTGGTACTTATTACAGGGTCTTGAATCTTTGACGGAAGACCACGAATGTAGTGCTCGATCAAACGGTAAAGGGGAGTGAACATGTTGGGAACCATTTGATGTAACTCGAGGAATCTTTTGTTGTACGTGGTGTGGTCTCCTTCCTTTTGCTTCAACGAATAAAATTCATCTTCTAATTTCTTGATTTCGCTCCTTGGGCAAAATCGTCTGGTCATGATTTCCTTCAATTCATTCCAAGTTAAAGTCATAGCATCTTCAACACCTCGTTTGGCCTTCTCTGTATTCCACCAAGTAAGTGCTATCCCATATAATCGACCGGTAGCATATCGCACTTTGCGATCATCGGGACAATCGCAATTTAGAAAAGTGTTCTCCATTTCTTCAAACCAATGGAGGAGAGCAGTGACACCTTCAGTCCCTTTGTATTTCGGAGGGTCGCATGATTTGAAATGCTTGTAGGCGCATTTAGTGGTATTTGGGGGAGAGTTGATAATGTTTTGGTTTTCTTGATTGACAGGATTAGCGGTAAGTGCTTGTTGGACTTGGATTACAATGTTGGGTATTACTGCAGCCATTTGTTGAGCGATTAGGGCAGCCATGCATTCGCGGGCTTTCCCTGCTCTCGTCTTCCTACGGGCGTGGTTAGAAGACATCTACAAGGAATACACGTCAAGAGTATGAATTGGATGCTTTTGGGATCATAGGTCGCATTAGGAATGAACATTCATAAAATAATTATAGTAAAATAAATCTACTACATCCATAGGATGTCTTGGGCTTTGCTCGCCATTAGGCCCTACATGCCGCCATACTTTACCTTTGTAATCATGTGGGCCCCCATGAATACCGGTTTTTCATATGGTTCGCATGGGTTTGCCTGGTTGCGTACACTAAAACCCGGAGAAAATCGAGAAATATGTATACAACGTGTGATATTCGGAATGTGTCCAGGTGTAGACACGGTGACACCTCAAAGTGGGGTTCGTTCGAACGACGTTTGGTGTGGCATGCTTTGGCCTAATAGGTCCTTCGTACTCTCATCGTTAGTCCCCAGGTAGGCAAACTGGTCCGTTATATTGGATTTATACGAATGCCAACCTAGACAGGACGTTCCGACTACTGGTACTTGTACCCTTCCAGTTACTACATGCCCGTCGCATAACTCACTTTGATGAGATTTGAAAATTGCAACAAAATCTTTGAATAATGAGAGTATGAAAATGAATTGAATATATGAACATTGATATATGTATAATGAATATGTATATAAGCATGTATGTTCGACTGTAAATATAAACAAATATGAAACAAATAAATATCACAAGTTTGTATGTAACTACTTAATCAATTAAAATTTAGGCAGACTATAGTATAGGCTCTAAGGGTCTAATAACCTATCCTATATCCCTATAGTCATGGCTCTGATACCAATCTGTCACACCCCGACCCGCAGCAGAAAAGGTGACCGGGGCATGATTGGGTTATCATCAAAGCTCATGACATTTATTATACGTTTCATATTCATTAGATACAATTTAATAGGAAATTTACAACTATAATTACATCATGACCTAACATCAATCTAAGCTTCTTTGTTTTCTTCTAAGGCATTTCCTATGTTTTCCTTGCTTCATCCTGTTCACCTGTATCATGTGTAAAAGGTTTTTGGATCAACAAAAAGTTGGCGAGTGAATCCTATGGAAAACATTTGAACAAGTTTATTTAATTGATTATGAAATGAGTGCACAACCACACATGAGTAAAAATAGATATAAACTTATTCAACAATCATTAGATATTAAATAAAGCACACATGAACAATAATGGAACGTTTAGAGGCACGCGTTGCTCTACTCGTCTCTCACGAGGAACTGATGGGCCTAATGAATGAATTGCATAAACATGATAATATGAAAGACATAACTACAAACAATATAAACTCAATGATACACACATGAACAATAATGGATTGGTTTTGAGGCACGCGTTGTTCAACTCGTCTCCCACGAGGAACTGATGGGCTTAATGAATGAATTTCATATAATTTGACAAAATGAAATAAGTAATCACAACAATATAAACAATCTAAGTTTAGATCACGATATGGTATGGCACAAGTTTAAATAAACGAGTTAATTATTTTGTGACACATGACACACCCCAAAACGTGTAATTAAAAAGGGGAGTTGTAAGATTCACTCACAGTAGGTGCGTTCGGTTGATGATGTTGAATGCACACGAAGTGGTTTTAACCACGAGTGAAATTAACCTAGATAAATAGCATTATGGTTCGGTAAGTAAACGGATTTTATTGATCCATTTTAGTAGGATTGTTGGGTGTATTTTTGTGAGTTTAAGGCTATTTTCTAACCTTAAAAATGTTATTTTTAAGTATTTTTAAATTGATTTTTAATTAAAATAAATAAATAAAATAATAAAAAATTTTGACTTTTTTGACCGTTGACCGTTGACCTTGACCGTTGACCGGTTCATATGCGTGTATATGTGCGCTGAGTGAGGCTCGAACCCGAGACCTCCCGTACGCGTGCACGCAGCTCTACCAACTGAGCTACGTGTCTAACCCGAAATATTTCTGTTTTTAATTATATTTATATATTAATTAGATTAATCGAAAATCATTTATTTTAAAAATGATTTAACTGAATCGGACCGGTGCGCTCCACAGGTCTCGAACCCGGGACCTGTGGGTTGCGTTAACACACAGTCCACCGCTGGACTGTGTGTTTAACATGTTATATAAACCGATTTTTATTATACTTAAATACAAACTAAGTATTTTCATTTCTGACTTATTTAAAAAGGTAGTAATTGTCCGAGTCGGTGCAGTAGACCGGACTCGAACTCGTGACGTGTGATTTAAACATACACACAGTCCACCGCTGGACTGTGTGTCTATCTTGGTTATTATTCCGATTATTATTATACTTAACATATATATGAAATGAATCCGGTTCAGTTAACAAAAAATGACATTTTTATTAAGGCAGCTTGTGTGGGACAAGATTCGAACTCGAGACGTTAGTGTGTTTATTGTGCACACAGTCCACCGCTGGACTGTGTGTCTAACCCGAGTTATAACTTGATTTTAATTATACTTATATGTTACCGAACTTCGTCTTCTTCGTCCGTTTTTAACCAGAATCGGAAATCCGACTGGTTCAATGTTTTAATCGGTTTCTTTAGCGTTCTTTAGTTAATTACAAGTGAGATTAAAGAAAAAGAATGAACGATTTAAGCGTGAGGTATACCGACTGGATTCCTCTGTTTCTCCGGCAGAACTCCGGCGACAGCAACAGGTTCCGGCGTCGTGTGTCTTGCAGCAGCGAGTCTTCAGAAAGCTTACAAAGGACGTGGGTGACATCGGTATAAGCTCAGGGGGTTTAGTAAAGCTTATAAGTGGAGGGTTCGGTTTTCCGGCGACGAGCAGAAGATTTCCGGCGAGTGAGTTTTCGCCGAGAAAGGGTGCGGTTTTGAGCGAAAATGTTTGCAGAGGTTCGAGGGGGTATTTATAAGGCAGGTTATCGATGAACTTGGTCCGATTTCCGACTTGATTCGTCGGTTATAATTTCTCCGGCGGTTATAGTTGGTGTCGCGGACTCAGGCGTCGGTTATAACCGATGTGTTTAAAGTTTACGTTATAACTGAAGGAATCGTTAAATTATTGGCGAGATCGCCGGGATTTCCGACGACTGCATTTGTGCGCCGGTTTTTGAATTCGGAATAACATGTTATGAATTTATTGTCTTCATTATTTAACAAGAGATACAAGTGGCGCAGTGGTTTAAGTGTTGAATGTTAAGTCTTTGTTTGACCCGGCGACTGACCCGGGTTCGAAACCCGGCAGGAACAATTTATTTTTATTTTCTTATTTTTGACAGTTTTTCAAAAACAAATTATATATTCCCATATAATAATTAATTATGTATCGTTTAAAAATATTTTGGGCATTAAATTCGCAACGAAATTTTTAACTGATTGTTCGGTTAATAAACGGAGCAGGTTTGGTAAAATCCGTTTTTGACGGATGTTAATGAACCAAAAGTTGTAATCCCGAAGAATTAGCGACGACAGCTATGGAAAGTTGACAGCTTGGTAAAGGCTGTGTTCTCGTTGGGTTACGTCTTGGCGGGAAATTGGAATTCGAACTCGAACTACATTTGTATATAAATATTAAACAGTTGGGATTTGGAACGGTTGAGGGCTTAGCCCGACTGGTTCTTGTGTGTTTTGCTAATTCCCGAACCGGGTTGACGCGGGTTCGAATCCCAGCCACCCTTTTAAATCCTATTATTATTTTTTATTAAGTCTTTTAATGGTCTATATAATATTTATTGTTTATTTATTATATTATTTTATTAAGGTTGTTTTTAGACATTAATTATTATTAGTATTTATATACGAAATATTAAAAAGAATAAAAAATAACTGCACGATAAAAATACACTTTGGTTGATAGATTGGGGCGGGTTTTCGAAACCCGATTTACACAAATGTTACAAGGAAAAGGTCTCCTGGGATCGAAACTCTCACGCCTACGAATTCTGATGTTAGGACGTCTCGAAAGTTCCAAAAATCTTCGTTGTTAGATGTTAATGGTATGTTCCTCTCATTTCTTCTAAATTATTAAATATTTATAAATTATATTTAAGTGACCTTTATTTTATCGATACGGTTCATACGGTAATTCTTTTGTATTTATTATGGATATTGTAGTGCGTAATGCGACTTCCATTAATGGTCGTTCTGTTAATCAAGGAGAACGAAATCAAAACTCTAATATCCGTCATGGGTCTCCTAAGTTTGATATGGCACCCGGTTCTTTGGTTAAAAAGATATACGGAGTTGCACGAGGTAAATAACCGTTTAGAGATGTATGTATCCAAATTATGACCTTCACAGCATCATGTGTATACGCATTGTTCATTAATTATATACGATTATACCATTCTAATTTTCTTTTCGTTGATTTAAATGGGTAGAATATGTAGATCATGGAGATGCAATATTTGTATGTTCTAAATGTCATGCCATGCTTTGGAAAGATGAAATGCTTAGGGGGAATAAAGATTCTAAGAAAACTGCTTTTTCTCTTTGTTGTTCTAACGGAGAGATTGAATTACCTCTGTCACCTCCTCCTCCTCCATTACTACGAAGGATGTATAAAAGTGACATACCAGAGAGTCTCAATTTCATGAGTAACATTCGAGCATACAATATGATGTTTTCTTTCACATCCCTTGGTGGCAAGGTTGACAAAAGTTTTAAAAATAGCAAAGGCCCTTATGTATTTGTATTACAAGGACAAAACTATCATCGTATGGGTGGTTTACTTCCGGATGACGGCGAAGAACCAAAGTTCTCACAGCTTTACATATACGACTCAAAAAACGAGGAATTGAATCGTCAAAAGGCTGTAAGGTTTGTACATACTTTGACATACATACTATAGCTGTTTAACTATGACATATTTATTTTTAATAATACCATGAACTTTCATATAGTGTCGAGACAGGGTGCAAAAGATCAGCAAACACTCATCTTGATATTGCAATCATATCCAGTCTTAAGAAAATGTTGGATTCTTGCAATCCACTTGTGAAATCATTTAGAATGGTAAGAGGCTATTTTAAATAAAATGATTGGCGAAATGTAAGACTCAAGCTTATTGGCACAAGAGATAATGACGGTAGAGTTTACAACTCGCCAACCGCATCAGAAGTTGTTGCTTTAGTAATTGGTGATTTTGATGGAGCATTTGACAAACGGGACATTGTTGTTCATACAAAGTCTGGTGTTCTTCAAAGAATTAGTGAGCTTCATCCTTCTTATCTAGCATTGCAATATCCACTTCTCTTCCCATTTGCAGAAAATGGTTTTAGACTTGGTATTAAGCATAGAGGTGTGCCTGTTGACTGTGATATACTTAGAACCAGCACGACAATGAGAGAATTCTTATGTTACAAAATACAAGATAGAGCCAATGAGTTTTCATTGTTACTTAATGCCCAAAAGCTATTCCAACAATTTTTGGTAGATGCGTATAAAATGATAGAATCGGCAAGGTTAGCCTATATAAAGACGCAACAACCAAAACTTCAAAGTCAAACTTTTAAGAATCTAAATGAAAATGTTGAAAGTGGAGAGACTGATGCTTCAAATTGTGGTAAACGAATATTGTTACCGTCATCATTTACTGGTGGTTCTCGATATATGATGCAAAAGTATCTTGATGCCATGGCAATTTGCAAAGCCGTGGGATATCCGGATCTGTTCATAACAATTACATGTAATCCAAATTGTCCTGAGATTTATCGTTGTTTAAATGAAAAAGGCCTAAAACCTCAGGATAGACCGGACATTATCTCAAGGTTATTTAAGATTAAAATCAATAATCTAATACAAGATTTCAAGAGAAATACATTTTTTGGTGAGATACAAGCAGGTAATTGATTGAAAATGTTTTCAATTGTTAGAGATATAATTATATTACTAACAAAGTTCCCTTTTCAATGTTACAGTTATCTACACAATCGAATTTCAGAAACGTGGTTTACCTCATGCTCATATTTGTCTCTTTTTATGTGCGGAGAGCAAGTTTCCGACTGCCAAAGAGATCGATCATGTAATTAGTGCCTAAATACCGGACAAAGAAACTGAACCCGAACTGTATGAACTTGTCAAACAGTTTATGATACATGGTCCTTGCGGTATAGATAACCCTAAATGTCCATGCATGGTTAATTTAAAATGTTGTAAAAAATTTCCGAAGAAATATGTACACGAGACTTCCATTGATACCGAAGGATATCCTGTTTACCGTCGTCGTCCTACCGGAAACATAGTTGAAAAGAATGGCGTCATTCTTGATAACAGGTTTGTGGTTCTCTACAATGCTCTTCTACTCAAGAGGTACCAATGCCATATCAATGTTGAGTGGTGTAACGAAACGGGCTCTATCAAATATCTGTTCAAATATAAGGGGCCGGATAGAGTGACTGCATCTGTTTTCCAAGTCAATAAAACAAATGAAGTTGGGCCGATTACAGACCACGAATCAAACAAAACAGAAGTAGACGAAGTTAAAGCATATCTCGATTGTAGGTATATTTCTGCCTGTGAAGCTGCTTGGAGAATATTCCAGTTTGATATACATTATCGATATCCAACAGTTGAAGTATTATCTTTTCATTGTGAAGATGGTCAAAGTATTGTTTATGACGATCATTCGAATCTCTGTGATGTGGTTACTAACCCCACTGTGAAAATGTCAATGTTCATGGAATGGATAAAGTGTAACCAAGTGGATGAATTTGCTAGAACATTGAAGTACATAGATTTTCCAAGATACTATGTATGGATACATAAGCTACGAAAATGGCACCGACGAAAAAATCCTTTTGGAGCAGTTGGTAGGATACATTATGTACCTCCGTCACTTGGTGATTGTTGTTTCCTAAGAATTTTATTGAATCATGTAAAAGGACCAACCAGTTTTGATGATATTAAAACTGTTGATGGTCAACTTTATGATACATTTAAAGATGCATGTTTTGCGCGTGGTTTATTGGATGACGATACGGAGTATATAATTGCAATGACAGAAGCAAGCACATGGTTGACTTCTGATTTTGCGGACACTTTTTGTAACGTTACTGCTGTCCAACTCCATTTCTAGGCCTGGATATTTTTTGACACAAACCAAAAGTCTATTATGTGAAGACATTTTATACCAGCAACGAAAGATTACTGGTATCGCAGGTAATGATAGAAGTTAATATAATTTGACAAATTCTATTCAACTATCATGGAATATTTTAATAATACTATCTAACACTCAATCTTTTTGTAATCATTTTTTTAGATTTGGACATCGAAGAGAAAGAACTTGAAAACATTTGCTTATCACATATCCAGAAGTTGCTACTTTCTTATGGTAGTACATTAAGTAACTTTGATGATATGCCAAATGTTCCTTACAATTACATTTCTGCGGTGAATAATCGACTGATAATGAAAGAACTTTCGTATGATCGGGCAGTTTTAGAAAAGGAACTTGCTTCTTATTTAAAGTGTCTAACTGTTGAACAAAAAAATGTTTACGTGAACGTTATGAATGCATTTGCAAAAGGTGTTGGAGGTTTATATTTCGTATATGGTTACGGCGGTACCGGTAAGACCTTCCTCTGGAAAACCTTTGCAACGGCGTTACGATGGAAAGGCGAAGTCGTCTTAAATGTTGCATCCAGTGGGATTGCATCGCTTCTTTTAGATGGCGGTAGAACGGCTCATTCAAGGTTTGTAATCCTAATAAATATTAACGAAGATTCTATATGTTCCATAGAACCGAATAGTGAGTTAGGCGGCTTAATAAAAGAAACGAAGCTCATAATCTGGGATGAAGCTCCAATGACACACAAGCATTGTTTCGAAGCCCTTGATCGGACAATGAGAGATATAGCCCATTCAAGTAATCCAAGGTTGCAAAAAAAGCCATTCGGAGGAAAGGTTGTTCTGTTTGGTGGGGATTTTAGGCAAATACTTCCAGTCATTCCAAAGGGTACCAGAAGCATGATTGTAAATTCTACGTTAAATTCGTCTTATTTATGGCAATATTGTAAGGTACTAAAACTCACTGAAAACATGAGGCTAAAAGTGGGTAGCAAAGCAAGTAAGTTACAAGAAATCAAGGATTTTGCAGAATGGATATTAAAACTCGGTGATGGTTTGCTTGGTGATCAAAATGATGGAGAGGCAGAAATAGAAATCCCGGATGATTTACTTATCAAAGATCAAGTTAATCCTGTAGTTTCATTGATTTCGTTCACATATCCGAAAATGGATAAATTTTTGGGTGATTCAAACTATTTCCAGCAAAGAGCTATTCTTGCACCCACCAACAAAGTTGTTGATTCAATTAATACACAATTGTTAGATAGTATACCCGGTGAGGAGAAGATATATCTCAGTTCAGACACTTTATGTGAATCTGAGAAACAGTCCGAACTTAACATGGCATTGTTTCCTCCGGATGTATCAAACAATCTGCATTTGTCAGGGTTACCTAACCATAAGCTGGTTCTCAAAATTGGAGCGCCGGTAATGTTACTTAGAAACATTGATCAATCAAATGGTTTGTGTAACGGCACACGTCTACAAGTAACAAAGCTTGGAAAACTTGTAATACAAGCAAAGATTATTACAGGAAACAATATAGGTCATCACACTTTGATTTCACGATTGAAAATGACTCCTTCCGATAAAAGAATTCCAGTGAAAATTGCTCGCCGACAATTCCCACTATTAGTCCGCTTTGTGATGACAATCAATAAAAGTCAAGGACAATCACTTGAACGTGCGGGTTGTACCTTCCACGTCCAGTATTCACTCATGGACAACTATATGTTGCGATATCTCGAGTAAAAAGCCGAAAGGGTTTGAAGATTTTAATCTGTGACGAGGATCAAAAGGTTTGTAAAACTACTACTAATGTGGTCTACCAGGAAGTACTACAAAATATATAAGTATGGATATTGAATAGCCTTTTGAACGAAACTCTGTTTTGTATATGATGTCATAGTATTTACATTGCCAATTTATGTATTGTCGGTCCCTATTTTGTGGCTCTTAATGATTTTTTGTACCACTTTTTATAGATACTTATATCACTCTTTATGTGCCACTTTTTATTTGTCTTTACATCGATCTTTATTTATGTCGATTAAAAGTATACCAAAAGATCAATACGAAATAATTAAAAGGAAATACAAAGCACTAATAATATGTCGAGAACTTCCACGTAAAAAACGGTTTAAAAAGTAACATTAAAGTCTACAGCAGTCATTACAGAATTCAGCATTGGCTGCCCGGTTTGTTTCCGTTAGTCATGGACCCAATAATTTACATCTACATATATGTTTTAGAACCACAACTTGAAAAGTAAAGGAACAAGTCTACCATCAGTTTCTAAACGTGAATAACTACAACCCAAAAACTTGGTTCCATCTATCCTTCTGCATCTGCCTTTTTCAATCCCATGAACATTCATCCGAACAACAAAAGCTTTTTACCTTTCACGAAGTTAAGTGTAAAAGCTTGACCTGGAACCATGCTTTTATCCTTCACAAACTTTTTCATTCCTTGCACATAATATCTTGGTTGACCTCGAGATGAATCTAGAGCAACTCGAACATCCCAAACATCACCTGCCACGTCCACAATCTTCAATCCGATCTTACGATTCAGTCCGAGATCTTGAGCCTGCTTTTTAATAAGGCGCTGTAAGAAACAACGAACAGTTCAATAAACAAAGTATTAACACATCTTTAAAATATAACTAAAGCATTATAGATTAGTAAAGTCATCATCACAATCTTACAAAATGACCGTCCACACGGAAAGAAATAGGTACGATTTCATCATCTTCATTCACAACAGCCATACCACCTTCGTTCACATTAACAGAGTCCTCTATAGCTTCAGTATCTGAAATCAAGATAATTTCTTGTGGCACCTTTTCTTTAACATCCCCACACACCTCCGGTGGAAGAACTAAATCGCAGGTAGCACAATTGAAAACCGTGATATGAAAAGTTTGAAGATCTAACATCTCAAAGACAATCAGATGATCAGCAGTTAATGACAATTCATTCTTTATTTGCTTCCATCCGGTAGTTATGTAAAGTTCATTGTGGAATTCTTCCATTCGTACAGACCAGTTCTCTTTCCAGAACCTTTAATAAGAACTGGATATGAAGGAATAAGGTTTAACATCTTGTGATGAACAAAAAAATGATTAATACTCTACAATTCGAAAGAAACACATTAAACGGTGCATTAGTTAAAAAACAGAAAATTAAGTAAATAAATAAAAACCACAATCAAACAACTGTATTACATCTTTAGATTACATGACGAATATTGTTTGAAGTTACATACCACATAATCTTCGTTACCAGATGATTTGTAGTAAAAATGATCACAAGGAGCAAGAGAAATGTCTTGATAAAAATATAATATTTTGAAACTTTCCAATGCTTCCTCATAGTGAAATATCAACCATGAATCTGAAGATATTTTCAAGCTGTCTACCAACTCAAACCATCCATTATAGAAATAATATCTGCCATCGGTTAATTTTCTGATCCTCACTTTTAAAACGTTGCCACTTGTGGTCCGGATGTTTATATTTCCAGTTGGATAATTTAACTGTTGAGTCCATTTGTCATAGTGTTTTGGCAAAATCTAAGCATAAATAAATAAAACTCTTTTATTGTTAGACATCATACGAAAAAAATAAAATTAAGTGTTAAAGTAGGATCGGATAAGATTACTAACCAAACATTTCCGTTTACGCTCTTAAAGGTAACACGGAAATCCATAAACCATTGTCATGTAAAACTGCAACAATATCAATTATATAGAATAAAAGTCAATAACAATAAGAAACAAATGAATACAATCCATTAAAGTATGCAATACAACTAAATAAAAGATGATACACCTAACATATATCAAATTACAGAACATAGATTTTGGGTGAGAATACATATTTTCTTAACATATTATATATATATATATATATATATATATATATATATATATATATCTTTTTAAAGCAAATCATATAATTCAAAGTTAAAACCTACTTTGTTCTTAAACTCATTAACTTATCCTATTTGATTTAGGCACATACATACGAACAACACAAGTATCATGTAAGGCAACCAAACTATAAGTGTTTCAGTTGTTACATAATCGCCAGTATTCATCAAATATTATATACATATACTACAATCGTCGACAATTTAGGTTGTGAACTAATACCAATTCTAACAAACTAAAAAAAGACCATCAAAATCTGTATAAAAATGTTCTATGTTGTTCTTAACATACCCAAATGTTTACCAGAGAGACTTAATTTGTTAAAACACTAAAATTCCTAACAACAAACTTTATCAACGTATACATCAAAAGCATTACCCAAACAACGTCAATGTCAAGAACAGTTGTACTCTTCCGAATAAGTTCCACGAATCGACAAAATCTTTCTAATACCAGTGTAAATAATCAACAACATTGAGTCATACAATGTCAAAAGAAACCCAAATTACAAGAAATTTTCGATCAAAGAAAGCAAATATACTAAATTAGTAAAAGATGAAATTGAAGGTGAAGAGAACACCGCCGTCAATGCGTCAATGCTTGTGCAGTATCGAATGATCTCCGTTCGTTTTCTGGAATCAATGATTCTTCGGTCTGCAACCAGATCAACAACTCGTGTAAGGGTTTTGTAGAACTTCAACCGTCGAGTCAAAAGAAAATCCAACGCCGACTAACTTTTAATCAGTTTGGGTTTTCAAACATATGGGCTTGGGCTTGGACTTTGCCTTGGGATTGGACCAGATTTAATAAACAAAGAAATTTGTGTTAGTGAACTGTGTATTGGTTTGGAATAGCGTTGGTTTGCAATATATTGGTTTGGAGCTAGACGATATATTAGATAATATATTTTTATTTACTTCGCTTTCTTGTTTAGTGAAATTAAATCGTTTATTGAAATTAAACATGTCTCGTGTATTCATTAGGCGTGTCTTATGTCTAAAGTTAATCAGTCGACAAGTTAAATGTATTGTTAAGTATAATCCGAATGTCAATTCATTAAATAGGAACAAATCAAGGAAAGCACATCCATCGGACGGGTGTACACCTAGTACTATATAATAAAGTAAACTTATAGGGGACACATGTCATTCTACGGAGTGATTTCCATAGAGTTTTCCCGCCTAAAAGAATGTATTTTTTTCCATTTATCTCTACTTAATTTTTTAAATTGAGATAACTATCAATTAAAATTTTCATAAATGATTTAAAATTATATTCAACATGCTAGAAGATAATTTCTATTATTCATAACAAATTCGCCAGTATCTGACTAATTAATTTAGTTAAAGATAACTATCAATTAAAATTTACATAAGTAATTTTAAATTTTATTCTACATGCTAGAAAAATAATTTCTTTTATTCATAATTATTCTACATGCTAGAAAATAATTTATTTTTTTCATAACGAATTAGCCAGAATAATTACTAATTAATTTGCTTAAAGATACGTGTATTTATTCTCAATTTTTAATGATACATATCTTTGGTTTGTCACCAATTATTTTCAAAATAGACTCCAATTACAATTACCTCCATACAAGTAACAACACCCCGTTTTTCACTATTTAGCCCTTCAAATTCACGTAGGTATGATAAGCCACAATAGTAGGGAACACAATTTAAAATATAAAAAAAATTATACTTTGAATAACTAACGTTAATTTATAGATAATTACACTTTTCTTTTATACAACATACAAACACCTACCTTTCATATTCATCTTTTTTACAATTAGTAACTTTTTATTTATAATTTTTCTTTTTAACTCGAATTATTAATAGATATTATTCCCTATTTTATTGAACATGTAAACTATTAAAGGAATATCATAAATTTGTTTGCTTATGAAATTAATTAATGAATACGAAGAGTTGCTTAATTGTTTTTGTTATATGGCATCTATTAATGCCTTTAAAAAAAGAAAAAAATGGCATCTATCAATCTTCGTCATAAAAACATTACCGATGTTTTATATTATTACAAAAATAATCTTATTAAAAAATAACTTTGAAATGTACCGAGTTGCTAGGTGATTATATAATTATAATACAATTTATTGTTTTGCATTCTCATTATACAAGGATATATAATAAAAGCAAACACTCAGATTCGTTGTTCTTCTATCAAACCTAGCAAAATCGATGCATCAATTTAAAAGTTTTTTTATTATCGACGAGTTATATTCTTAAAATATAATGTAACACACGTAAAATAACAAACAACTCTTTTGTAGGTGATGAGGAGAGAATATTTTATACAACATTTTAGATGGTATGATATATATAACCTTATATATGTATACAGTAAAAGTGAGTAAAAAAGAATCAAAAAAGTTGCGTGTTTCTTCGGTTCAACTTTTATAAAGTTTTGTTTGTATGAATTTTGATGACTTTGTTTTTAATTTGGTAATTTTAGGAGATTTGTCCCCTTAAATTTAATGTTATTAGTGACAACCTATGTATTTATCATGTATGTTCGTTCAAAACTATCAAGAGTAGATTGGAAATAATAAGTATTTACAAGTGATAAATTTTGTATCGTTTTCATTAATCAACCGTGTAACACACGGGGTCATAACCTAGAACTTGTATAAAACAAACCAAACCTGACTAGTCGGGATTAAAAAACTTTATGACTTGGCACTACTTATATATATCTTCGATCTTTGGTTGGACAGTAAGGGTCGGAGAAGGACAACCACTCATTCTTAAAACCAGTGTTCTTAAGGCCAAAAAGTCGGCGAAAGGGGGGAGGGGGGAAGCTCATTGTTCCTTGTATCGTAGGAATTTAATAACACATCAAGCAAGTTTAAAAAAGAACAAACAAATACTTTATTCTACACTAGTATTAAGGCCCTGCGTTGCAGCGGTTATCATAAAATTGTGTCAAGTAGTATCAATGTTATACCACCGTCAGCAACCACCAACATCTGAAAAGCTCGTAAAAAAACGATAAAAATAACGCTGAGCGAAAAGCAGACGTAAAATCTTTGAATCACGAACGCTCGTTGCAAAGAAATTAAACCGAAATGTAAAACACAGAAAAAAATAACTAAGTCAATCCAGGACCCGCGCGTTGAACAAACTTGTCAAACGGAAGAAAATAAATGTGTTGCGGCGGGCCAGTCAAACGGGAAAAAATATACGAAAATACGTTAAACTCCACACGCACGTTGCGGTGCGTTAACTCACAAAATTTAGAACGAAACGAAAAACTTGGGAAAGATGAAAAGTATAGTGGACCAAAACTGAAAATAAAAAAAATGGTTGGAATTAAATTGCAAAAGATGAAAAACTCTGGGTTAGAAGTAAAAAAACAAAGGGTCTAAATTGCAAAATTGAAGTTATTTATTAATTATAGATAAGGATAAAAATAAGTGATATATATATTAGTTATTAATATTAATATTAAATAAATATTAATAAAATTTATGAAATTGAAGGAGAGAATGACATGTGTCATTTTTTGTAGTCTTTTATCGTAAGTTAGATTAGATATATACTATGACACTCTCTACACTTATAAAATATTACTATCGACTACTTTACAGTTTACACAAGCAATGTGGTAAAAAAGAGTTAATAGTAATCTAAAAATATAAATAAGTAAAAAGGATTTTATAGTATACTTGTAACCGTGGCATGCAAAACTATGGTATACTTGTAACCGTGGCATGCAAAACTCCCAAACTTAATAATATGATTGAAGTATTTAATTTTTTTCTTTATTTATTAATAAAATTATCTATATTAATTTGTTTATTTTAAAGTAAGTGTTAAAAAAACTCTAAAAATACTTTGTTAAATGTTAATATAGTGTTGGGTTAGTAGAGAGTGACCTTTATATAAACTTATATAAAAAGTAGGAAGTTATTACTCAATAGTTAAGTAATAGAACAAATATTCATTTACATGTGACATGTCCGTGTATAAAGTTGATTGATTTGAATGAGTGTCGATTATATGATTTTTTTTTTGTTAAGTTTGTGTGAGGAAAAATATAACTAAAACTAACCACTCTTCAATGTATATCTAAAATCACATATAGGAAAAGCATATGGAAACATTTCTATATGAAATAACCTCATTTTAGACTATGTTACAAACATTTCTATATGAAATAACCTCATTTTAGACTATGTGTTATCATGGCGTCCGTCCAAGCCACATCAAAAAATACCGCCCCTGCACACCATAACACCGCAGCGCGGGTAAGGGACCGGAGGGCCATTCACGGCGTGGTGGAAGGAGAAGTAGAAAAGGCTCGTGAGAATTTGATTTGCAGAAGCTGTTTAACTGGCGGAAGAAGTTCATCGGGTGGGCCACCGATCAAAAAGTTTCATGAGTAAAGTCTCCAATGTTGTCTCTGGTTGTGTGGTTCTTCGTTGAAAGAGAAGAAGAAGAAGAAGAAAAATATTTTAATTTAAAGAACTACCCTATAAAGCTAATATTTAATATTTTAATTTAAAGAACTACCCTATAAAGCTAATATTTAATATTTTAATTTAAAGAACTACCCTATAAAGCTAATATTTTATTGATTTAGTTATAAAGCTAATATTTTATTGATTTATCTTTTTCCTATTTTCAACTAAAGAGTACAAAAATGCAGGTACGGGTCACCTCAAAACACTCCACAAAATGGTAAAAATGTTCTTACCCAAAATGTAAAAAAATTGTTTATTTTATCTTTCTTTTTTTAGTTATATATAATTTGACAAAATTATTCAACCAACATAAGATATATGATAGGTTTTCTCTCATTTAATTAGGACACCGAAGGTTACTTTATTTTGGTACTTTGGATTTTTTTGTTCATACTTTTAACTTTTAAGTTATTGGTTTACTGAATTTTCAACTTAGTTTTTTTTTTTTTCTAATTTATTTGAAGTTTTAAATTAAAATAATAATAATTAAATAATGATTACCTAATCATCAACCAAGCCTCAACTAAACCCTCTCATTACACCCATTTTAGACATTTTTTGGGTGAGAAAAAAGTGTGCCTAAGTGTTATCCATATGGCAACATTTTTTTTTCAACCAAGCCCCTAACCCAGCCCCGTAACAAATAGTCTTACAATCAAGTGCAACAAACCTATTACTTTAGATAAAAATACTTCAAGCGGATAAATTCAGATGATAAAATTTTGGGTCTTAGACTGCAGTGTGTGGGCCTGTGGGGGGTTTGGGTTGGGAGCTTGGGTTGACATGTGACGGAGGTGGGCTCCACATGGTGTGGCTTGGCTAGACGTGGCTTCTTTTGGGTGTAGGGTGGTGTGACTTTTTTTTAGCTAGGTATGACAAGTCAATCACAGCCTGCCCGCCAGGCATAATACCGACGCTAAAGGGCAACACCCAAAAAGCCCATAGAGAATGGTGTGAAGGCTTGGTTGGGTTTTCCACACCCAAACCCCACACCCCACAATCTTACATGATTCTTCAAAGTAATAATACATACAAGTATCATAATTCAAACGAAATCGTAATTTAATTGTGCCTTGTCACCATGAATATTTTAAGGTTAATAATTAATTGTGTACATTGTCTAGCTTATTATCATATTTATTCTACATTATTAACACCTGGATGTAGATGTTTACTAAGAATGTAAATAGAACAAGTCATCTGCCATTGTCATCACATTGAGACGGTACGAATTCTGCTTGTCAACATCAATGAATATTAATCTTGTAGACACGTATATGATTAAGTTTTACAAGAAATGTTTGACCATATTGTTGGTATTATTATTATTATTCATCACAACCTATTTATCCTTTTTTCTTTTTTGCTTGATGATACCTCTTGAAAGAAAAGAACATAAGATACAAGGTGTCACAAATGTAGCGTAATAACTTGGAGAGCTAAGAAGTATGACTCTTGAGTATAAGGCGTGTATAAACAAATATGTTTGAATGGTGTAAGACATGTATGGCCTATTGAAAGTTAGGCTGTGGGGTACGGGGCGTGGGATGGCTACAAACGCCCAAGTCACCACCCCGGGTGAGTTTGGGTTTTGGCGTGGCCCGTTGGGCGAGGCTTTGGCACCCGACGTTGGGCGGGTCTACGAAGGTGAGATGGCGGTAGGTGATTGATGGGTGAAAGTGTGAAACTAGCCGTTTGGGCAACCCTTTGGGCTTTTTTTTTTTTAAAAAAACTCTTTTTTTTTCTTATAAATACCCTTACATATCTCATAAATTTCTCACAAAAATATCAAACACCAAAAAAAAAACAATGAGTTCTTCAAGTTCAAGTGATTCTTCATCATCGTCTGATGATGGTGCGGAAATATTTCTACAAACGATCGTGGAAGATGATGAGGAAGAGACTTCGCAACCAAAGCGGAGGAGGTATATCCCTCGTGAACGGCAAACCGCTAACGATTTGTTGGTACGTGATTATTTCTCAGCCGAACCTAGGTATGATGAAAAAATGTTTAGGCGTCGTTTATATGAATAAACACTTATTTTTAAGGATATCTAATGATCTTAAGTAGAAGTATGATTTTTTCAAACAAAAACCGGATGTAACCGGTCAATTAGGATTCAGTACGTTGCAAAAGGTCACGGCCGCGCTTAGACAGTTAGCATACGGCAATAGTTCGGACATTATGGACGACTATTTAAAAATGTCGGCACGTGTAGCTAGAGAAAGTCTTCACAACCTTTGTTCGTGTATTTTAGAAGTTTATAAGAAAAATATTTGAGAAAGCCGTCGTTCAGTGATGTACAACAAATATTGGAACACCACGCCGATTATCATGGCCTACCTAAAGGAAGTTTCTTTGTAAATGAAGTTGAGTACGTGCATGGGTACTACCTAGTTGATGGGATTTACCAGAGTGGGGGGTTTTCGATAAATCGTTCACAAAACACGGTACCCTCATCCAAAGAGATTAAAGTTTAACAGGGTCCAAATGGCCACACGTAAATACGTCGAGCGAGCATTTGGTGTTTTACAGAAGAGGTGGCGAATTTTGGCAATGCCTTGTCGACTATGGGACAAGTATCAGATTGGAATCGTGATGTACGCTTGCATCATTCTTCACAACATGATTTTGGAGGATGAAGGTAGGGCGGTCGTTACCTACTATGAAGACGATGTTAGTCAAGTAGAGAGCGTAACCGTTACAGACAAAGAGAAATCAATAAACGAATTTATTCTCAAGTCGCGGGATAAACATCACAACCTTCTATCTGATTTGGTGGAACATGTTTCAACGAATCCTGCGTTCGACTCTGATGAAGACAACGATTCAAACAAAAATTGATTGTTTTTATTTGTATGTTTTTAGTGTTATATATATATATATATATATATATATATATATATATCTATATATGTTTTTAGTGTTATATATATATGTATATATACCAAAAAAAGAAAAAAAAAAGACTGATGTGGCTTGGCCACGCTACCCCAGCCACGCCCGATCATACCCCATTAAATGTGGCTTTTGGTCTTGGGTCTACCATACGCCACGCCCCACTATACCCCACGGTCTTAAGTATCGTAGACCCTTTGAGTTGTATAAGAAACGTGCTTTTGGCATATTCAAAGTTAAGTAGTGTAGACCCTTTGAATTGTATAACACATGTACGTGCTTTTGGCTTATTGAAAGTCAAGTATTGTAGAACTTTTGAACTGTAGTAGACAAAAGATAAAATACAAATACTTTTGTTATACAAAACGTATGAATAAGGTGAAAATGTAAAAAAACGCGGTTGTATTTTCGTAATTATTTACTCTTAGAGTAATTATCAAAATTACTCTACAAATGATCTTGTAAGGTAGTTTTGATCTTGTAGAGTAATTTTGTAAAATGTTCGTGTAGCATAATTTTGATCTTGTAGAGTAATTTTATAGAGTATCATAATTACTTTACAAATGATCTTGTATGGTAATTTTGATCTTGTAAGGTAATTTTAATCTTGTGGAATAATTTTGTAAAATGTTCTTGTAGCGTAATTTTGATCTTGTAGAGTATCATAATTACTCTACAAATGATCTTGTATGGTAATTTTTATTTTTTAAGGTAATTTGTAGAGTATCATAATTACTCTACAAATGATTTTCTAGAGTAATTTTGAATTGTAGGTTATTTGATAAACTTGCGGAGTAATTTTGATACATTTGTAGAGTAATTTTAATACAGAGTAATTTTGATAAATTTGTAGAGTAATTTTGATAAAACCTTACAAGATCAAAATTACTCTACAATATACACTTTTAGAGTAATGATAACTACCCTACACGACCAAAATTACTCTACAAAATCATTTATAGAGTATTTTTAATAATTACTCTACGAGCAAATAATTCGAAAATGTCACCGTGTTTTTTTTGCTTTTTCATGTCTTTCGTACGTTGTGTATGATAAAGCACTTTGTAACTGAACTTAACTCAATACATGTAAGTGCTTTTGATACTCTTGGAGAATCGATCCTCATTCACACTAGATTTATTATTTATATCCATAAAATTACAATAAATATCACTATCTTTTTTTTTTATTTTTCAATTAAATAATATTTTTAAATCTTATTTATTACCTTTTCTTTCTCACCCACTCACAATCACTTTTAAAAATATTACAAAAATTATAAGGGATGAACAATGTTTATCATATATTTACGGATGAACAGTAATATTCCTACATATTTTTACTCTTCTCCATTCACAATAATACATTATAATATAACTAACTCATTCATATAAATATTAGAGATCATTATGAATGGTATTAGGCTAAAGGGTATGGGGAGGGTCATCCCCAAAGGGATAGGCCACCATGTAGGATGTCATATCCCTATATTTTGGAGGATGGCCCTCCTAGCAAAATGAGGGGTGGAGGCATGGGCATGGCCCACCTAAAATTAAATTAATTTTTAGTTTTTATTAATTTAGTTTTATAAAAACACTACATATATTAAATAAAAATAAAACTTGAAACAAGATAATTATTCCTAAAAAATAAAAATTACGATTCCTAAAAAATAAGATTACGATTCTTAAAAAAAATCACGATTCCTAAAAAATAAAATTTCCAAATCCTAAAAATAAAACTATGAGGTTCACTTTCTTTTAACGTCCTCCTTCATCCTCCGGTAAACCTCCCGTTCATCCTCCGGTACGGTATCGAGATCCAACTGTAGAATTTTAAAATCACTCGCTCGAGCGAAGTCGGCCGACAAATCTTTCTTATATTCATTTTTTCTCCGTCATCTCTTAGAACGAACGCATCTCGTTTATCAACTCATTCATTTTCGAATCGCTCCCGGAAGATGCCGCTTTTTTCTTTTCGGCCGCCGCCGCTTTTTTCGCCTTGTCCCTTCCAGCGGGACGTTCCGACTCTTGCACCTCAACCTCCCCCTCGTCAAACTCCTCCGACTCGTCGTTTATGTCTATTTGACAACGAGCGGTGGAGCCTCCCGCGCTATAACTTCCGGACTCGGAAGTTTTACTCCGTTTGGCAGACGCCACTTCGTTTGGAACCGGTTTCCATTTGTTTTCTTTCTTCAAAATTTTCCAAGCTTGAAGATGTGGGAACATGGTTCTAGCCTTCGGATCCCAGTTTTCCAAAGCAAGGTTGAGGATGGTGACTTCGTTTGCACCGCTAGGAGGATTAGTGTAATAGCGGTTGTAAATTTCGCTAAAGCGGTTGATTTTGGGGCTCATTTTCCGCCACTTGGAAGAGACGGACTCGTGATCGCGTGGGTCGGGGTGTTCCATAATCTTGTTAAAAGCATCCGTTATTTTCCTCCAAAAGCTATTACCCGATTGGTTGTTCCTAAAATTAAAAAAATAACATTAGTAAATAAAAATATAATCTTTTTAAAATTTAAATTAAAAATAGAGTATTGTCACACCCCGACCCGCAGCGGAAAAGGTGATCGGGGCATGATTGGGTTATCATCAAAGCTCATGACATTTATTATGCGTTTCATATTCATTAAATACAATTTAATGGAAATTTACAATAAATGTTACAACATGTTCTAACTATCAATCTAAGCGTCTTTGTTCTCTTCTAAGGCATTTCCTATGTTTTCTTTGCTTCAACCTGTTCACCTGTATCATGTGTAAAAAGGTTTTGGATCAACATAAAGTTGGCGAGTGAATCCTATGGAAAAACATTTGAACAAGTTTATTAAATTGATTATGAAATATGTGCACAACCAAACATGAGTAAAAATATATGTAAACTTATTCAACAATCATTAGATATTAAATAAATCACACATGAACAATAATGGAACATTTAGAGGCACGCGTTGCTCTACTCGTCTCTCACGAGGAACTGATGGGCCTAATGAATGAATTGCATAAACATGAATATATGAATGACACAACTACAAACAATATAAACTCAATGATACACACATGAACAATAAAGAATTGGTTTTGAGGCACGCGTTGTTCAACTCGTCTCCCGCGAGGAACTGATGGGCTTAATGAATGAATTTCATATAATTTGACAAAATGAAATAAATAATCACAACAATATAACAATCTAAGTTTAGGTCATGATATGGTATGGCACAAATTTAAATAAACGAGTTAATTATTTGAGACACATGACACACCCCAAAACGTATAATTAAAAAGGGGAGTTGTAAGATTCACTCACAGTGGGTGCGTTCGGTTGATGATGTTGAATGCACGCGAAGTGGTTTTAACCACGAGTGAGATTAACCTAGATAAATCGCATTATGGTTTGGTAAGTAAACGGATTTTATTAATCTATTTTAGTAGGATGGTTGGGTGTATTTTTGTGAGTTTAAGGCTATTTTCTAACCTTAAAAATGTTATTTTTAAGTATTTTTAATTGATTTTTAATTAAAATAATTAAATAAAAATAATAAAAAAATTTGACTTTTTCTGACCGTTGACTTTGACTTTGACCGTTGACTGACCGTTGACCGGTTCGAGTGCGAATATAAGTGCGCTGGGTGAGGCTCGAACCCGAGACTTCCCGTACGCGTGCACGCAGCTCTACCAACTGAGCTACGTGTCTAACCCGTCATATATCCGTTTTTAATTATATTTATATATTAATTATGTTAAACAGAAAATCCTTTTATTTTAAAAACAATTTAAGTGAATCGGACGGTGCGCTCCACAGGTCTCGAACCCGGGACCTGTGGGTTATGATAACACACAGTCCACCGCTGGACTGTGTGTACAACTTGTTAACTTAACTGATTTTTGTTATACTTAAACACAAATTAATTATTTTCATTTCTGACTTATTTAAAAAGTTTAATAATTATCCGGGTCGATGCAGAAGACCGGACTCGAACTCGTGTGCTTTGATTAAACATACACACAGTCCACCACTGGACTGTGTGTCTAACTTGGTTATTATTCCGATTATTAATATACTTAACATATATATCAAATGAATCCGGTTCAGTTAACAAAAAAACATTTTTATTTACGCAGCGTGTGTGGAACAGGATTCGAACTCGAGACCTTTATGTGTTTATTGTGCACACAGTCCACCGCTGGACTGTGTGTCTAACCCGAGTTATTTCTTGATTTAAATTATACTTATGAGTTACAGGTTCATCGTCTTCTTCGTCGGATTTTAACCAGAGTGACGACTGACTGGTTCGAAGTGTTGATTCAGGTTTCTTTAGCGTTTTATGATTAATTACAGATGAGGTATAAGTAAAAAGAAAGGAAAATAGGCGTGAGGTATACCGACTAGCTTTCCTCTGTTTTCCGGCAGAACTCCGGCGACAGCAATAGGCTCCGGCGTCAGGTGTCTTGCAGCAGCGAGCCTTCAGAAAGTTTGAAAAAGGTATAGGTGACTTCGGTATAAGCTTAGGGGGTTCAATAAGGCTCGGAAATGGAGAACCCGGTTTTCCGGCGACAACCAGAAGAATTCTGGCGAGTGGGTTTTCGCCGAGAAAGGGTGTGGTTTTGAGCGAAAAGGTTTGCAGAGGTTCGAGGGGGTATTTATAGGGCAAATCTTCGATGTATTTGGTCCGATTTCCAACTGGATTCATTGGTTTGAATTTCCCCGGCGGTTATAACTTTGGTCGCGGACTCAGACGTCGGTTATAACCGATGTCTTGGTAAATGTTTACGTTATAACGGAAGATGTCGTTAAAACTCGCGAGATTGCCGGGATTTCCGACGACTGAACTTTTGGGCGCCGGTTTTGAATTCGGAACGTCAAGATATGAATTAAATGATTCCAATATTTAACAAGGAAATTCAGTGGCGCAGTGGTTTAAATGTTGAGTGTTAAGTCGTTTGCTGGACCGTGACTGACCCGGGTTCGAAACCGGCAGAACCAAAACATTTTTATTTTGCGATTTTTAACAGTTTTTCAAAAATTAATTATATATTCCCGTATAATAATTGATTATGTATCGTTTAAAATTATTTTGGGCATTTAATTCACAAAAAAAATTTTAACTGACTGTTCGGTTAATAAACGGAGCGGGTTTGGTAAATCCGTTTTTTGACGGATGTTACAGTATCCCCTGCTTTTTAGAAATTTCGTCCCGAAATTTAAATAGTGATATATATTTGACTAAAAGAATGATGGTGTTTAGTTTTTGTCAGTTACTTGCTTAGAGAAAGTAAGGGTTTAAGTTTTTGTTTGAGGCGGTAACGTTCCTTGTAAAGGTTAAGTACCCTATTACAGTAATCGCTTTTTGTTGCTTACTGTAAAAGTATTGATTAGCATAATTGATTCGCTAACTATGATATCATGCATAAGAGTTTGGATACGTTTGGAAAAGTATGGTTATATCCTAAGGCAAAACTTCTAACACTACAACCTACAGGGAACATAAATAAACACAACAGCTGATATTTGAACATAAATAAACACAACAGCTAATATTTGAACATAAAT
This sequence comes from Scalesia atractyloides, assembly GCA_947069175.1. Classification (NCBI taxonomy): domain Eukaryota; kingdom Viridiplantae; phylum Streptophyta; class Magnoliopsida; order Asterales; family Asteraceae; genus Scalesia; species Scalesia atractyloides. Next base: position 8,783 of record CAMTDV010000083.1, on the reverse strand, counting down.
AAACACAACAGCTGATATTTGAACATAAATAAACAAAACAGCAAATATTTGAATCCACATTCTGATAGCATATATGTTTGAATGGTGGAAGTTCCTCTCTCGTTTGTTATGATGGAGAGCTTAGTTTATGTAGAAATGGAACACAAATCCAATTTCTCTAAATAGCAAGATGATATAAATGTAACACAATTTCAACCAAGGCAATACTAAATCCTACATGGAACTTCTCATAACCGCCTGATAATGCCTCTGATCCTTTGGCAAGAATACTTATATATAGGAAGTACCAGCGGCGTATCCACCATATTCTTGCCAAATTTTCATTGGTTTTATCCACAAGTTATGATTAGTTACCAAGAAACTAATAAATCCTACATAGAACTTCTCATAACCGTCCGACAATGCCTCTGATCCTTTGACAAGAATACTTATATATAGGAAGTACCAGCGGCGTATCCACCATATTCTTGTCAAATTTTCATTGGTTTTATCAGTGAATTATGATTAGTCCTATATAACTCTACAACCAATACAACAAACATAAAATACTGAAATGAAATATATTTGTGCGATCAAGGCTCAATCAAACGGAGCCGATCGTATTGCATGTACTGAAAATGAAATTGTCTGTGCGCTCAAGGCTCAATCAAACGGGGCCGAACGTATTGCATGTACTGAAAATGAAATTGTCTGTGCGCTCAAGGCTCAATCAAACGGAGCCGAACGTATTGCATGTACTGAAAATGAATAACTTGATCTAAACATCAATCACACGAACAACCTATGCATGGAACCTCTCATAACCGCCTGATAATGCCTCCGATCATTTGACAAGAATACTTATATATAGGAAGTACCAGCGGCGTATCCACCATATTCTTGTCAAATTCTCATTGACTTTATCCGCAAGTTATGATTAGTTCTATGCGACTCTACAACAAACACAACAACCATAAGATACTGATAATGAAATTGTCTGTGCGCTCAAGGCTCAATAAAACGGAACCGAACGTATTGCATGTACTGAAAATGAAATTGTATGTGCGCTCAAGGCTCAATCAAACGGAGCAGAACGTATTGCATGTACTGAAAATGAATAACTTAATCTAAACAACAATCACACAAACAGCCTATGCATGGAACCTCTCATAACCGCCTGATAATGCCTCCGATCATTTGACAAGAATACTTATATATAGGAAGTACCAGCGGCGTATCCACCATATTCTTGTCAAATTTTCGTTGACTTTATCCGCAAGTTATGGTTAGTTCTATGCGACTCTACTACAAACACCACAACCACAAGATACTGATAATGAAAATGTCTGTGCGCTCAAGGCTCAATCAAACGGAGCCGAGTGTATTGCATGTAATGAAAATGTAAAATGAACTGATCGATCAAGGCTCAATCAAACGGAGCCGATCGTGCAGGCACGCCACAGTTCAACCTCATAATAAAATGGGGAACAAGCTCAAAACCTCATAAATAGGGAGCTGCGGCCTCGGCAAATGCATATACTGAAAACAATAAATAATAATTACTCTAACAGTCTACACATGGAACCTCTCATAACCGCCAGATAATGCTTCTCTTTGACAATAATACTTATATATAGGAAGTACCAGCGGCTTATCCACCGTATTCTCGTCAAAGTTTCATTAGCTTTATCCTTAAGTTATGTTTGGTTCTATGTGATAAAGAAAAACATAAAACTAAACGATAGGAGTTGAATCTGGATCTTCGGCGAAGAGGACTAGTTGGGTATCTTCGTTTGGGCCGTCATTATCTTCGACAGGATTGGCGTTGCTATTGAAGACTCTTCCTCTTGCTGGTGGCATAGTGGTTGGGTTTTCTTGGTTTACTTGGTTAACTGGGTTTGATTGGGCTTGAGTGTTGATGACGTTAACCAATTGAGGGCATGTGTTTCTAAAGTGGGTAGGGTCGCCACAATTGAAACAAGCTCGAGCATATGGGAACACGGGGTATTGGGGTTGATGATAAGTTTGGGCCATGTTTTGAGTAGGGGAAGAGGTTTGTTTTTGAAAGGTGCGGCAAACCTTGCTCAAATGACCATAGCGTCCACAAGTTGTACATAGTCGACAAGGTAAGGTATGGGGATGGTGATAAAAACAGTTGTTGCATCGAGGGTGAGGTCCAAGATATGGTTTCTTATTTAGGTAAGTTGAGTTGGGTGCCACTTGGGTGATTGGGATAGCTTGGATGGGTATGGCGTGTGAAATTGGTTGATTTCATTGGGTAGCAGCGAAAAGTTGCCCGTCTCTTTTTCTCTTAAAAGTGTGTTGAGAAGGGGATTCGGTTTGGGTGGAGTCGCAGGTTTCAGTCGTTTCTTTATCCTTCTTTTTCTCCTCCTTGAAGTCTTTGTTTCGGATTCGGTCCTCGGTGAGCTCTGTTGCTAGCTCCATTGCTGCTTCCAAAGTTGCAGGCTTGGTACTTATTACAGGGTCTTGAATCTTTGACGGAAGACCACGAATGTAGTGCTCGATCAAACGGTAGAGGGGAGTGAACATGTTGGGAACCATTTGATGTAACTCGAGGAATCTTTTATTGTAGGTGGTGTGGTCTCCTTCCTTTTGCTTCAACGAATAAAAATATCCGGTGGTTTTCGCCGAGAAAGGGTGTGGTTTTGAGCGAAAAGGTTTGCAGAGGTTCGAGGGGGTATTTATAGGGCAAATCTTCGATGTATTTGGTCCGATTTCCAACTGGATTCATTGGTTTGAATTTCTCCGGCGGTTATAACTTTGGTCGCGGACTCAGACGTCGGTTATAACCGATGTCTTGGTAAATGTTTACGTTATAACGGAAGATGTCGTTAAAACTCGCGAGATTGCCGGGATTTCCGACGACTGAACTTTTGGGCGCCGGTTTTGAATTCGGAACGTCAAGATATGAATTAAATGATTCCAATATTTAACAAGGAACATCATTGGCGCAGTGGTTTAAATGTTGAGTGTTAAGTCGTTTGCTGGACCGTGACTGACCCGGGTTCGAAACCAGGCAGAACCAAAACATTTTTATTTTGCGATTTTTAACAGTTTTTCAAAAACTAATTATATATTCCCGTATAATAATTGATTATGTATCGTTTAAAATTATTTTGGGCATTTAATTCACAAAGAAAATTTTAACTGACTGTTCGGTTAATAAACGGAGCGGGTTTGGTAAATCCGTTTTTTGACGGATGTTACAAGTATTAGGTTCATACCAACAACCGGGTTAGTAGACGACTTGACCCACGCCATCGCTAGCGCTTCCTCCTCCTTTTTAGACCAAGGTCTTGGCTTTGGTTTGGTGTTCGAATCGTCTTGAGCCGCTTTCCCCTTGTTATTTTTGCGTCCTTTCCTTTGCGATGGTGATTCGGGGACGACTTCGACGTCATCGTCGAGTCGAACCGGAGATGATCGAGGTTGAGATTCGAACGGTGGTTGAGATTCTAACGTTGGTTGAGATTCTAACGGGTTTCGGAGCATCATTTGATGAAGAGCGTGATATTGTTGCATTTGTTGTACTTGAGACATGGAATAGAAGGCGTTCGGTGTTTGTTGGAATCCCGAAAAGGTGAATTGCGGTGTCGCGCAAGAGGGGTCAATAGCCGGTGTGTAACCGGGCGTGGAAAACGGATTCGGGTTCGGGTTGTTTGGGTTGTTCGGTTGAACGGGTTCGGGTTCGGGTTGTTTGGGTTGTTCTGGTTGAACGGGTTCGGGTAGTTCGGGTTGAAAGGATTCATGTTTTTTTTTTATAAAAAAGATAAGAAATTTTTAAAGTGGATGAGAAGAGTGGGTGGATTTTGGATGAATGTAGTATAAAAAATGGGAGGTTGAATTGTATTTAAATTAAAAAAAAACAATTTTTTTTATTAAAATAGCCGTTGGGTAACGGGCTTTTTCGAAAAATGTGCAAAAAATTGGAGCGGCAAGGGCGGCAGGGAAAGGCCGGGTGTGCCGCGGCCGGGCCAAAAGGGGCGGTGTGAGGGTCCGGCGCCGGGCATGGGCCGGCCCACGTACCGTCTGGTCAGTGAATCAAGGAATCAACTCCCGGATATTCTTCATGTCATTTAGGTTTGCCTTTTGTTGTTCCTTTCTTCTAAGTGCTTATGAGTAAAAGAATAGTTATAGGCTTCTAGCTTCATACCTAATTATTTACATGTAAAGACGTAAAATGTAACATTAGGGGGTCAAGTAACTGTTGAATAGTATAAGAATTGCTTTTTAAAATACTAAACTAATGACAGTTCGTTGTTACTGTTGTACTTTATTAATGGACAAACTAGTCAGTAATAAGATCATCAAGAGTTTAGAACCATCTTCTTGTTCTTCAGTATTGAACCATAACATAAGGACTTCCCAAGTCTCATGGAACCCAAGATTGACAGTCAACGCTATTGAGATGGGAGGTCAACGAGGAGTCACAACAGAGGCGGAATCAATATATTGTTAGCCGTAGCATGGGTTACGGCTCAAATCCATATTCGTAGTGTATTTTATTTATTTCCTTTTCGGTTTTACATAAAGGAGGTATCCCTAAAATAATACAAGGATACCCCTAATCAACACAAACTTATAAAATAAAAAAAAAATATACCCCTAAAATAATACAAGGATATCCCTAACCAACCCGGAATTTTTGAACAATGCCATGGTTTGTGGGGTCAAAAAATATTTTTTTTTTCATAAAGTAAAAGATGACGGGGTGATGGAACGATTTCAAGCTATGAAAAAAGAAGAGGACAAATATATTAGGTAGTTGTTTTACTTTATTTTTTTATTGTCGTTTTTTTAGTATTGTATGATTGCACGGTAATTTTTTTTGGATATCCCTGATTTAATGGGCTAGTTCCGCCACCGAGTCACAACACAATCACCGGATATTTTTAAGCAAAACCAGTTTTTGATAAGAATTTATGAAAGTCAAAGTTTACTGAAAAGTCAATGGAAATCAATGAGCCACTCTATTCCGCTTCTCGTTCCTGATATTAAACACTACCTATATACTACAAGTTAAAGTTCATGATTTATTGCTATTAGGGTGTTTATGATGATGAGATTTAAGAATTTGAGAACTTAGATCATGGGATCTAAGTGGTATGGGTTGGAAAATTACCTTTACCTATAACTACAAAACCAATGTGGGGGAATAGTGCCAGGCTACTGCCTGACACTCCCCATTGGTCCGGGGATACTATGATTCTACTACAGTTTAGAATTACGAACTTCCTCTGTTCAAAGTTACGATTTTGCCATTGGTTAAAATTAAAGGATTGCCATCGCTTTTGGCAAATTACGATTTTACCCCAACCCAAAATTACAATTTTTTTCCCGAGTTAAAAATTACAGTATTACTATCGTTTTAGGTGTGTGTGGCAATAGTGCAAGGCTGCTGCATGGCGCTCCCCCGTTGGCCCGGGTATGTTACAAATTTACCCTAGTTCAAAATTACGAATTTGCCCCTGGTTAAAAAGTACAGTGTTGCCGTCACTTTAGCTTTTGACAAATTACGACGTAACCTAGTAAAAAATACGATTTTGCCCTCAATTCAAAATTACAGTATTGTCATCGTTTTAGTTTTTTTAGCAAACTATAGAAGTGTTTTGTTTTAATTGGTTGACTCGATTTATTTTTTTTCGTGTCAAGGAGCTACCTGACACTCACTCATTAGTCCTTGATAAATTACAGAGCTGCGCTGAACTCAAAATTACAATCTTGTCATCGTTTAGTTTTTTAGCAACAATAATATGGTAGTGTTTTTTTAATCGGTTGAGAAATATTTGACTTACCACCCGCAATGCGGGCGACCCCCAGCTAGTTATATACAAAAATGTATTGGGCTCAACATATATAGTAAATAGTAGGTTTTGTTGTTGGGCTAGTTTCAAATCCAATAGTAGGAAGCGGTATGGAAGGCTTCAAGAATGGGCTGGATGTGTTATTAAATAATTCCTTGTACTAATTTTTGGATTTTGTAGACTATTGGGAAAATATCATAGAATAGTAACCAAGTTTCAAAAGTGTTCTAATTAGGTCATTTGTATCGTTTTAATTCCAATTAGATAACTTAACATTCAAATCGAGTCATGTCATTTTTTTCATATCTCAAGAGAAAAATGGAGCATTAGATCCTAGGGTCGGATTATATTAATATATGAAATTTTATTTATTAAAAATAAAAACACTTCAATTACATTAAAAATTAAAAAAACAAGTTAAAATCCACGTCATCACTGGATGTTAGCATCAAATGAAAGGGAAAAAAGAAACAAAAAATCACATCACCATGCTTACCTATGAAATTGATAAAAAACCCTTAATTTTAATAAAAAATGAATATTGAGTGACCTGATCAGAACACTTTTGAAACTTGAGTGACCTAATTAGAACACTTTTAAAACTTGTTTACTATTCTACAAAGTTACCCCAAATGGGCCTGACCTGTCAATATTTTTTGGCCATAATGATAATAGAATGTGAAATTAAAGCCTGGTATCAACTCTAGGTGCTAAAAAACCTGGTACGGGCCCCCAAAAAAATCAAAACCAGGTATGGAATACCTAGGTATAATGTACATGGTTATGTATAACGCCTCGCTTTTTCGCATCCTTATTTTAGAAAATAAATATTTGTATCATAATTCGGGGCGCTAAAACATAATAAAAATATATGTGTGTGTGTATATATATATATTATTAATTGTTATTCGTGTAACGCCCGTATCTTCGTATTTCTATTTTAAAAATGTCCGTATCCGTATTCTAATTCTAGAAACCTTACATTCGTATTTTAATTTCAATCCCACAACTCGAGGCATTAATCATAATAAAATTCATATTTTATACATATTTTTTTATTCACACAACCGATCATTTAAATACGTATTTATACGCAAACCGACACAATTATACGTATAAATTATACGCACATCCTCAATACTTGAATTATACTTTTATACTTTTTATATACTCAGTTACATAATATATACTCAAGAAATACCAAGAAATATACCAATCATCTTTTCAATCATCTTCCACCTTTTTTAACCAATCATATTTCACAATTTTCCACCTCCTTTCTCCACCAATCATCTTTTCAATCCTCTTCCACCTTTTTTAGAGTTAAGTGCTTGGTTGGTCCCTATGGCTTGCGAAAATTGCAGATTTGGTCCCAATAGTTCATTAATTACACACTTGGTCCCAGTTGTTGCAATTTTTACACTCAGGTGGTCCTTATGACTAACCCATGTTAACTTTCTCAGTTAAGTCTATGTAAAATTACCACACTACCCTTACTATTAAAAACAAAAATAAATAAACACCTTCTTCTTCTTCTTCTTCACCCTGATCTCTCTCTCTCACTTTCCTTTTCTCTCTCTAAAACCATTAGACCACCGTCTCCCACCTCCACCACCGCCTCCTCCACCACCGAGTTGAACCATGTGACCCGAGACAAAGCTAAACCGTAGTTGTAACCAAAACACCTGAACCAAATCTGAATCTTCTCAAACCCGAACCAAATCTGCCCCGAAACTGAGCGAACCAAGTTGAAGCGACTGACTGGGACTCGAGCTGAGACCCGAAATGAAAACCACCACCACCACCACCACTGCCGCCACCGGCCGGCCCCAAGCACCGTCGGTTGCGACAGTTTGCTGCTGCCACTATGACTGCCGTTGTCGCCAGCCGCCGTACAGTCACCACCACCATCATCAAGGCGCGACCACCACCATCTCTACCTGAAACGAAAATCGAACGGCCAGAGGATATGGATTTTTACCGATCTGAAAGAGAAGATGTAGGAAGAGAGATAGAGGGCTTACCGGAGAGGAAAACTCAAACCGCGGCTGCCGGAGGTCGATACTACCATCATTGTTGCTTAAAACGGAAAATAGATGTCGGAATCGTGTTCCTAGGCCTCGGTTTAGGGGGGTATGCCGAAGCACCATCTGAAAATCGTGTTCCACCCCCTGTTTTAAGTTTAGGAAAATAGGGAGATTAATTACCTGAAACAGTGAATGGGAGGAGAAGGTAGGAGACGGCGGTGGAGGCGGTGGTGGAGGCGACGTCGGTGGAGGCGGTGGTGGAGGCGACGGTGGTGGAGGTGGGAGACGGTGGTCTTGTGGTTTTAGAGAGAGAAAATGAAAGTGAGAGAGAGAGAGATCAGGGTGAAGAAGAAGAAGGTGTTTATTTATTTTTGTTTTTTAATAGTAAGGGTAGTGTGGTAATTTTACATAGACTTAACTGAGAAAGTTAAGATGGGTTAGTCAGAAGGACCATCCGAGTGCAAAAATTGCAACCACTGGGACCAAGTGTGTAATTAATGAACCATTGGGACCAAATCTACAATTTTCACAAACCACAGGGACCAACCAAGCATTTAACTCCCTTTTTTAACCAATCATATTTCACCTTTTCCACCTTCTCTACCTATAAATACCAACCTCCTTCTATCATTTTATTCACACCATTCTTCTATCCATCTCTCTAATTCTCTCAATATCTCTAAATCAAGAATTCTAAGAATTCTAAAAGGATACTAAGTGTTCCAACCATTCTTCTCTCAACCTCTCTACTTCTCTCAAATCTTCAAAGCAAGGAAGAGAACTCTAAGAGTTCTAAAATAAAACATTAAGTGTTTTAAAGGAAGCTTTGAAGCTCCGACCTCCAACTCTTCACAGAATCACCAAAGGAAACTTTGCAAAACTGTGAGCATACTCGACCCCCTTTTTACACTTTAATGCATTTTGGGGTGCAACATGTATAAATTACAAAATTTAT
>CAMTDV010000082.1:0-90183 GCA_947069175.1 Scalesia atractyloides | reverse complement strand
TGTCTTTTAAAGTTATTTATTCTTTAATTTATTTTTTTCTAAACGCTGCTAAAAATGTCTTTATAAACGCTTCAAAAGAAAACCTATTTTTTGTGGCACATTTTGAAGCGTTTGGAAAACGCTTCTACAAATCAAATCCATTGCTGCAAAAAATCTGTTTTGTATCGTGTAATCACGCATGTTGAAAAGTGGTGCGTGAACATAATCACGCATGAGGTAAAAAAACCTAATCACGCATGTTATAAAACTAATCACGCATATTATATCTTCACAACGTACATAGAGTACATTAAGCAAAATTATACAATACACTTTCACTATATATATATATATATATATATATATATATATATATATATACACACACCTTAAAAAAATGGTCAAACTTCTTAATAACATTGAATATTAAAGGTCAGACTATTAATTAAAGAGGTTTGTTAATTCTTTGAATTGATTGTGTAGAACAAAGACAAACCTATTTTCTTGTAGTGTGATATATATTGAATCTTCTATTGTTGTTAAATGTGAAATATTGTCATCTTCTGTTGACCCACGTATATCTTTTTGATAAAGTAGTAGGCTAATATATTCATCAGCTATTTAAACCCACATATATCATTGTGGATCTGATTTCCACTTCTTGTTTTTATACCAATCTCAAGCAAATTTGACAGATCAATGGCGTCTTCGTCGTCCTCTTCTCACTTGATTCCCACATCGTGGAAAATATGACGTTTTTATGAGTTTTAGAGGAGAAGATACCCGCAAGAGCTTTGTGGATCATCTCTACTCAGCTCTTGATCAACAAGGAATCTACACATACAAGGACGACGAAACACTTGCTCGGGGTGAGTCAATCGGTCAATCGCTTGTGAAGGCTATCCAAGAATCACGGATTGCCATTATTGTATTCTCCAAAAACTACGCAGAGTCATCTTGGTGCTTGGACGAGCTTGCATATATTATAGAATGCATGGACAAGAGAGGGCAAATCGTTATGCCCATATTTTATGACATAGATCCCTCAGATGTCAGAAAACTAAAGGGGAAATTTGAAGAATCATTTGCCAAACATGAGTTGGAGCATAAGAACAAAGTTGAATCATGGAGAAGTGCTCTTGTAAAAGCAGGCAACCTTTCTGGATGGGTCCCCAAGGACTTTGCAAACGGGTAATTTTCTCTACTTTTTTGAAAAAAAAAAAAAAAACCTTTTTTGCTTAAAATGTTTGCATTATGTAACTCAATCATACTTGTAATTAAAGCTGGAGTTTCAACTTAACTGTGTCTAATAGATCAGTTTGGCTTATGGTTTTATCTCTAAAATCGAGTTTCGTAGGTTAAATTTAAGAAGTTACTATAAAAATAATTGGTCAAATGAATTGAAAGTTTGTTTGATTTACCAAAAACCTTTGTTGACAAGTATTATATGAAAATCTTGTAAGGAAAACTGCTCTTGATCTGACATATTCAAAATTTTGGATATTATTATATGTTTTGTGTTTCGCTGTATTTTGATTTCACTTTTATTTTCTTTTTTGTTTTAATTGAAGTTAAATAAATCTGATACTTCAGGTTTAATATTAATAATCCAATTTCAGTTGTGACAAACAGTAATTTTAAAATTATGTCTATAAAAAAAGCTTACATTTGACTGGGAGTTGTTTCCCAAAACTTTTGTTTCTAGAAAAAAAATTATCATTAAAGTAGAGGTTACTATATAGTATATGTTGGACTTTTGTGAAACTAGCATTTTCATAAATATAGGAAATGCGTATTTCATAATTTTGGACGATAAATAAATATTATAAACAGAGGTTTATATAGATATTTATTTCCGGGTTTGTGTTCTATGTTGGAAGAGCTTCGCAACGAACTAAATCACGTCCAAAACGAAGCTAAGATGAATGAGATATCGATGCTCAAAGTTTGGTGTTTGAAACATTAAATGCTGAAATAATGGGAAAGTAGCATCCTGTCCCACATAGGAGGAGTGATGGAACTTAAAGGGGTATTTAAGCGGGAACACTCCTTCCTTATTGTTTCATGGATGCACACACTAAGTGTACTCGCGAAGGGTGCGCAGAGCACCCTTACTCGTGCTCGCACGTGCGCGCGTGGCGTGGGCGCAATGTGGCGCTTTGATGGCGCACTTTGCACTTAGCCCGCTTGAGAGCCGCCTTTGTATTTTTTACCGCGCGCGCGTGGCTCAGTAAAAGGCTGCAAGGACCAGGTGGCGCAGACCCTAGAATGCAACGTGTGCAGGCAGTCCAGGTTGCGCCGCAGATGCCTGACGTGCGCGCGCGCAGCGCACCAAAGTGAACCAGTATGGCGCGACTGTGTGGCGTGACCAGATGGGTTCCCTGGTGACGTGGCGTGCGCGCGCAAGGCTTGCGCACCAGTAGGCTCGCGCAAGGATGTGAGCCATACTGGCGCACGCGCAATAGGACTGTGGAGCAAGGATGCTCGCGCAAGGGTTTGCACACCTGTAAGCTCGCGCAGGGATGTGAGCCACACTGGCGCACGCACCAGCAGGCTGGCGTATGGAGGCGCGCGCGCGCGACTTGCTGCTTCCAGAGTTAATGACAGATCAGTTACACTTCAGCAGTTGAAACAGACGAGTCAAGGGTCTTGACCAGGAATGTAACTGACGAATTAAAGTGCATTAAAGACGTTTAATGCAATTTAATTCGTTGAGTTAAATCTTTTTGACTGTTTCAACACAGATGCAGTACAAATACTGCATTACATCAACACCAGAGGCACACCGAATTACAAACATATGTTAAGAATTCTCTACACGATCATCTTCTTCTTTCTTGCTGCAAGGTACTTCTTCGGGTGGCGTCATCTCCGGCAATGCAACTGTTTCAGCTGTTGTATCCTGGAAACAAACGAGTCCTCCTGGGAGACTCGAAATTTGTTTTAAGGGACCCGTGTTTAACACGATCCTCAGCCAAGAACCTTAATTTTGTTGTATTTTTGTTCTTGTATTTTATTTATTTAAGTTGTAATCCGTACTGTAATTTACTGCTTTCTTTATTTTTCTGTTTGTGTAAGTTAGTTAAATAAATTTTTTATTTATTTTATGTGAACGGTTCCTACAATCTTAAAACAAATTTTTAAAACACCGTTCGTGTAGAATCAAAACCACTACGTTTTGATTCAAACAAGTTTTGTCTCACTCAGTTTGTGTTTTAAAAACAATTTTTTTTTCGTTTTCATCTTCAAAGGAGCGACTTTGGTTGAAAACGATTTCGAATTACTTCATTTTGTTCTTAAAATTACTTATAAAAACTTTCTGTTTTGGTCTTCAAAGCTGGACTTAGAAGGCAAACAGTAAGTCTGCGCTAACAAAAAAAAAATTAGAAGAATTTTATGTTTTTGGTCTTCAAAGTTGGACTTAGAAGCCAAACATTAAATTCGTGGTAATTAAAAAATTGGAGTTTACTTCTGTTTTTAGTTGGTTAAAACTGAATTTCGGACTAAAATTTTAATTTTTACTTTTCAGAATGTCGATTGAAAACAACAACAATGTGAACACGAATGTTAACAACCTTGTCGTTGGAACCACTGCCAAAACTGTGGGAGCGACCACAGTGGCAAATCATGCTGAACGACCCGAGAAATTTACGGGTCTCCACTTCAAAAGATGGCAACAGAAGATGTTCTTCTACTTGACCACCATGAACTTTGCGAGGTTCTTGATTGAAACCGCTCCCCAACCTGCGGAAGGGGAGACCGACGCTCAAGCTCAGTGCGCGGTTGATGCTTGGAAGCATACGGATTTCATATGTCGAGGCTATGTGCTTAATGGCCTTTCGGATGCATTGTATAATGTGTACTACAATGTCAAGACTTCCAAAGAATTATAGGATCTCTTGGACAAAAAGTACAAAACGGAGGATGCGGGAACAAAGAAATTTGTTGTCACCCGTTTCTTGGACTATAAAAGGGTCGATAACAAGACTGTTATGAACCAAGTCCAAGAGTTGCAAATTATACTTCATAACATCCACGCTGAGGGCATGGTTCTTAGCGAGACATTTCAAGTGGCAGCAATAATTGAAAAATTGCCTCCTTCGTGAGTAGAATTCAAAAACTAACTAAAACATAAACGAAAGGAAATGACGGTAGAGGAACTTGTGGTCTGTCTTCGAATCAAAGAGGACAACAAGGTCGCTCTAAAAGGCACCATTGCGCAAGCTGCGGCTAAAGCAAACATGGTGGAAGTTGGGGATTCCTCCAAAGGCAAAAGGAGTAAACTAACGAAAAAGGACAAGGGGAAAGCAAAAGTTAACAACCTTGGACCAAGAAAGGGAGCTGTGAAAAAGAAGTATGCGCCTTTCCAAGGTACTTGTTACAGTTGTAATGAGACGGGGCATCGTGCTAACGAATGCAAGAAACCCAAGCGTGAGCGTGCGCATATGGTTGATGAGGATGGTATGCCTCTAATTGTAGTGATAACCGAGGAAACGGCTATGATTGAAGAAGTCAACGTGGTGGGCGCCAACCCACCAGGATGGTTCGTTGACACGGTGCAACCCGCCATGTTTGTGGAGATAAGGCTCTTTTCTCAACATCCAAGGAAGTAACGGGTGAAGAAAAGCTTTATATGGGAAATAAAGCTACCGCCGACATCAAGGGTGAAGGCACAGTGATCTTGAAGATGACTTCTGGCAAGGAGCTCACGTTGAGCAAAGTCCTCTATGTCCCGGATATACGGAAGAATCTCGTATCGGGTTGGATGCTCAACAAGTTTGGTTTTCGTCTACTGTTTGAATCGGACAAATTTGTTTTATCTATACGTGGAATGTATGTTGGAAAGGGCTATGCCCTTAATGGTATGTTCAAAATGAATGTAACGGTGGTTAACACCAAGAAAAACATGAATGAAATTTCTACTTCTACTTACATGATTGAGTCTTCAAATGTTTGGCATGGTAGATTAGGACATGTAAATTTTAATTCATTACGACGTTTAATTAAATTAAATATGATACCAACATTCCATATTGATTCCGATTACAAATGCGAAACATGTGTAGAATCCAAACTTACAAGATCATCGTTTAAATCGGTTGAAAGAATAACCGAACCCCTTGATTTAATTCATACCGATGTGTGTGATTTAAAAGCGGTTCCCACACGTGGAGGAAATAAGTACTTTATCACGTTTATTGATGATTGTACTAAATATTGCTATGTATATTTACTTAAAAGTAAAGATGAAGCAATAGAAAAGTTTATCTTGTACAAAAACGAAGTTGAGAATCAACTTAAAAAGAAGATAAAAGCGGTTAGAAGCGACCGAGGAGGTGAATATGTCGCACCTTTTGCGGATTTATGCGCAAAAAGTGGCATTGTGCATGAGTGTACACCTCCTTATTCTCCACAATCAAATGGCGTTGCGGAACGTAAGAACCGTACATTAAAAGAAATGATGAATGCCATGTTGATCAGTTCGGGTGTGAACCGAGAAATGTTGGGGGACGTGATTCTCTCAGCGAATTATCTTCTGCACAAGATACCACTTAAAAATAGGGACGAAACTCCATATGAGTTATGTAGAAAAAGGAAGACTTCGTACAAATACTTGAAAGTGTGGGGGTGCCTAGCAAAGGTGATTGTACCACCTCCTAAGACTCTTAGGATAGGACCCAAAACTGTTGATTGTGTATTCATAGGATATGCACATCAAAGTAGTGCACATCATTTTCTTGTACATGAGTCCAAGAATCCCGATGTCCACGTAAACACTATCATGGAGGCAAATCCTAACATCGTCTCATACTTTGAAAATGTGTTTCCTATGCTAGGAGAACCACATGAAACCTCACCAACAATGGTTGATGAAGCAGGTCCAAGTTCATCTATGTGGCTAGATGAAACACATGATCGACCAGAGGTCGACCAAGGTGACTTTAGACGAAGTAAACGGCCAAGGATTGCAAAATCATTTGGGCCAGACTTCATGAGCTATATGGTTGAGGGTGAGCCCAATACCTATCGCGAAGCGGTTTCTTCCGCGGAAGGACCTCAATGGAAAGAAGCAATTAAGAATGAAATTGATTCTATATTGCAAAATCATACTTGGGAGTTAGTAGATCTTCCACCTGGTTGTAAACCACTTGGATATCGTTGGATATTCAAAAGGAAGATGAAAGCTGATGGAAGTATTGATAAATACAAGGCGAGGCTAGTAATAAAAGGGTTTAGACAAAAACAAGGTCTAGATTACTTTGATACTTACTCACCTGTGACACGAATAACCTCTATAAGATTGGTTCTTGCAATTGCGACTTTAAGAAATTTGGAAGTTCACCAAATGGATGTAAAAACCGCATTTCTAAACGGCTATTTAGAAGAAGAGATTTACATGGAATAACCCGAGGGTTTTTCCGCCCCAGGAAAAGAGGGCAAAGTATGTAAATTGGTCAAGTCTTTGTACGGCTTGAAGCAAGCTCCAAAACAACGGCACCAAAAGTTTGATCATGTCATGATTGACAATGGTTTCAAAATAAATGAGTGCGACAAATGTGTTTACTATAACGACACACCAAGAGGTTATGTGATTTTATGTCTTTATGTGGATGATATGCTTATCATTGGGAGTAACGATCATATGATCAACTCAACTAAAGACATGTTGAAAGCGAGGTTTGACATGAAAGACATGGGCTTAGCGGATGTGATTCTTGGTGTAAAAATCACTAGAACGCAAGATGGTCTTATCTTAACTCAAACTCACTATGTGGACAAGATCCTTGGGAACTTCAATTCGGAAGATACGAGTATAGCTCGAACTCCGATTGATAATACTCAACGTCTAAGGAAAAATAGAGGCGAAGGAGTTGCTCAGTTAGAGTACTCAAGGATAATTGGTAGTCTCATGTATCTAATGACATGTACTAGACCCGACTTAGCATATGCAGTAAGCAGGCTAAGTAGATAAACTAGTAATCCAAATGATGATCATTGGAAAGCTATCACACGAGTGCTAAGATACATAAGATACACGAGAGATTACGGATTATATTATACCCGTCATCCAGCAGTCATCGAAGGATACACTGATGCGAACTGGATTTCGAATATAAAGGATCATAGATCGACAAGTGGATATGTGTTTACACTTGCGGGAGCAGCTATAGCTTGGAAGTCGTCCAAGCAAACAGTTATAGCTAGATCCACGATGGAATCCGAATTCGTCGCTTTAGATAAAAGCGGTGAAGAGGCGGAGTGGCTACGTCAATTTGCGGAAGATATTCCACGATGGCCAAAGCCGTTGACGGCGATTTGCATACATTGTGACAATACACCAGTGCTTGTGAGAGCACAAAGCTCTATGTACAATGGCAGATCAAGGCACATTCGATGTAGGCACAACACCGTACGTCAACTAATCTCAACGGGCATTAACTCGGTTGACTATGTGAAGTCAAAAGAGAATATTGCAGACCCGTTAACGAAAGGCTTAAGCAAAGATTTAGTTCATAAGACGTCAAGAGGAATGGGGCTAAAGCCCATGGATGAAGGGAATATGAGGGAAACCTAACCTACTTGACTGGATATCCCAAGATCTAGGTTCAATAGGCAAACTTAATCATAAACCCAAAGGGAGTCACTGTGGGGGTGCCCCAAAAGATTCATAAAGGGAGTTATATACTTCCTAGTCCATTCTAATCAGTGACATGAAGTAAGGTTAAGCATGTTGAGGTTAACGATTTGAGGAAATCAAATTAACCATGATGCTTTTAATGATTCGACGAATCACCTATGTTAGAGAGAAGTGGGGTCGCTTCGATTGGATTTGTGGGGAGGCGCAAATCCTAGAGCTCTAGCAGAACCAGGAAAGTGTTCCATGACCATGAACAGACACAACCATGAGGAGTTGACTAAACTAGGGAGAGTATTGTGTGCATGTATATTGTCGCCTACATAAATGGGGGAATTGTTCAAAGACACCGCGTCTACAAGACCCTAGGAGGCTAAGTATGCTTCACAAAAGAGGGTTCAAAGGTTACGCCTACCTATCTTGCAATACTTAACTGTTGAATTTGTATCGTTGAAACTTGAAAGGAAAAAGATCAATTTCCATTCATGTGGGGGATTGTTGGAATTTTGTGAAAATAGCATTTTCATAAATATAGGAAATGCGTATTTCCTAATTTTGGATGATAAATAAATATTATAAACTGAGGTTTATATAGATATTTATTTCCGGGTTTGTGTTCTATGTTGGAAGAGCTTCGCAACGAACTAAACCACGTCCAAAACGGAGCTAAGATGAATGAGATAGCGATGCTCAAAGTTTGATGTTTGAAACATTAAATGCTGAAATAATGGGAAAGTAGCATCTTGTCCCACATAGGAGGAGTGATGAAACTTAAAGGGGTATTTAAGCGGGAACACTCCTTCCTTATTGTTTCATGGAAGCACACACTAAGTGTACTCGCGAAGGGTGCGCAGAGCACCCTAACTCGCACCGGCACGTGCGCGCGCGCGTGGCGTGGGCGATGGGCTCAATGTGGCGCTTTGATGACGCACTTTGCACTTAGCCCGCTTGAGAGCCGCCTTTGTATTTTTTACCGCGCGCGCGTGGCTCAGCAAAAGGCTGCAAGGACCAGGTGGCGCAAACCCTAGAAGGCAACGTGGGAAGGGGCGCGCAGGTACACAGGTAGTAGCGCATGGTGCAGCAGTCCAGGTTGCGCCGCAGATGCCTGACGTGCGTGCGTGCAGCGTACCAAAGTGAACCACTATGACGCGATTGTGTGGCATGACCAGATGGGTTCCCTGGTTACATGGCGTGTGCGCGCAAGGGCTGGCGCACCAGTAGGCTCGCGCAAGGATGTGAGCCATACTGGCGCACGCGCAATAGGACTGTGGAGCAAGGATGCTCGCACAAGGGTTTGCACACCTGTAAGCTCACGCAGGGATGTGAGCCACACTGGCGCACGCACCAGCAGGCTGGCGTATGGAGGCGCGCGCGCGTGACCTGCTGCTTCCAGAGTTAATGACAGATTAGTTACACTTCAGCAGTTGAAACAGACGAGTCAAGGGTCTTGACCAGGAATGTAACTGACGAATTAAAGTGCATTAAAGACGTTTAATGCAATTTAATTTGTTGAGTTAAATCTTTTTGACTGTTTCAACACAGATGCAGTATAATTACTGCATTACATCAACACAAGAGGCACACCGAATTACAAACATGTGTTAAGAATTCTCTACACGATCTCTTTCTTGCTGCAAGGTACTTCTTTGGGTGGCGTCATCTCCGGCAGTGCAACTGTTTCGGCTGTTGTATCCTGGAAACAAACGAGTTCTCCTGGGAGACTCAAAATTCGTTTTAAGGGACCCGTGTTTAGCACGATCCTCAGCCAAGAACCTTAATTTTGTTGTATTTTTGTTCTTGTATTTTATTTATTTCAGTTGTAATCCGTACTGTAATATACTGCTTTCTTTATTTTTCTGTTTGTGTAATTAAGTTAAATATTTTTTTATTTATTTTATGCGAACGATTCCTACAGTATATACAAGCACTTCTAAATCAGCAACAATTTTTCCTGAAACATATGAATATTGAAATCCAAAGTGGATAGTGGTTACTTTACATTCTGATTAGTGATGGTATTCATCCATCACATTAATCTTCACCTCATTAAGCAAGTGAGTGCTAGTATATTCTAATAATCTTAATGTACTAAATGTGTAGACATGAGGCAAAATGCATCAAAGACATTGTTGGTAGAATTTCTGGTAGACTGATTACAAATGTTCATAAACACTTGATTGGAATAGAGACTCGCTTGCAAGATTTGAAATCAAAGTTGGAAATTGGGTCTGGTGGTGTGCGCATGGTTGGAATATGGGGAGTTGGGGTGGCGGAAAGACTACTCTTGCATCTACAGCTTATATAGAAATCTCTCACCAATTTGAAGCTCACTGTCTTCTTGAAAATATCCGTGATGAATCAAGCAGGTATGGTTTAAAAAGGTTGCAAGAAATCTTTTTATCACTTTTACTGAAAACAAATGTGGTGGTAGAGAGTGAGATAGAAGGAAGAAGCATAATAGAAAGAAGGTTATGTCGTAAAAGAGTTTTAGTAGTTCTTGATGATGTTGATGACGTTATGCAACTAGATGCATTAGCCGGATCGCACAATTGGTTTGGTGAGGGAAGCCGGATAATAATCACCACAAGGAACGAGTATTTGCTAACCTGCCACACAGACGCGATATATGAAGTGAGTTTGTTGTGACATGATGAGGCTATCAAGCTCTTCAGCAGACATGCATATCAGAAAGAAAAACCTGTAGAAGATTATGAGAAGCTTTTGTAGGAATCCGTTCGGATAAAATAAATAAAACTTTATTTAACTGAATTACACAAGCTGAAAAATAAAGAAAGCAGAAAATTTACAATACGAATTACAACTGAAATAATGAAAATACAAGAACAAAATTTAAACAAAAAAATCGTCCTTGGCTGAGGATCGTGTTAGACACAGGTCCCTTAAAACAAATTTCGAGTCTCCCATGAGAACTCGTTTGTTTCCAGGATACAACAGCCCAAGCAGTTGCACTGTCGTAGATGACCACAACCCAAAGGTGAACCTTGCTGCAAGAAAGGAGAAGAAAATGATTTTTCTGTAGAGAATTCGTTTTTTTTAGTGTGTCTTCTGGTGTTGAGGTGATGTTGTATTTATACTGCATCTGGGTTGAAACAGTCAAAAGGAATTAACTTAACGAATTAAATTGCATTAAACGTCTTTAATGCACTTTAATTAGTCAGTTACATTCCTGGTCAAGACCCTTGACTCGTCTGTTTCAACTGCTGAAGTGTAACTGGTCTGTCATTAACTCTGGAAGCAACAGGTCGCGCGCGCGCGCCTCCATACGCCAGCCTGTTGGTGCACGCGCCAGTGTGCCTCACAACCATGCGCGAGCTTACTGGTGCGCAACCCCTTGCGCGAGCATCCGTGCGCAAGTATGGCTCACATCCTTGCGCGAGCCTACTGGTGCGCCAGCCCTCGCGCGCGCATCCTTGCTCCACAATCCTATTGCGCGTGTGCCAGTATGGCTCACATCCTTGCGCAAGCCTACAGATGCGCAAGCCCTTGCGAGCGAACGCCACGTCACCACGGAACCCATCTGGTCACGCCACACAGTCGCGCCATACTGGTTCACTTTGGTGCGCTGCGTGCGCGCACGTTAGGCATCTGCTGCGCAACCTGGACTGCCTGCACCATGCGCCACTACCTGTGTACCTGCGCGCCCCTTGCCACGTTTCCTTCCTGGGCCACATTGCGCCCATCGCCCACGCCACGCGCGCGCGCGTGTGCGAGTGCGAGTTAGGGTGCTCCGCACCCTTCGCGAGTACACTTAGTGTGTGCTTCCATGAAACAATAAGGAAGGAGTGTTCCCACTTAAATACCCATTTAAGTTTCATCACTCCTCCTATGTAGAACAAGATGCTACTTTCCCATTTATTTCAGCATTTAATGTTTCAAACACCAAACTTTGAGCATCGATATCTCATTCATCTTAGCTCCGTTTTGGACGTGGTTTAGTTCGTTGCGAAGCTCTTCCAACATAGAACACAAACCCGGAAATAAATATCTATATAAACCTCAGTTTATAATATTTATTTATCGTCCAAAATTAGGAAATACCCATTGCCTATATTTGTGAAAAATATTATTTTCACTAAATTTCCAACAATCCCTCACATGAATGGAAATCGATCTTTCCCCTTTCAAGTTTCAACTATACAAATTCAATAGTCAAGTGTTGCAAGATAGGTAGGCGTAACCTTTGAACCCTCTTTTGTGAAGCATACTTAGCCTCCTAGGGTCTTGTAGACGCGGTGTCTTTGAACAATCCCCCATTTATGTAGGCGACAATATACATTCACACAATACTCTCCCTAGTTTTATCATCTCCTCATGGTTGTGTCTGTTCATGGTCATGGAACACTTTCCTGGTTCTGTGAGAGCTCTAGGATTTGCGCCTCCCCACAAATCCATTCGAAGCGACTCCATTTCTCTCTAACATAGGTGATTCGTCGAATCATTAAAAGCATCATGGTTAATTTGATTTCCTCAAATCCTTAACCTCAACATGCTTAACCTTACTTCATGTCACTAATTGGAATGGACTAGGAAGTATATAACTCCCTTTATGAATCTTTTGGGGCACCCCCCACAGTGACTCCCTTTGGGTTTATGATTAAGTTTGCCTATTGAACCTAGATCTTGTGATATCCAGTCAAGTAGGTTAGGTTTCCCTCATATTCCCTTCATCCATGGGCATTAGCCCCATTCCTCTTGACGTCTTATGAACTAAATCTTTGCTTAAGCCTTTCGTTAACGGGTCTGCAATATTCTCTTTTGACTTCACATAGTCAACTGAGATAATGCCCGTTGAGATTAGTTGACGTACGGTGTTGTGCCTACGTCGAATGTGCCTTGATCTGCCATTGTACATAGAGCTTTGTGCTCTCACAAGCACTGATGTATTTTCACAATGTATGCAAATCGCCGTCAACGGCTTTGGCCATCGTGGAATATCTTCCACAAATTGACGTAGCCACTCCGCCTCTTCACCGCTTTTATCTAAAGCGACGAATTCGGATTCCATCGTGGATCTAGCTATAACTGTTTGCTTGGAAGACTTCCAAGCTATAGCTGCTCCCGCAAGTGTAAACACATATCCACTTGTCGATCTATGATCCTTTATATTCGAAATCCAGTTCGCATCAGTGTATCCTTCGATGACTGCTGGATGACGGGTATAATATAATCCGTAATCTCTCGTGTATCTTATGTATCTTAGCACTCGTGTGATAGCTTTCCAATGATCATCATTTGGATTACTAGTTTATCTACTTAGCCTGCTTACTGCATTGCTAAGTCGGGTCTAGTACATGTCATTAGATACATGAGACTACCAATGATCCTTGAGTACTCTAACTGAGCAACTCCTTCGCCTCTATTTTTCCTTAGACGTTGAGTATTATCAATCGGAGTTCGAGCTATACTCGTATCTTCCGAATTGAAGTTCCCAGGGATCTTGTCCACATAGTGAGTTTGAGTTAAGATAAGACCATCTTGCGTTCTAGTGATTTTTACACCAAGAATCACATCCGCTAAGCCCATGTCTTTCATGTCAAACATCGCTTTCAACATGTCTTTAGTTGAGTTGATCATATGATCGTTACTCCCAATGATAAGCATATCATCCACATAAAGACATAAAATCACATAACCTCTTGGTGTGTCGTTATAGTAAACACATTTGTCGCACTCATTTATTTTGAAACCATTGTCAATCATGACATGATCAAACTTTTGGTGCCATTGTTTTGGAGCTTGCTTCAAGCCGTACAAAGACTTGACCAATTTACATACTTTGCCCTCTTTTCCTGGGGTGGAAAAACCCTCGGGTTGTTCCATGTAAATCTCTTCTTCTAAATAGCCGTTTAGAAATGCGGTTTTTACATCCATTTGGTGAACTTCCAAATTTCTTAAAGTCGCAATTGCAAGAACCAATCTTATAGAGGTTATTCGTGTCACAGGTGAGTAAGTATCAAAGTAATCTAGACCTTGTTTTTGTCTAAACCCTTTTATTACTAGCCTGGCCTTGTATTTATCAATACTTATATCAGCTTTCATCTTCCTTTTGAATATCCAACGATATCCAAGTGGTTTACAACCAGGTGGAAGATCTACTAACTCCCAAGTATGATTTTGCAATATAGAATCAATTTCATTCTTAATTGCTTCTTTCCATTGAGGTCCATCCGTGGAAGAAACCGCTTCGCGAGAGGTATTGGGCTCACCCTCAACTATATAGCTCATGAAGTCTGGCCGAAATGATTTTGCAATCCTTGGCCGTTTACTTCGTCTAAGGTCACCTTGGTCGACCTCTGGTCGATCATGTGTTTCATCTAACCTCGTAGATGAACTTGGACCTGCTTCATCAACCATTGTTGGTGAGGTTTCATGTGGTTCTCCTAGCATAGGAAACACATTTTCAAAGTATGAGACGATGTTAGGATTTGCCTCCATGATAGTGTTTACGTGGACATCGGGATTCTTGGACTCATGTACAAGAAAACGATGTGCACTACTTTGATGTGCATATCCTATGAATACACAATCAACAGTTTTGGGTCCTATCCTAAGAGTCTTAGGAGGTGGTACAATCACCTTTGCTAGGCACCCCTACACTTTCAAGTATTTGTATGAAGGCTTCCTTTTTCTCCATAACTCATATGGAGTTTCGTCCCTATTTTTAAGTGGTATCTTGTTCAAAAGATAATTCGCTGAGAGAATCGCGTCCCCCCACATTTCTCGGTTCACACTCGAACTGATCAACATGGCGTTCATCATTTCTTTTAATGTACGGTTCTTACGTTCCGCAACGCCATTTGATTGTGGAGAATATGGAGGTGTACACTCATGTACAATGCCACTTTTTGCGCATAAATCCGCAAAAGGTGCAACATATTCACCTCCTCGGTCGCTTCTAACCGCTTTTATCTTCTTATTAAGTTGATTCTCAACTTCTTTTTGTACAAGATAAACTTTTCTATTGCTTCATCTTTACTTTTAAGTAAATATACATAGCAATATTTAGTACAATTATCAATAAACGTGATAAAGTACTTATTTCCTCCACGTGTGGGAACCGCTTTTAAATCACACACATTGGTATGAATTAAATCAAGGGGTTTTGTCGGTTATTCTTTCAACCAATTTACACGATGATCTTGTAAGTTTGGATTCTACACATGTTTCACATTTGTAATCGGATCAATATGGAATGTTGGTATCATATTTAATTTAATTAAACGTCGTAATGAATTAAAATTTACATGTCCTAGTCTACCATGCCACACATTTAAAGACTCAATCATGTAAGTAGAAGTAGAAATTTCATTCATGTTTTCTTGGTGTTAACCACCGTTACATTCATTTTGAACATACCATTAAGGGCATAGCCCTTTCCAACATACATTCCACGTCTAGATAAAACAAATTTGTCCGATTCAAACACTAGACGAAAACCAAACTTGTTGAGCATCCAACCCGATATGAGATTCTTCCGTATATCCGGGACATAGAGGACTTTGCTCAACGTGAGCTCCTTGCCAGAAGTCATCTTCAAGATCACTGTGCCTTCACCCTCGATGTCGGCGGTAGCTTTATTTCCCATATAAAGCTTTTCTTCACCCGTTGCTTCCTTGAATGTTGAGAAAAGAGCCTTATCTCCACAAACATGGCGGGTTGCCCCCGTGTCAACGAACCATCCTGGTGGGTTGTGTCACACCCCGACCCGCAGCGGAATAAGAGTCGGGGCATAATTGTGTTATCACCAAAGCTCATGACATTTACTAATATGTTTCATATTTATTAAAGTCAAAGTTACATTTCCAAATATCCAAACATGTTCATACAATACAAAGAAAATAAACCAAACATAACAATCCCAAACTCTAAATCATTTTATTCTTCTAGTCCAATCCTATGTGTTTCTGGCTGCTGCTGGTTCACCTGTATCATGTGTAAAAATGGGGGTTTTTGGGTCAACATAAGTTGGCGAGTGAACCTTATTAGATAAACATTTATTAATGATTTACTTGTTAGTTTATCAATGAAAAATTGTGCATAATCATAAATGAGCAAATGTAAATAATCAAGCAGTGGCAAATAGCAATCACAACTATAACATACAATAACATATGATAGCATACATGAACATACCAACATCATACGATAAATAACATAAATGAAACTGTGCGATCAAGGCTAAATCAAACGGAGCCGATCGTATTGCATGTACTGAAAATGAAAAATGTCTGTGCGATCAAGGCTCAATCAAACGGAGCCGATCGTATGTGGGCACGCCAGGTTCAACCTCATAATGAAATGGGGAACATGCTCAACACTCATAATGTAATGGGGAGCGGCGGCCTATGAAATTGCATGTACTGAAAATAATAAATTGCATCCAACAATAACTACACAACAGTTGAAACAAACTGAATACACATGTTCATGATATGATGTATGCACAATGCTTTAATTATAATATATATAACAAGACACATGATACACCCCAAAACGTGATTAAAACGGGGAATTTGTAAAGATTCACTCACATTGGGTGCGATTGAATGGAGATGATGAGATGCGCACGAAGAATTGAACAACGAGAATTTCTAACCTAAATAATAATGGAAAAATATAGTAAATGAGTGGATTTTATTAAGGATTTTAATGAAATTTTTAGATATATTTTTGTGAGTTTAAGGCTATTTTCTATCTTTAAAAATGTTATTTTTAAGTATTTTTAATTGATTTTTAAATTAAATTAAATAAATAAAAATATAAAAAAAATTGTTTATTTTGCGTTGACCGTTGACCGTTGACCGTTGACTTGTTGACTTGTTGACTTGTTGACCGGTTCGGTCAGCGAAACTGTTTGCGCCAGGTGAGGCTCGAACCCGAGACCTCCCGTACGCGTGCATGCAACTCTACCAACTGAGCTACGTGTCTAACCCGAAATAATCTTGTTTTTAATTATATTTATATACTAATTCGGTTTAACCAAAATTCTTTTAATTTCAAAAACATTTTAATTCAACGAACCGGTGCCAGTATCAGGTTTCGAACTCGTGACGTGCGATTCAGTGTTGCACACAGTCCACCGCTGGACTGTGTGTCTAACCTGATTAATATCTCGGTTTTTATTATACTTAACAACTAACGGAGTTAACCCGGTTTAGTTTTAAACAAAAAGGCATTTTATTACATAAGTAGTGCGTGTATCGGGAATCGAACTTGTGACATGCGACTGTGTTTTGCACACAGTCCACCGCTGGACTGTGTGTCTAACCCGTTCATATTACTGATTTTAAATAAACTTATAACTTAACTAACTTCGTCTTCTACATTCAAATTACAGTCAACTGATTCACTAATCCGTTTCTTGTTTTTACGATTAACAAACATTCTTAAGGCTAAAATGAAATGGCAGAGACGGTGTTGGAAGTAACATACCGTAGGAATGATATATTACAAAATTTTCCGGCAATGCGTCGGCTCTGTTTTTGTGCACCTCAACTGAACCAAACAATTAACCATTTTGATTAGCTAATCGTGAAATTGAGGTGATCAGCAAATGTTAACAGAGGGTTTGATTGCCCTTACCGATTCTCAGATGAACATAGAGATTTTCAGAACTTTTCCGGCGAACTGAAATTAGCTGAATACAGTGCCTGAATTCGATTTCAATTGAAAGGTTTAAGTTAGAAATAGCTTAACAATTGTTGGACTACAACGTTATTGAAAGAATTACCGTTTTGACGATGAATACGGTTTTCCGGCGAATCTTGAAGAAATTTCCGGCGAGTTGATTTAAGTGTTCTGACGGACTGAAAGTGTGACGAAAGTGAAATGGAATGTTGGCCTGATGTTTCTGAGTCGCGAGAGGGATCTTTAGTTGAAGTAATTTGGGACTTTGATTCTTTTCGGTTATAAAAACCGATAGTAATGAAAATTGATGTTCAATCACTTCTGATTGATTAAAATCATCGGTTCATCGGTTATAAACGTGAATGTGCGAGTAATCAAACGATTTGACGATTGAATTGCCGATTTCCGTTTCTCAGTTGGCGCAACCGGTTTAACCGAGTTTGTGTATAAATGATATTTGTTTCCTAGAGATAACAGAAAACAACAAGTGGCGGAGTGGTGATGTGAGGGTGTGCTAAGTCTTTGGATTCAGTTCTGGCTGACCCGGGTTCGAGTCCCGGCAGCAACATATCCTTTTTATTTATTTTGTTTTAACTTTTTATCAAATATAATTTTTATAGTTTAGTTTATTTATTAATTATGTATCATTTTAAATCAAAATAATCATAAATATTCAACGTGACATTTATAACTTGATATTCGATTACAAAACGGAGCGGGTTTTGGAAACCCGTTTTTGACAAATGTTACAGTATCCCCTACTTTTAGGAATTTCGTCCCGAAATTTAAGTAGCAGAAGTAGTAGGAAAAAGATGCGGGTATTTTTCGCGCATTGAGTCTTCACGTTCCCAAGTAAACTCAGGTCCCCGTTTCGACTCCCAGCAAACCCTAACAATTGGAATGCGACTTCGTCGTAAACGTTTTTCTCCGAAGTCCATGATCTCTACAGGTCTTTCAATAAAATGCATAGATTTATCAATCTGAATATCTTCCAGAGGAATGTGGAGGTTTTCATCAGCGAGGCACTTCTTTAAGTTCGACACGTGGAATGTGGGATGAATCCTGTTGAGTTCTTCTCGTAGATCAAGCTTGTATGCTACAGGTCCTACTCTTTCGAGTATCTTGAAAGGTCCTACGTAGCGTGGTGCTAGCTTGCCTTTTTGACCAAAACGAACTACTCCCTTCCACGGTGACACTTTTAGAAGTACATGATCACCAATGTTAAACTCTAAAGGCTTCCGTCGTTTATCTGCATAACTCTTTTGACGACTCTGAGCCGCTAGAAGATTGTTTCGGATTTGATGGATCTTGTCGGTGGTTTCTTGGATCAATTTTGGACCAGTGATTTGAGCTTCCCCAATTTCGTGCCAACATACTGGAGATCGGCACTTACGACCATATAAGGCTTCAAAAGGTGCCATGCCGATGCTTGAATGATAACTGTTGTTGTACGAAAATTCAACTAATGGTAGGTGGGCGTCCCAATTTCCCTTGAAGTCTATGACACATGCTCGAAGCATATCTTCAAGAGTTTGAATGGTGCGCTCAGATTGTCCATCAGTTTGAGGATGATAGGCGGTACTGAGATCTAATCGCGTACCCATAGCGGATTGTACTGCTTGCCATGTTCGTGAAGTGAAACGACCATCACGATCAGAAATAATGCTTAACGGTACCCCGTGACGGCTTACGATTTCGTTGATATAAATACGGGCAAGCTTTTCGTTCTTGAAATCTTCACGGATAGGAATAAAGTGAGCTGATTTTGTAAGTCGGTCTATAATTACCCATATAGTGTCATACCCACCAGAAGTGCGAGGTAACCCGGTAATGAAATCCATGGTTATATTTTCCCACTTCCATACAGGTATTTCAGGTTGGACCAGAAGTCCTGAGGGTCTTTGGGGTTCAGCTTTCACCTTGGAACATGTAAGGCACTTAGAAACAAAAACAGCAATATCCTTCTTCATTCCAGGCCACCAATAGGTATATCGTAGGTCTTGATACATCTTATTGGCTCCTGGGTGTATAGAGTATCGCGTTTTGTGAGCTTCCTTCATAAGAGTTTCGCGAAGATTGCTTTGGTTAGGAATCCAGATATGATCTAGGTAGTACAGAATACCGTCAGATTTAGTTTCAATTTTTAGCTCAGCTTCACAAGACATCTCCTTTCGTACATCATCTTCCGTTATTGAAACGTGTTGGGCTTCTCGAATTTGATCTTTAATGTCGGTTATAATTTGCGAACATAGAAGACGAATGGAGTTCGCATAACCCTTTCGACTAAGCGCATCAGCCACCACATTTGCTTTGCCGGGGTGGTACCGAATTTCGCAGTCGTAATCATTTAGAAGTTCGACCCATCTTCGTTGCCTCATGTTTAACTCTTTTTGATTGAAGATATGTTGAAGACTCTTGTGGTCTGTGTATATTTCACACTTAGTACCATAGAGATAATGTCTCCATATGTTAAGAGCGAACACAACGGCTCCAAGTTCTTGGTCATGAGTGGTGTAGTTCTTCTCATGCGTCTTGAGTTGTCTTGAAGCATAAGCTATAACTTTTCCTCTTTGCATTAGAACGCAGCCTAATCGTTGCCCTGAAGCGTCACAATAGACCACGAAATCATCACAACCTTCAGGAAGAGTAAGGATTGGTGCATCACAAAGTTTTTGTTTAAGAGTTTGGAAGGCTTATTCCTGCTTAGGTCCGCATATGAAAGGTTTTCCCTTGTGAGTTAAAGCCGTGAGTGGTACAGCAATGCGAGAGAAGTTTGAAATGAATCGACGATAATAACCAGCCAAACCAAGAAAAGATCTTACTTCAGTTGGTGTACGTGGAGCTTGCCATTCTTGTACTGCTTTGATCTTTGAGGGGTCGACATGTATTCCCTTGTCATTGACTACATGTCCGAGGAATTGCACCTCTTTTAACCAGAATTCACATTTGGAGAATTTGGCGTAAAGCTTTTCCTTCTCTAGAAGTGCAAGGATGAGTCGAAGATGACGCTCATGATCAGATTTAGATTTTGAATAAATAAGATATCGTCGATGAAGACTATAACAAATCGATCAAGATAAGGTTTGCAGACTCTGTTCATTAGGTCCATGAAGACAGCTGGTGCGTTGGTTAAGCCAAATGGCATAACCATGAATTCATAATGGCCATAACGAGTTCGAAAAGAAGTCTTAGGGACGTCTTCTTCATGCACTCTAAGTTGATGATAGCCAGATCGAAGGTCGATTTTTGAAAAGCAGTTGGCACCTTGTAGTTGGTCAAGAAGATCATCAATGCGAGGTAATGGATAGCGATTCTTGATTGTTAATTTGTTGAGCTCCCTGTAGTCGATGCACATACGAAACGATCCATCTTTCTTCTTTACAAAAAGGACAGGTGCACCCCAAGGCGATGAGCTAGGACGTATGAATCGGGTCTCCAAAACCCGCTCCGTTTTGTAATCAAATACCAAGTTATGAAATTACATTAAGTATTTATGAGTATTTTGAGTTTAAACGTTACATAATTAATATATAAACTAAACTATAAAAATTAAATTGGATAAAAAGTTAAAATAAAATAAATAAAAACCAATTGCAGCTGACCGGACTCGAACCCGGGTCAGCAGAATCACTACAACAACTTAACATACACTTCCCAAACCACTCCGCCACGACGTGTTTTCTGTAACAATTGGCAACTAAATGGATCTTATACGCGAACTCAAATTAATCATTGGTGCCATCTGAATAACGGAAACCGGCAAACTGAACGCTAAATCTTTTCGACTTCGTTTGGCTAGCTCATAACCGATGAATATCGGTTTCTAATTAAGTCCTAATTAAATGAACTTAAAGACTTCATCACTTCCGGTATTTGAAACCGAAATTGTACCAAACTCTGATTAAATCAAAGTCCTGATCATTTGTGCGATTCATAACTATCACAACAACACTCAACTTCATTTTCGTCAAGATTCTGAACTGTAAGACCCTCTAAATTCGATCGCCGGAAATTTTCTGCAACTCACCGGAAAACCGGGACTTGCATTCTCACGGTAATTTCTTCGACTCTTTTTGTTTAAAACATGTGATTAGTCAATCTCTAACACAATTCCATCATCAGAATCAATCTTAGCCAACATTTATCGGAAATCTCACCTTCGCCGGAAAGTTTCTGAAATTGCCGAAATTTCACTGTGAAAGGGTATGATATCCTACACTTCATTTAAACCTTGTTTAGATGATTTAATTCTATAAATAATCAAACCACACTGTTAATTGTTTCAACAGTCGGAGCTCAATTCCTGTACCAACAGAACTTTCACCGGATTTCTGTGTTTCTCTCCAATCGGTAAATCCTGTTCTTTAAACTCTTTCCATTCCTTACTATTGAATTACTATTAGTGTCTAAGATCTTTGAAAGTTACAAAATCAATCTTAACCAGTTGAAATACGTTGACAGTTTAATCCGATGAAGAAGATGAACTTATTTCAGAATATAAGAGTAATTATAATTCGGATATTTAACGGGTTAGACACACAGTCCAGCGGTGGACTGTGTGCAAAGTTTATATACGAGTCCCGAGTTCGATCCTTACTACACACACACTGCGTAATAACATTCCTTTTTATTCATGAACTAACCGGGTTAGATCGAGTAGTTGTTAAGTATAATATAATTCAAGAATATAACCAGGTTAGACACACAGTCCAGCGGTGGACTGTGTGCAAAACAAACTACACGTCGCGCGATCGAGTTCCGTCACAAACACCGGTTCAATGAGATTAAAACGTTTTGCAAAATAAAGGAATTTTCGGTAAATTCGAATAAGTGTATAAATATAATTAAAACTGGATTTCTAACGGGTTAGTCACGTAGCTCAGTTGGTAGAGCTACGTGCGCGTGAACGGAAGGTCACCGGTTCGAATCCCGCTAGGCGCAAGTATTACCGCTGACCGAACCGGTCAACGGTCAACGGTCAAACAGTAAAAAAAAAAATATTATTTTTTTTTAAATATTTATTTGTTTAATTTAAATTAAAAATCAATTAAAAATACTTAAAAATAACATTTTTAAGGATAGAAAATAGCCATAAACTCACAAAAATATATCTAAAAATCCCATTAAAATCTTTAATAAAATCCATCCATTTAATATATTTTTCCCATTATTATTTAGGTTAGTGATTCCTCGTTGACTCGCTTCGTCTAAATCGTGCGCATCTCACCAACTCAAATCCAACGCACCCAATGTGAGTGAACCCTTCAAATTCCCCGTTTTAATCACGTTTTTGGGGTGTATCATGTGTCTTGTTCATTTACATATTATAACCAAGTTATTGTGCATATATCATATCATGACATGTGTATTAATTGTTGCTGTTAAGTAGTTATTATTGTTTGCAAATTATCATTTCAATACATGCAATTGCCGAGGCCGTAGCTCCCCATCCATCGAGGTTGAGTTTGATCCCCATTTTATTATGCGGTTGATCAGGGCGTGCCCGCACGATCGGCTCCGTTTGATTGAGCCTTGATCGGTCATTTCATTTTACATTTCAATACATGCAATACGCTCGGCTCCGTTTGATTGAGCCTTGAGTGCACAGTTCAATTTACATTTCCAGTTCATGCAATACGTTCGGCTCCGTTTGATTGAGCCTTGAGCGCACAGTTCAATTTACGTTTCCAGTTCATGCAATTCGATCGGTTCCGTTTGATTGAGCCTTGATCGCACAGTTCATTTATGTTAATTATCATATGATGTTGGTATGTTCATGTATGCTATCGATTGTTAATGTATGTTATAATTGTAACTGATGTTGCCATTGTTTGATTTCATACATATGCTCTTTTATGATTATGCACAACATTTTATTGATAAACTAACCAGAAAATCATTATCAAATGTTTATCTATAAGGTTCCCTCGC
This sequence comes from Scalesia atractyloides, assembly GCA_947069175.1. NCBI lineage: Eukaryota > Viridiplantae > Streptophyta > Magnoliopsida > Asterales > Asteraceae > Scalesia > Scalesia atractyloides. The sequence continues at coordinate 66,989 of CAMTDV010000082.1, read as the reverse complement.
CAACTTATGTTGACCCAAAAACCTCCCATTTTACACATGATACAGGTGAACCAGCAGCAGCTAGGAACACATAGGACCTGGATTAGAAGAAATAAAACGATTTAGTATTTGGGTTATCATGTTTGGTTATTTTCCTTTGTAATGAATGAACATGTTTGGATGTTTGAGAAATGTAACTTTGACTTCATTTAATTATGAAACATAATAGTAAATGTCATGTGCTTTGGTGATAACCCAATTATGCCCCGACTTTTATTTCCGCTGCGGGTCGGGGTGTGACAGATTGGTATCAGAGCCATGACTATAGGGATATAGGATAGGTTATTAGACCCTTAGAGCCTATACTATAGTCGATTAGAAACTTATGAGAATTTTGTGTGTTATATGCCAAATTTCATGATGTTTATATGTTTATGTTAAATGTTACATTTGATATTGTTCAAGCATGTTCATAAATATGTATTATCAAATAATGCCTATCATGAAATCGTATGATCATAACATATCACATCCATGCAAGCACACACCACATCATGATTGATTTTACAATGATTTTCGTGTTTTCAAATCTCATCAAAGTGAGTTCTCATGACGGGCATGTAGTAACTGGAAGGGTACTAGTACCGGTAGTCGGAACGTCCTGTCTAGGCTGGCATTCGTATAAATCCAAAATAAAGGACCAGTTTGCCTACCTGGGGACTAACGATGAGAGTACGAAATACTTATTAGGCCAAAGCATGCTATACCAAACGTCGTGAGAGCTAATCCCACTTTGAGTTGTCATTGTGTCTACACCTGGACACGTTCCGACCAAAACATCTCATGAACATATTTTGTGGTTAGCATTCGGGGGATGCGAGTGTTAAATCGCCAATACTAATGTGAATCCTACCAAGCCAATAGCCATGGGGGCCCATATGACTATATAGGTGAAGGTATGGGGGACATTTGAGGCCAACATGAGCGAACCCAAGACATCCTTCGGATGTAGTTGCATTATTGATATTTATGTTATTTTCATTTTCTTAAAGACACATGACACCTTAAAAGATACCATAAACTCACAATCTTCTCATTTTATGATCCTGTAGATGTCGTCTAGACCGCATCGAAGGGGTAGGAAATCGGAAAATTCTCGGGAACGTTTGGCCACTCATATCGCGAATCAAATGGCCACGATACTACCTGACATCGTAGTACAAGTACAGCAAGCCCTTGCTGCAAATCCTACTAACCCTCCTCAACAACAGGACCAGATCATCAACAACCCTCCTACCATCAAATGCACCTACAAACATTTTAAGTCCTACGATCCCCCAAAATTCGAAGGGACTGAGGGAGTCACTGCTCTCCTACATTGGTTCGAGGAGATGGAAAACGTTTTCTTAAACTGCGATTGTCCTGAGGATCGCAAAGTTCGTTATGCCACCGGGAGACTACTTCGTGTAGCTCTCACTTGGTGGAATACCGAGAAAGGAAAGAGGGGAACGGAAGATGCGATGGCCTTAACTTGGGAGGAGTTAAGGGAAATCATGACTAGGCGATTCTGTCCTAGGAGTGAAATTAAGAAATTGGAAGATGAATTTCATGCCCTGAAGCAAAAAGATGGTGATCACTCTACTTACAACAAAAGGTTTTTGGAGTTGAACCAAATGGTTCCAAACTTATTCACTCCAACCTACCGTCTGATAGAACATTACATTCGAGGACTTCCCTCGAAAATTCAAGATTCGGTCCTCAGCGTTTCACCGGTAACACTAGAAGCTGCCATGGAGTTGGCGACAGAACTGACCGAAAACCGAATTCGCAATGGGAAGTTCAAAGAGGAAAAGAAGAAAACCCCTGCTGAGGGACAAACCTCAAACCACCACACTCCTTCCTCTAAATTTGTTAACAAGAGGAAGCGTAACAACAGGAACTTTGCAGTCACCCACACCAACACCCCTGTTCCTGCTGCACCCATCACTCAAGCCACTCCTCCACCCGCGCCATACAAAAGACCATACATAGGACCACTACCAAAATGTAACCGTTGTCAGTATCACCACTCCCCTGACTATCCTTGCCAATACTGTACCAACTGCGGTCGCGCCGGACACACTGTTCAACACTGCCGCACGCTTCCACGAACAAACCGCCACCAACCTATAACCCAAACCCACCAACAATTTATGGGTCAAGCCCAACAACAACAACCATTTCCACCCACTCAACATTTAGCCCAAACATACTATCAACCCAACTACCCTATGGGCCAACCTATGCGGGCATGTTTCAATTGTGGAGATCCAAGTCATTTCAGGAACACATGTCCAAGACTGGTTAATATTATTCATGCTCAGGCCCAAGCCAATCCTGTGAATCAAGCGAACCAAGCTCCTCCACCTGCTAGGGGAAGGCTTTCAATATTAACGCAAACCAGGCCAGAGCTGACGGCAATGTTGTCAACGGTACGTTTCTTATAAATGGTAGTTATGCCTCTATGTTATTTGATACTGGTGCGGATAGAAGTTTCGTGTCATTAGAGTTTGAACCTATCTTAAGTAAAAATCGAGATAAGCTCGCGGAATCCATAACAGTGGAAGTTGCAGATGGAAAACCAGTTTCGTTAGACTCTATTTTACGCAACTATACACTCACCCTAAACGACCACGATTTCTCAGTCGATCTTATTCCTATGAAGCTGGGAAGTTTCGACATCATAGTCGGAATGGATTGGCTCAGTCAGCATAATGCGGAAGTTGTATGTCGTGAGAAATTTATTCGTATTCCTCTTTCAAACGGTCAGACTCTTCGAATTATTGGAGAAACCTCGGCGAAAGGGCTCAACTTAATGTCTTGTCTTCAAGCTCAAAAATATCTTCGCAAGAATTATGTCGCGTTTTTAGCCCATATCATCAAGAAGGGGACCTCAGAAAAGAAACTTGAAGATATCCCTGTTGTAAAAGATTTTCCACAAGTTTTTCCTGACGACATATCAGGACTTCCTCCAATCAGAGATGTCGAATTTCGTATCGATCTTATACCTGGTGCTACACCAGTGGCAAAATCTCCATATAGGTTAGCCCCCTCTGAAATGCAAGAGCTAGCCAGTCAATTGCAAGAGTTGACTGACAAGGGATTTATACGCCCCAGCTCGTCGCCTTGGGGTGCACCTGTACTCTTTGTAAAGAAGAAGGATGGATCTTTTCGCATGTGCATCGACTACAGAGAGCTCAACAAGTTAATTATCAAAAATCGATATCCTTTACCTCGTATAGATGACCTTCTTGACCAACTACAAGGTGCCAGTTGCTTTTCAAAAATCGACCTTCGATCGGGCTATCATCAGCTTAGAGTGCATGAAGAAGACGTCCCTAAAACTGCTTTTCGAACTCGATATGGTCACTATGAATTCATGGTTATGCCATTTGGATTAACCAACGCACCAGCTGTTTTCATGGACCTAATGAATAAAGTCTGCAAACCTTACCTTGATCGATTTGTTATTGTTTTCATCGACGATATTCTTATCTATTCAAAATCTAAAACGGATCATGAGCGTCATCTGCGACTTGTCCTTGCACTTCTAGAAAAGGAAAAGCTTTATGCCAAGTTCTCTAAATGTGAATTCTGGTTAAAAGAGGTGCAATTTCTCGGGCATGTAGTCAATGACAAAGGAATACATGTGGACCCATCAAAGATCAAAGCAGTTCAAGAATGGCAAGCTCCACGTACGCCAACTGAAGTAAGGTCTTTTCTTGGACTTGCTGGCTATTATCGTCGGTTCATTTCAAACTTCTCTCGCATTGCGGTGCCACTCACGGCTTTAACCCATAAAGGGAAACCATTTGTATGGGGGCCCAAGCAAGAAGAAGCTTTTCAATCTCTCAAGCGAAAACTTTGTGATGCACCAATCCTCACTCTTCCTGAAGGTTGTGATGATTTTGTAGTCTATTGCGACGCGTCAGGGCAAGGATTAGGTTGCGTTCTCATGCAAAGAGGAAAAGTCATAGCTTATGCCTCAAGGCAACTCAAGACACACGAAAAGAACTACACCACTCATGACCTTGAACTTGGAGCCGTTGTATTCGCTCTTAAGATATGGAGGCATTATCTTTATGGTACGAAGTGTGAAATATACACTGACCACAAGAGTCTTCAACATATCTTCAATCAGAAAGAGTTAAATATGAGGCAACGAAGATGGGTCGAACTCCTAAATGATTACGACTGTGAAATCAGATACCACCCTGGTAAAGCAAATGTGGTGGCTGATGCACTTAGTCGAAAGGGTTATGCGAACTCCATTCATCTTCTATGTTCGCAAATTATAACCAATATTAAGGATCAAATTCGAGAAGCTCAACACGTATCCATAACAGAGGAAGATGTACAAAAAGAGATGTCCTGTGGAGCCGAGCTAAAACTTGAAACTAAATCTGATGGTATCTTGTATTACCTAGATCGTATATGGATTCCTAATCACATCAATCTTCGTGAAACACTCATGCATGAAGCCCATAAGTCGCGATATTCTATACACCCAGGAGCCGATAAGATGTATCAAGACCTACGGTACACCTATTGGTGGCCTGGAATGAAGAAAGATATTGCCGTTTTTGTTTCCAAGTGTCTCACTTGTTCTAAAGTAAAGGCTGAACACCAAAGACCCTCAGGACTTCTAGTCCAACCAGAAATACCTGTTTGGAAGTGGGAAAATATAACTATGGATTTCATTACCGGGTTACCTCGCACTTCTAGTGGGTATGACACTATATGGGTAATTATAGACCGACTTACAAAATCAGCTCACTTTATTCCTATTCGAGAAGATTTCAAGAACGAAAAGCTTGCTCGTATTTATATCAACGAAATCGTCAGCCGACATGGAGTTCCGTTAAGTATTATTTCTGATCGTGATGGTCGCTTCACCTCACGAACATGGCAGGCAGTACAATCCGCTATGGGCACTCGACTAGATCTCAGTACCGCCTATCATCCTCAAACTGATGGACAGTCTGAGCGCACCATTCAAACCCTTGAGGACATGCTTAGAGCATGTGTCATAGACTTCAAGGGAAATTGGGACGCCCACCTACCGTTAGTCGAATTTTCGTACAACAACAGCTATCATTCTAGCATCGGCATGGCACCTTTTGAAGCTTTATATGGTCGAAAGTGTCGATCTCCTGTTTGTTGGCACGAAATCGGGGAAGCACAAATTACTGGTCCAGAATTAATCCAAGAAACCACAGATAAGATTCATCAAATCCGAAACAATCTTCTAGCGGCTCAAAGTCGTCAAAAGAGTTACGCAGATAAACGACGGAAGCCCTTGGAGTTTAGCGTTGGTGATCATGTGCTTTTAAAAGTGTCACCGTGGAAGGGAGTAGTTCGTTTTGGTCAAAAGGGAAAGCTAAAATACTCGAAAGAGTAGGTCCTGTAGCATACAAGCTTGACCTACCGGAAGAACTCGATAGGATTCATCCCACATTCCACGTGTCGAACTTGAAGAAGTGCCTCGCTGATGAGAATCTTCATATTCCACTAGAAGATATTCAGATCGATGAATCCATGCATTTTATTGAAAGACCAGTGGAGATTATGGACTATGGAGAAAAGCGTCTACGTCGAAGTCGCATTCCTATTGTTAGAGTACGCTGGGAGTCGAAACGGGGACCTGAGTTTACTTGGGAACGTGAAGACTCAATGCGTGAAAAATACCCTCATCTTTTCCCTACTACTTCAACTGTTTAAATTTCGGGACGAAATTCCTAAAAGTAGGGGATACTGTAACATTTGTATAAATCGGGTCTCCAAAACCCGCTCCGTTTTGTAATCAAATACCAAGTTATGAAATTACATTAAGTATTTATGAGTATTTTGAGTTTAAACGTTACATAATTAATATATAAACTAAACTATAAAAATTAAATTGGATAAAAAGTTAAAATAAAATAAATAAAAACCAATTGCAGCTGACCGGACTCGAACCCGGGTCAGCAGAATCACTACAACAACTTAACATACACTTCCCAAACCACTCCGCCACGACGTGTTTTCTGTAACAATTGGCAACTAAATGGATCTTATACGCGAACTCAAATTAATCATTGGTGCCATCTGAATAACGGAAACCGGCAAACTGAACGCTAAATCTTTTCGACTTCGTTTGGCTAGCTCATAACCGATGAATATCGGTTTATAATTAAGTCCTAATTAAATGAACTTAAAGACTTCATCACTTCCGGTATTTGAAACCGAAATTGTACCAAACTCTGATTAAATCAAAGTCCTGATCATTTGTGCGATTCATAACTATCACAACAACACTCAACTTCATTTTCGTCAAGATTCTGAACTGTAAGACCCTCTAAATTCGATCGCCGGAAATTTTCTGCAACTCACCGGAAAACCGGGACTTGCATTCTCACGGTAATTTCTTCGACTCTTTTTGTTTAAAACATGTGATTAGTCAATCTCTAACACAATTCCATCATCAGAATCAATCTTAGCCAACATTTATCGGAAATCTCACCTTCGCCGGAAAGTTTCTGAAATTGCCGAAATTTCACTGTGAAAGGGTATGATATCCTACACTTCATTTAAACCTTGTTTAGATGATTTAATTCTATAAATAATCGAACCACACTGTTAATTGTTTCAACAGTCGGAGCTCAATTCCTGTACCAACAGAACTTTCACCGGATTTCTGTGTTTCTCTCCAATCGGTAAATCCTGTTCTTTAAACTCTTTCCATTCCTTACTATTGAATTACTATTAGTGTCTAAGATCTTTGAAAGTTACAAAATCAATCTTAACCAGTTGAAATACGTTGACAGTTTAATCCGATGAAGAAGATGAACTTATTTCAGAATATAAGAGTAATTATAATTCGGATATTTAACGGGTTAGACACACAGTCCAGCGGTGGACTGTGTGCAAAGTTTATATACGAGTCCCGAGTTCGATCCTTACTACACACACACTGCGTAATAACATTCCTTTTTATTCATGAACTAACCGGGTTAGATCGAGTAGTTGTTAAGTATAATATAATTCAAGAATATAACCAGGTTAGACACACAGTCCAGCGGTGGACTGTGTGCAAAACAAACTACACGTCGCGCGATCGAGTTCCGTCACAAACACCGGTTCAATGAGATTAAAACGTTTTGCAAAATAAAGGAATTTTCGGTAAATTCGAATAAGTGTATAAATATAATTAAAACTGGATTTCTAACGGGTTAGTCACGTAGCTCAGTTGGTAGAGCTACGTGCGCGTGAACGGAAGGTCACCGGTTCGAATCCCGCTAGGCGCAAGTATTACCGCTGACCGAACCGGTCAACGGTCAACGGTCAAACAGTAAAAAAAAAAATATTTTTTTTTTTTAATATTTATTTGTTTAATTTAAATTAAAAATCAATTAAAAATACTTAAAAATAACATTTTTAAGGATAGAAAATAGCCATAAACTCACAAAAATATATCTAAAAATCCCATTAAAATCTTTAATAAAATCCATCCATTTAATATATTTTTCCCATTATTATTTAGGTTAGTGATTCCTCGTTGACTCGCTTCGTCTAAATCGTGCGCATCTCACCAACTCAAATCCAACGCACCCAATGTGAGTGAACCCTTCAAATTCCCCGTTTTAATCACGTTTTTGGGGTGTATCATGTGTCTTGTTCATTTACATATTATAACCAAGTTATTGTGCATATATCATATCATGACATGTGTATTAATTGTTGCTGTTAAGTAGTTATTATTGTTTGCAAATTATCATTTCAATACATGCAATTGCCGAGGCCGTAGCTCCCCATCCATCGAGGTTGAGTTTGATCCCCATTTTATTATGCGGTTGATCAGGGCGTGCCCGCACGATCGGCTCCGTTTGATTAAGCCTTGATCGGTCATTTCATTTTACATTTCAATACATGCAATACGCTCGGCTCCGTTTGATTGAGCCTTGAGTGCACAGTTCAATTTACATTTCCAGTTCATGCAATACGTTCGGCTCCGTTTGATTGAGCCTTGAGCGCACAGTTCAATTTACGTTTCCAGTTCATGCAATTCGATCGGTTCCGTTTGATTGAGCCTTGATCGCACAGTTCATTTATGTTAATTATCATATGATGTTGGTATGTTCATGTATGCTATCGATTGTTAATGTATGTTATAATTGTAACTGATGTTGCCATTGTTTGATTTCATACATATGCTCTTTTATGATTATGCACAACATTTTATTGATAAACTAACCAGAAAATCATTATCAAATGTTTATCTATAAGGTTCACTCGCCAACTTATGTTGACCCAAAAACCTCCCATTTTACACATGATACAGGTGAACCAGCAGCAGCTAGGAACACATAGGACCTGGATTAGAAGAAATAAAACGATTTAGTATTTGGGTTATCATGTTTGGTTATTTTCCTTTGTAATGAATGAACATGTTTGGATGTTTGAGAAATGTAACTTTGACTTCATTTAATTATGAAACATAATAGAAATGTCATGTGCTTTGGTGATAACCCAATTATGCCCCGACTTTTATTTCCGCTGCGGGTCGGGGTGTGACACAAAACTTCTATCCGCACCAGTATCAAATAACATAGATGCATATCTACCATTTATAAGGAACGTACCGTTAACCACATTGCCGTCAGCTCTAGCCTGATTCGCGTTAATATTGAAAGCTCTTCCTCTTGCAGGTGGAGGAGCTTGGTTCGCTTGATTCACCGGGTTGGCTTGGGCCTGAGCATGAATAATGTTTACCAACCTTGGACAAGTGTTTCTGAAATGGCTTGGGTCTCCGCAATTGTAGCAAGCCCGCATAGGTTGGCCCATAGGATAATTGGGTTGGTAGTATGTTTGGGCTAAATGTTGGGTGGGTGGTAATGGTAGGGGTTGTTGGGCTTGACCCATTAATTGTTGGTGGGTTTGGGTTAAAGGTTGGTGGCGGTTCGTTCGTTGAGGCATGCGGCAGGTTTGAACAGTATGAGCTGCGCGACCACAGCCGGTGCAATATTGGAAAGGATGATCAGGGGAATGGTGATATTGGCAACGGTTGCATTTTGGTAGCAGGCCAGTGTAAGGTCTTCTGTATGGTGCGGGTGAAGGAGTGACTTGAGTAATGGGTGCAGCAGGAATAGGGGAGTTGGTTTGAGTAACTGCAAAATTTCTGGTGTTGCGCTTCCTCTTGTTAGCAAACTTAGAGGAAGAGATGGGATGGTTTGAAGTTTGACCCTCAACAGGGGCTTTCTTTTTCTCTTCTTTGAACTTCCCGTTGCGAATTCGGTTCTCGGTCAGTTCAGTTGCTAGCTCCATAGCAGCTTCAAGTGTTACTGGTGAGATGCTGAGAACTGAATCTTGAATTTTTGAGGGAAGTCCTCGAATATAATGCTCGATCAGACGATAGGTTGGGGTGAACAAATTTGGAACCATTTGGTTCAACTCCAAGAACCTCTTGTTATAGGTGGTGTGATCACCCTCCTTTTGCTTTAGAGAATGAAATTCGTCCTCCAGCTTTTAATTTCACTCCTAGGACAGAAACGCCTAGTCATGATTTCCCTTAACTCCTCCCAAGTTAAGGCCATTGCATCTTCAGTTCCCCTCTTCCCTTTCTCAGTATTCCACCAAGTGAGAGCTACCCCAAATAGTCTCCCGGTAGCGTATCGAACCTTGCGATCCTCAGGACAATCGCAGTTTAGAAAGGTGTTTTCCATCTCCTCGAACCAATGTAGGAGAGCAGTGACACCCTCGGTCCCTTCAAATTTAGGAGGATCACAAGACTTGAAATGTTTGTATGAACACTTGCTGGTAGGAGGGTTGTCGATGTTCTGGTCATGTTGTTGGGGAGGGTTAGTAGGATTTGTAGCGAGGGCTTGTTGTACTTGGACCACAATGTCAGGCAGTATCGTGGCCATTTGTTTCGCGATTTGTGTGGCCAAGCCTTCCTGAGACCTTCCTGATCTTTTACCCCTTCGTTGCTGTCTAGACGACATCTACAGGATCATACATGAGAAGATTGTGAGTTTATGGTGTCTTTTTAGGTGTCATGTGTCTTTAAGAAAATGAAAATAACATAAATATCAATAATGCAACTACATCCATAGGATGTCTTGGGTTTGCTCATGTTGGGCCTCAAATGTCCCCCATACCTTCACCTATATAGTCATGTGGGCCCCATGGCTATTGGCTTGGTAGGATTCACATTAGTATTGGCAATTTAACACTCGCATCACCCGAATGCAAACCACAAAATATGTTCATGAGATGTTTGGTCGGAACGTGTCCAGGTGTAGACACAATGACAACTCAAAGTGGGGTTAGCTCACACGACGTTTGGTATAGCATGCTTTGGCCTAATAGGTACTTCGTACTCTCATTGTTAGTCCCCAGGTAGGCAAACTGGTCCTTTATTTTGGATTTATACGAATGCCAGCCTAGACAGGACGTTTTGACTACTGGTACCCTTCCAGTTACTACATGCCCGTCATGCGAACTCACTTTGATGAGATTTGAAAACACAAAAATCATTGTAAAAGCAATCATGATGTGGTGTGTGCTTTCATGGATGTGATATGTTATGATTATATGATTCATAATAGGCATTATATGATAATATATACTTATGAACATGCTTGCATAACATTGAGTGTAACATTCAACATAAAACATATAAACATCATGAAATTTGGCATGTAAACACACAAAAATCTTATAAGTTTCTAATCAACTATAGTATAGGCTCTAAGGGTCTAATAACCTATCCTATATCCCTATAGTCATGGCTCTGATACCAATCTGTCACACCCCGACCCACAGTGGAATAAGAGTCGGGGCATAATTGGGTTATCACCAAAGCTCATGACATTTACTAATATGTTTCATATTTATTAAAGTCAAAGTTACATTTCCAAATATCTAAACATGTTCATACAATACAAAGAAAATAAACCAAACATAACAATCCCAAACTCTAAATCATTTTATTCTTCTAGTCCAATCCTATGTGTTTCTGGCTGCTGCTGGTTCACCTGTATCATGTGTAAAAATGGGGGTTTTTGGGTCAACATAAGTTGGCGAGTGAACCTTATTAGATAAACATTTATTAATGATTTACTTGTTAGTTTATCAATGAAAAATTGTGCATAATCATAAATGAGCAAATGTAAATAATCAAGCAGTGGCAAATAGCAATCACAACTATAACATACAATAACATATGATAGCATACATGAACATACCAACATCATACGATAAATAACATGAATGAAACTGTGCGATCAAGGCTCAATCAAACGGAGCCGATCGTATTGCATGTACTGAAAATGAAAAATGTCTGTGCGATCAAGGCTCAATCAAACGGAGCCGATCGTATGTGGGCACGCCAGGTTCAACCTCATAATGAAATGGGGAACATGCTCAACGCTCATAATGTAATGGGGAGCGGCGGCCTATGAAATTGCATGTACTGAAAATAATAAATTGCATCCAACAATAACTACACAACAGTTGAAACAAAATGAATACACATGTTCATGATATGATGTATGCACAATGCTTTAATTATAATATATATAACAAGACATATGATACACCCCAAAACGTGATTAAAACGGGGAATTTGTAAAGATTCACTCACATTGGGTGCGATTGAATGGAGATGATGAGATGCGCACGAATCGGAAGAATTGAACAACGAGAATTTCTAACCTAAATAATAATGGAAAAATATAGTAAATGAGTGGATTTTATTAAGGATTTTAATGAAATTTTTAGATATATTTTTGTGAGTTTAAGGCTATTTTCTATCTTTAAAAATGTTATTTTTAAGTATTTTTAATTGATTTTTAAATTAAATTAAATAAATAAAAATATAAAAAAAATTGTTTATTTTGCGTTGACCGTTGACCGTTGACTTGTTGACTTGTTGACCGGTTCGGTCAGCGAAACTGTTTGCGCCAGGTGAGGCTCGAACCCGAGACCTCCCGTATGCGTGCACGCAGCTCTACCAACTGAGCTACGTGTCTAACCCGAAATAATCTTGTTTTTAATTATATTTATATACTAATTCGGTTTAACCAAAATTCTTTTAATTTCAAAAACATTTTAATTCAACGAACCGGTGCCAGTATCAGGTTTCGAACTCGTGACGTGCGATTCAGTGTTGCACACAGTCCACCGCTGGACTGTGTGTCTAACCTGATTAATATCTCGGTTTTTATTATACTTAACAACTAACGGAGTTAACCCGGTTTAGTTTTAAACAAAAAGGCATTTTATTACATAAGGAGTGCGTGTATCAGAAATCGAACTTGTGACATGCGACTGTGTTTTGCACACAGTCCACCGCTGGACTGTGTGTCTAACCCGTTCATATTACTGATTTTAAATAAACTTATAACTTAACTAACTTCGTCTTCTACATTCAAATTACAGTCAACTGATTCACTAATCCGTTTCTTGTTTTTACGATTAACAAACATTCTTAAGGCTAAAATGAAATGGCAGAGACGGTGTTGGAAGTAACATACCGTAGGAATGATATATCACAAAATTTTCCGGCAATGCGTCGGCTCTGTTTTTGTGCACCTCAACTGAACCAAACAATTAACCATTTTGATTAGCTAATCGTGAAATTGAGGTGATCAGCAAATGTTAACAGAGGGTTTGAATGCCCTTACCGATTCTCAGATGAACATAGAGATTTTCAGAACTTTTCCGGCGAACTGAAATTAGCTGAATACAGTGCCTGAATTCGATTTCAATTGAAAGGTTTAAGTTAGAAATAGCTTAACAATTGTTGGACTACAACGTTATTGAAAGAATTACCGTTTTGATGATGAATACGGTTTTCCGGCGAATCTTGAAGAATTTTCCGGCGAGTTGATTTAAGTGTTCTGACGGACTGAAAGTGTGACGAAAGTGAAATGGAATGTTGGCCTGATGTTTCTGAGTCGCGAGAGGGATCTTGAGTTGAAGTAATTTGTGACTTTGATTCTTTTCGGTTATAAAAACCGATAGTAGTGAAAATTGATGTTCAATCACTTCTGAATTGATTAAAATCATCGGTTCATCGGTTATAAACGTGAATGTGCGAGTAATCAAACGATTTGACGATTGAATTGCCGATTTCCGTTTCTCAGTTGGCGCAACCGGTTTAACCGAGTTTGTGTATAAATGATATTTGTTTCCTAGAGATAACAGAAAACAACAAGTGGCGGAGTGGTGATGTGAGTGTGTGCTAAGTCTTTGGATTCAGTTCTGGCTGACCCGGGTTCGAGTCCCGGCAGCAACATATCCTTTTTATTTATTTTGTTTTAACTTTTTATCAAATATAATTTTTATAGTTTAGTTTATTTATTAATTATGTATCATTTTAAATCAAAATAATCATAAATATTCAACGTGACATTTATAACTTGATATTCGATTACAAAACGGAGCGGGTTTTGGAAACCCGTTTTTGACAAATGTTACAGTATCCCCTACTTTTAGGAATTTCGTCCCGAAATTTAAGTAGCAGAAGTAGTAGGAAAAAGATGCGGGTATTTTTCGCGCATTGAGTCTTCACGTTCCCAAGTAAACTCAGGTCCCCGTTTCGACTCCCAGCGAACCCTAACAATTGGAATGCGACTTCGTCGTAAACGTTTTTCTCCGAAGTCCATGATCTCTACAGGTCTTTCAATAAAATGCATAGATTCATCAATCTGAATATCTTCCAGAGGAATGTGGAGGGTTTCATCAGCGAGGCACTTCTTCAAGTTCGACACGTGGAATGTGGGATGAATCCTGTTGAGTTCTTCTCGTAGATCAAGCTTGTATGCTACAGGTCCTACTCTTTCGAGTATCTTGAAAGGTCCTACGTAGCGTGGTGCTAGCTTGCCTTTTTGACCAAAACGAACTACTCCCTTCCACGGTGACACTTTTAGAAGTACATGATCACCAATGTTTCAAACACCAAACTTTGAGCATCGATATCTCATTCATCTTAGCTCCGTTTTGGGCGTGGTTTAGTTCGTTGCGAAGCTCTTCCAACATAGAACACAAACCCAGAAATAAATATCTATATAAACCTCAATTTATAATATTTATTTATCGTCCAAAATTAGGAAATAACCATTTCCTATATTTGTGAAAAATGCTATTTTCACTAAATTTCCAACAACTTTCACAAGATGTAGTTTCTTATGATGGTGGGCTCCCATTAGCACTTGAGATCCTAGGTTCTTTTCTATATGACAAAGATAAAGATGAGTGGATGAGTGCCTTGGTCAAGTTAAAAAGCATACCGGATGTTAAGGTCATGGAGAGACTTAAAATAAGTTATGACGGACTTGAACTTCACGAGAAAGAGTTATTCTTAGATATTGCATGTTTCTTGAGGAGAAGGCTTGTAAATGAGGTGATGATGGTGCTTGATGCTTGTAGTTTTCACCCAGGTATAGGGGTAAAGGTATTGGTACAAAAGTCTCTCATAAAGGTTTCAAATGGAATATTTGATATGCATGACTTGATAGAAGAAATGGCCAGCTACATTGTTAGAAGGGCATACCCTAATCATCCTGAAAAACACAGTAGAATTTGGAAAACAGAAGATATTATCGAGTGCTGTGCTATGGAGGCTGGAACGTTAATGGTAAAGCTCGCTTTGAACAAATTATATTAGATGTGTATCTGGTGATGTTTGGTTATGGATATTGACACAATTTGGTTCTTTTGAATAAATAACACAGGAAAATGAAGTATTAGTTTTACCAAGTTATGTTGAACATCCACGCCTTCCTCATGTTGTTGCAAACATGAAGAAACTTCGATGGATTGATTGGGATCGGTATCCAGCATCTTCATTCCCACCAAATTTTCAGCCAAGTAAGCTTGGTTGTCTAGTGTTGATAAGGGGCCAGTAAAAAGAACTCTGGAAAGGGTGTAAGGTAATTGTTCTTGTTTCCCAATTTTGACCAGTTAATTAATAGGCTAAATTTCGAGAGGTAGACTGTGAAGTAATGAACATTCTAATAAAACTCGGATCGCTTGCAAGGTTTCGAAGCTAACACTATTTGCATACAGTATAAAATAACAATGTTAAATATTTTGGGCTGAATTTTTTTAGGCTAGGATTGAATGGGTATTATGTAAAGTTGGGGATAGTTATTTTTCTTCCTCCTTATTGTGACCAACACACTACAATGACTAATTAACAAATTTGTTGTATATATCTTTTTGGTTTAATATATTTAAACATTTAGGGGGTCTTTTTCCTAGTTGACAAAGCTGGTGAGCAACAATAAAGATTTCTTTCGAAATTCTTGTTATATCTCTCGTTGTGACAAAAAAGGTTGATCATTCTCCAGTATAAAAGATTTACATCATCAAATTTACCATGTACATTACATATATTGTTATATAAATTTGTGTATAAAGTGAATTCAACCGTCTAAAAATGAGCTCTGATTCAGCTGATCCGTGGCAATAAAATATGCACATGGGTTCTTTATCAATAATTTTTTACTCCTAAATACCACCCAGGGGAGGCTTAGATGGTGTGCGGGGAGGAGTTCTGCACAGGGCCGGTGATTTCGCAGGCATATGTTTTAAACAAAATCCGATATATATATATATATATATATATATATATATATATATATATATATATATATAGGTAGAGGATCCTGTAAAAAGGGCCCAAAGTGTGAGAAGGGTAAGAAAGAATCTAACCCATTAGATCTTTAATCTAATGGTTGAGATCTTGATGGCAATCTTGTAAATAGTATAACAATTAAAATAATTAATTTTCTATATATATATATATATATATATATAGGTAGAGGATCCTGTAAAAAGGGCCCAAAGTGTGAGAAGGGTAAGAAAGAATCTAACCCATTAGATCTTTAATCTAATGGTTGAGATCTTGATGGCAATCTTGTAAATAGTATAACAATTAAAATAATTAATTTTCTAGATTAAGAGTATAAAGGTAAAATTAACATTTTTAATTTTAGAAAGTCACATGCAATCCACATGCAAGTTCCCCTTTTATTTTTTAAACGCCAATAACTTTTTACATGTAACTCGTTTTTTTTTTTAAATTACACCATAATAACGAGTGTTTTCTAATATTTAATATGAGTACCATATTACTATACTTATATACAGAAAAAAAATTACGTTCAATCGAATGTTTCAGTTAATGGTTTTTTGTTTCAGTTCATGGTGTTATATAATTATTGAATGGTGTTATATACTTATTGAATGATGTTATATATGTGTTGAATGGTGTTATATAATTATTGAATGATGTTATATACTTATTGAATGGTGTTATATAATTATTGAATGGTGTTATATATGCGCTGAATGGTTGTTGTAGTGTTATTCGTAGTGTTTAAAGAGATCTTTAAAGTGGTGTTATATACTTATTGAATGGTGTTATATACGTGTTGAATGGTGTTTGCAGTGTTATTCGGTATTCCTATAAATTAGGGTGGCGGTTTATGGAAAGTTTTGAATTAATTAAATCAATGATAAAATTACTTGATTACCCTTTTCAATTAATTTAAATCTAATGGCTGAGATTGTTTCTTACCTTTCTCACACTTTTGGTCTTTTTTACAATAACCTTACCCTCTATATATATATGCTAGTTTTTTTAAAATAGTAAACACATACCAATTTCAAATAAGGCTTGTTAAGGCATAAGGGCACGTTTTCCGAGCTAGAATATGATACATAAATTCTCAGAGATGATAGTGATACCACCTAATGAACCTCCACTGGCAATAAAATATTTCTGGGGTCCATCAAATGGATACTGACTTATTTGACTTTTGGTTACTTGTCTTATAACAGCATCTACTTAATTTGAAAATTCTTGATCTCCGGTATTCAAAGTACCTAATGAAGACCCCGAATTTTAACGGCCTTCCATGTCTTGGAAGACTGAATTTAAAGGGTTGTGAAAAATTAAAAGAGATTCATCCCTCAATTGGGTATCATGAAAGGCTTGTTTTGGTAGACATGACTAGATGTTTAAACCTTAAAAAGTTTCCACCCATCTTACGTATGGAAAATCTGGAGATTCTTAGACTCTCTTCGTGCTATCAACTCCAAAAGTTTCCAGATATCCATTCGAACATGGATAGCTTGGTTAGCCTTCAATTGGATCATACTGTCATTAAAGTAATCCCAACGTCAGTTGGAAAATTTTGTACCAGCCTTGTTTCTCTTGACTTACATCGGTGTTACAAGCTAAAAAGAATAGCGTGCAACTTCCATCTCTTAACATGTTTGGAAGATATTAATTTCTTCGGTTGTACTCAACTTCAGAGTCAAGATTCAACATTCCTTAAAACTGTCATGAGTCGCATAGGGTTACAATCTTTTCACCCAGACAGTTCGGCGAACCTGAAGTTTGCTCAGTTTCCACATTTCTTAAGGAGGTTGAATCTTAGTTACTGCAACTTAGGAGACGGAGACATCCCATCTGATATTTGTGAGTTAGTAAGCCTACAAATACTATACCTAAGTGGAAACCGATTTTCACGATTACATTCCAGCCTCTTGCGAATCCCTTGTCTCAAGTTCCTCAGTTTGTCACGGTGCACAAGCCTTGTAGAATTCCCAAGTCTCCCATCAAGCATAGCTATACTCAAAGCATATGATTGTGACTCACTTGAAAGCATAGGAGATTTATCAAAATATAAATGGTTGTGGAAAGTCTCACTTTGGAATAGTAATAAGTTGACCGAAGGGGGGCGGGTACTACATTCCATGCTTCAGGTTTAGCTCGATCTTATTCTTAAAAATATTCATTCTTTGTATGGATTATAAAACAAAACAACAACACCAACAACAACAACAATAATAATAGAGTTAAATGCCATTTTAGTCCCTGTAGTTTGGGTCATTTTGCTCGTTTAGTCCAAAGGTTTCCTTTTTTCGCCTGGGTCCAAAAAGGTTTCACAGTTGCCATTTTAGTCCACTGGTTAACTTCATCAATTTTTTCTGTTAACGAGAAGGGCAATTCGGTCATTTTATATGGCTGAATTGCCCTTCTAGTTAACATAATTACATATAAAATGACTGAATTGTCGTTCTCGTTAACAGAAAAATGGATGAAGTTAACCCAGTGGACTAAAATGGCAATGGTGAAACCTTTTCGGACCCACAGGAGAAAAATAAACCTTTGGACTGTACTCGCAAAATGGCTCAAATCACATGACTAAAATGGCATTTAACTCAAATAATAATAATAATTTTTTGTTCCTCATAATTTGAATGAACCTGTCACAGAGAAACGCTGTTGAAGATCGCTTTATGAGTGTCACACTTCCGGGTAGACAACATGATACAGTTTTTCTTACAACGACAATCATCACACTGCAACTTCCACCCAATTGGCAGAGTGAATTTACCGGATTTTTAGTAAGCTCTTATAATCGTCGGTGGAATGATGAATGCGTCGTAGTTATTAAGCATGTGATGCCAATGGATTCCAAACCAGATCATGATCACTGGGAGGAGTTTGACAAAAGTCCAGAATCTTTTGAACATGCACAGGTGGGTTATGTACCCTTTAGCTCATTGAGGTGCACATCATGGTGGAATCCTGCATACACCCATATTTCATTTCAGATAAAAGGGAAGGGTAACTGTAAAGTAGGACTTGTTCCTAAGAAAATTAAAATAGGTGATTCAAGTGAAAGACCAAAAGCTACACAAGATCGCTCAGAGTGTTGGGAAGATGAATACACATTTACGAAGACATTTGAGATCATAGATGACTCTAAGTCATCTAAAATTTGTATTAAATGGTGTCTTTGATATGATGTCTAATTTCTTTATGGAAACAAGAATAGAAGATGCAGAAATAAAGCCATTATGAAATTAAGTTGTAGCCTGTAATAAACCATTATTACCAGTGCGGGTCACAAATATTTTGAACGATTTGTAGCATGAGGTAAATCATGCAATTTTGTAAAATCCAATTTTACGTTCGTTGATCAACATGATCGATTTTAAATACCCTATTCTAAACTACGTTGGCCGTTTATCATGAACTTGATTCTAATTGATAAACTCTTTTATTAATTACGGATTTAAAAATAAACTTTTTTATTTTAGAAGCAAAACTTGTTTTATTATTTAATAAAACGCCTTTTTATTAGTATATACATTTCCGAGTTAACTTAAAAACACATTTCTAACTATCTCGTCGTTTTACTGTGATTGGGAAAATATATTTATTGATGATCTAATTAATTTCCTAAACAATATACCAACCAAACGTAAAATAAATAATAAGTAATAAACCAAGCATCTAGATATTTGTTCGGTTTCTTTCAAGCCATTGAACGATAACCGAACATCTAAAGGGACACACACAAAACAACTCCATATCCTGTAGCTCTCACTTAGTCCAAGATCTCCGTCTCTAATCCAGTTGCACCATCTTAGATCTACAATATTTTTCTTCTTCGGTGTTACAATTTTACAATAAGCAACTTTACATAAAATAAATAAAATATATCTATTATAGTGAGGTTCCAAAAAACGCTTAGAAAATACAAACATTGATTAACAACGACGAAAACAACGAAACAATTTCAATGCGCGACTCGTATGGTCTAGTGCTAGATTTATATAAATCATAATCACATAAACAAAAAGGCTCGATCCTTGTCAAACAAAAGTTTTAACAAATAAAACACAGATTGATTTAATTAATAATGTTAAAACGAATGCAAAAGCAGCTCCGGTACCATTGTTGGGAATCATGGGTGTATAAATTTAATTTTAAAATAAAATCTTATTTTATTTATTCTTAATTAATATCTCATAATAATTATAAAGTGGAAGTGTATAAAAACTAAAACCGAGAAACACGTCCAGAGATCCAATTGCAATTCGTTAAAACTATTAAACAGCAATATGGTGTTTTTCGAGAAACTAACGTTTGACGAAAACCAAAGCTTCACACCTTGAATCAACGAACCGTCACGCTAGTTGACGTTTGTTCACAAACTGAGATCCTCAATCAACTCTTTGACCCGTATCTGAAACCTGAACGCGTGACCCAAGAACTCCTTCACGATCAAAAAGTCAAACATGGTCAATGAGTAGTCAAACTCAGTCAACACGGGTTTTCCGACGAGTTCCAAAAGGACCTTCTTATATAAGTGAATAAGTTGTTTTTTTAGTGTTTGACTTATCTTATTCATGTAAAATGACCCCAAAAGACTTTCTTATACATTTAAAACCAATTACTACTTTTACATATAATATTATATACTTAACATTTTTTAAGAAAAAAATTATAAAATGTATAATATGAATTTCTCTTACAAAATTTATAATTTCTTGACTAGACCATGATAATTTTACGCCCATACAAATTATAAATAATTCAAAAGAAATCCAAAAAGATGTTATAACACATTCATCCCCGCGATTCCATTATACCTTGATGGTGATGGTACACTGCACGCAACATGTGATGGCAATGAGTGTGGCAGTGTGTGCGAGTGAAGGTGGAGATGGGTGGCGAGTAATGGTGGATGGTGGTAGGGGCGGTCGTGGGACAACGGTGGGCATGGGTGTGACGGTGGCAGGGGCTGGTGGTCGGGTGAAGGTGAAGTGGGTAGCGAGTAATGGTGTGTACGTGTGCTACGTGTTTGTGTGAACAAGAGGTTTTAGGGTAAATGGTGGGGATAAATTGGTAATTTTGTGTTAAAAAGCCAAAAACTATTTAAAAAGCCAGGTTTTTCTAGATTTTGGAATAGAACATTTTGCACCTTTTCAAAAAGGCAAAATAAAAACATTTTTTTTAACTTATTGTCTTTTTTGAAAAAAAAACATTAAGCCAATAAGTTTTTTGAAACTCAATTCCAAACACCCTAAGTAAGTTCAAGAGAGAGAAAACTAAGATAAAGAAGGTGACCTATGATTTTTTTTGTCTTACATGAGATCACTAAGAGGGTGTTTAAGATTGGTTATTTAATTTTAAGTGTTTTTTTTTTTGTCAAAAGTGTTTGATAACTTATAACTTTGTCAAAATAAGTTTTAAAAAAGTGTTTGGATTAACTTTTATGGTGGGAAAAGTAAATGACAAAACAAAAAAAAAGATAGGATAAGTTTCCATATTTAGTTGTTATTTTAAATGGTAGGGTTAAAATGGTAATTTGATATTCAAATAGCCAAAAGTCATTTAACAAACCACGTTTTTGTGGCTTTTGGAAAACAAATTTTCACTCCTTTTCATAAAGCTAGAATTAAAAGCACTTTTGTCAATGCCAAACACATTTTTAACTTACTAGTTTTCAAACTCAATCCCAAACACCCTCTAAGGATGGTTAAATTATCATATGTTCCATAGTTTTTCTAAATCAAGGAATGGGATGGAAGTAGAAGGAAATGAAATGACGATTTTAAATATATTTCTCTTGCAACTTTCTTTCCAAAATGGAAGAAATTGTAATGGAGTAGAATATAACATTTTATTATTTACTATTTTACCTCTACCTATTTTACTAACACAAGGGTATAATTATAAAATTGTGATTTTTTTATTTTTCTTCCATTTTCCTTCTTTTCAACTCGGGAACATAAAATTAAGTTACGTATTTCCTTTCTTTCTCTCCTTAGTTTCTTTTCCTTTCTTTTCAACTCGGGAACACAAAATTAAGTTACGTATTTCCTTTCTTTTCTCTCCTTAATTTCTTGTCCTTTATTTTCTTTCTTTTATAAAGCTCAGAAACATTTAATGCTGACATTTGTATCCTATTACATGGTTACACTACCATGCTTTAGCCTGGTTTATTGTTTTCTTTCATCTAAGTCCGGTCGGTTATATTCGGCCCGATAACACCATATTTGGTACTCTTGTTCCATGGCTCTTCACACGCCTTCACGGAATTTAAACCAAACCATAAACATAAACATCATAAACCATAAACGAGCTAGTAGTTTCGTTAAATGTTTAAATTGCTTGAGTAGTGTCGTTTACGTTGTGTGGGTTTCTGAAAGGTGCGGACTCCATTGTTGCGTTCAACATCCAAAACCCTAAATCATTCTTCCTTCGGTAGCGACGATGTCTGCCCTAGAAATCGAAGCTCGAGAGTAAGTTCAAATACACTATTTTATCAATATTACGTCATTGCATTCTCATAATTTTATATATCTTCACGAATTTTACCTATGAACAAAAACAAATCAATTACCATATTTTACGTAGTGGTAAACAATTACGAACGACTAAATAACTGCTAATTGTTTAGCAAAACCTAATTTCGATTCGATTTTCTCATAATTATGGTTCAAAATAATCAGATTAGAGTAAGAATGTAAGTATTTTCCAGATATATGTAAAACTTGTGTTGTGGTAACAATAGCACTACCATTAGGCATATTGATACACATGAGCCTCACTGTTGTAAATCTTTTAATTGAAGTAACAACACTTGATACATATCTAGGATGTTTATCCATGGTGCCCATAAAACAAAAAAAGACTGATGCTCACTCAATATGTGGATGGCGCCAATGAAAAAGAAAGACCTGAACATGTCTGGTCTAAGGTAGCTGGCTGTAATAGGATTGTGATATGGGCAACGGAAGTCAACTTTCTTGGATGTAATATGCAAAACTCGCCGTCGTTAGCCTCACAGTATGAATGGATTTGTCCACGTGACAACCCTTCGACATGAGAATAACCACTTACTTATCACTAAAAATATAAGTAAGTTCGAGAGAGAAAGGAGTTGACCTATCTTACATGAGGTCACTAGTAATTATACTATGAATAGCTATCTGTCATTATCATAAGAGGTGTGGTCCTTAATGAGGGCATAACCGTTTAATGTTGACATCTCTATCCTAATTGGTGATCACACTAACATCTTGGTTTCTTATCGTCTCTCATCCTGCTCTAATTCTTTAGATCCGAATCCAGTAGGTTATATTCGGCCCAATAACACCAAGTTTGGTACTCTTCTCCCATACTTCTTCAAATGCCTTAACGAATTTTAAACCCAACCACAAACACAAACGATTCAGTCGTTTATAACTTTCTAAGATATAGGGTATGTTTTGCCAAACTAGCTGGTGGCTGGTAGCTGGAAGCTGATGGCTGGTAGCTGATGGCTGGAAGCTGGTAGCTGTAGCTTTTTAGATATTAAGGTGTTTGGCAGAGTAGATGGAGCTTTTAATAAAATGTATAAAATGACCAAAATGGGCATAAATAAAAAAACACAATAATAAACGTAATCTCTCTCTCTCTCTCTCACACACACACATATATATATATATGAAAGTTATTTCTCAAATAAATAAAACATTGTCATTTTCAATTAAATAAAACATAGTTATTGACAAATAGTCATAACATAATATAATACTATTAAATCATTAATGTCGTGCATTCCATATCAAAGTAGCTAGTTCATTGCGAACATGTTTCATCTCATTCGATGTTCCTTCAAATAGACCGCTAGTGTTTGTGTCATGGTTACGAACATCATGTAGTTCATCTCGTGGTATGTAGTTTGGATGTTGCTCCATTGCAGTAAACATGAAATCTTCTTGAGAATTACGTATGTAGTTATGCAATTTAAATGTAGCCATGATAACATCAATTTGTGTTTGCACGCTATACTTAGGCATTTTACCAAGTATCTTAAATCGTTTCTTCAAAATTCCAAATGACCTCTCAATATGACTTCGTAAAGATGAATGTGAACGATTGAAAGCTTCTTGCATATTATTCGGGGGCTCTCTTTGAAATTGAGATTGATGGTATCTTGTCTTGGAATATGGAACAAGGTATCCTTTTCTATCTGGATATCTTTTATCAACCAAATAATATTTACCTGATAAAGGAGTTGAAAAACAAAAGGCGTTAGAATTTATTAAAAGTAACATGAAACAATTCCAAATATATGTGTAAGTAATTTGAAATATTACCTTCATGTGATTGTGGGAAGTTGAATTTACTATTTTGGGTCGCGTTAATGAAAACGCATGTGTCATGTGTTGATCTCTCCCATCCGATCGATACGAATGTGAGACACATATCGAAATCACATGTTGCCATTACGTTGAAAGTTGGTGCCCCTTTTCTACCAATATAAGGTAGTTGCTGACTCTCTGGGATGCAGGCCCCTATGTGTGTACCGTCAATACATCCAATACAATCCTATATATAATTGAATATTAGTCAAGTAACAAAGTACACAAGTAGGAATGGCATTAATCAATTTAATACCTTGAAATATGGCATGTATCTTTTATCATTCAAGATTTGAGGTGGTACGAATTGAAAAGTTGGATCTTTTGGTTTTATAACGTCACGTGCTAGACCTTGAAAACCTTTACCTCTACCAACTATTGCCTCTAGAAGTTCATGAAAGGCTCTACTAATAGTCTCCCCAGAACATTGAAAACGCTCCCCAACATCCCAGTTAGATAAACCCAATGCCAATGTATACAAAATATCCCCACCTTCTCACAAGTTGACAGTCTATCACTCGACTGCAATCCATAGTTTGATTCAAGCTCTCTACATAATTTCTTAAACACGTTTGGATGCATTCTGAATGCATTTAAACATCTTATAGGATTGCCATTTAAAACTTCCATCATCCAAGCCTGTCCCGTTTGAGGTGATGTCATGCATGGTTCCTTGTACATATGCTTATAATAGTATGCAGCAACTAGATCACATGTATAGGTTGAATCCAACAAAAAATTATAACAATGCAGTTTGTGCTTCTTCTTGCTTGTTTCATTATTCATTGTAACCCTGATAATAAATTCAGTATCAGCTTAACATATAAACACTTTAATAGCTAAAATATAAATGGATAAATAGCTTAACATATAGTCATGTCACTAAAACATCAAGGTAAAAAAATAATAAATCAACCCACAAGCAATAAAGTTCAAACAAATGGAAACAATAATGTCTTGGTAACATGTCCTCAAAGAAAACTTTAGTCGGTGAGCCTTTGCTTTCGTTGCAGCCACGCTAACCTACCATGATCATGTGGCACATTTATAAACATTTCTCTTTTTACCGGATCTTCAAATAAATCCATTGCAAATAACACAGCTCCTCATCTTCTCTAATTAATCCTGCATCTACCATCTGGCTAAGCAAACCCATAGCAGCTTCAATACTAAACTTAGTACTTTAACTGAGTTTGAAAGAATCTGATTCTAATATTTCTAGAGCATGTTGTTGATTCATATTACTTGGAGTTAAATGTTCTTTAAGTATTGAAGCTCCCAATGATTCTCTCCCTTTACATTTCATCTTAACTGGCTTAGGCTTAGTGTTTACTTTAGTAGACTTTTCAAAATTTTTTGCATCCTCACTTGGGCTTAATGTTATGCATCATGTTGACTTACTTCATTCAAAAAGTCACCAAAGAAATTGTCACCTCCCTCAACATTGTCATCCTCAAGGTTCTCAACATGCACCTCATTGAATGTAGTTGGATCCATAGAGGGTGCCACACAATTTTCCCCACTAGCAAATACATCTCCAAATAACTGATCTCACTCTTCTTGTAGTTGTATAGATGGTTGGTTATGTTGAATTGCTAGAACTTTCGGGTTTTCCTACACAATATAATGGTGAATCTGGTATTTAAATTTTGGAAAAACAACATTATGTCACTTGAAATTTTCTTTTCCACCATTCATCAGAACAATTAAGTTGTTTAGTACTTTCACTCCAACCTAGACCAGTCTCTCCATTCTTAAGTGACTTCCAAAGGTTGTACTCTTTTCTCATACTATCATACTTGTTATTCATAGCTTTGTCACTGGCGAATTTATGATTTATAACTTTTTCAAACTCTGGCTGAAGAGTGGCCCATTTGAATGGGGAAGTTCGACCATGCTTCATGATATATTTATTTAGGAACCGACATATTTCTAGAACCATTTCTTTTGGCCAAATTTCTCTTTTCCCTTTCTCTTTTTTAGAATCCATCTAGCAACCATGCATACATACATATGTACACAATTGCAAAATCAGAATAATGTCGCAAAAACTGCATTTTTAACAGCATAATAATCAAAGAACTTAAGATTGTTACACGTTACATGTCAAATATGTCATATAGTATAATATTGATCTATCCTACAGAAGAAGTGTTTTCCTTATTATGTACTACTCGGTCTCGGCGGCCCACCCAACACTATACAAATAATAACCCGTGTATCCTACATGAATCGTAATTAAGTTGCTGGCTACATTAGGCGTCTAAGGCTTATGTGTGCGTGAACGCATGCCTCCAAAAGAAGCGCTAGAAGGCACACGTCTTATATATGTCAATCTTTTATCACTATCTAAATTGCCATACTCCTGAACTGGGTTCTTCTGCCTAGTAGCGACTTCGACGCGTTTTTAAGATATGATGGTTTGGTTAAGGTTATTCTCAAAGATTAAAAAAAGATATTCAAAAGCAAAAGAAATAAAATTCTCAATCATAAAGAAAAATTAGTAAACAATGGAGATGGTCAATTAAAAGAATCTTGGCACATGAAGATTGTTGCTTTTAATTAATATTTTTAATTTGATTGCTGCTTGTTCCAAGATGACAACTTTTATCCTTTGAGCCAACATTGCTGACCAAGTAATGCACAAGACTTTTATCTTTTTTCAAGATTGAGATGTATGTTTAGTAGAGACAGCAGACTCACAAAGTTCAATACGAGTCAAAGAAATAATGATCTGATTATTTTAGCACCCACAAATTAAACTGAACTTCATCAATTCACTCAAAAAATCGACTAACAGAACATGATTACGTGAATATCCTAACATGGTAGTATATAGGGGTGTGCAATAACCGAACCGTTAACCGAAATCGAACCAAAAACCGATAAAACCGAACCGAAATTAGCCGAAACCGAAAATTAACCGAAAGTCGGATAACGGATATTTTTTTTACCACCGGTTAACTGAAATTAACCGAACCGAACCGAACCATTTATTTTTTTTATATTTCTAGCTTTTATACCTCCATTTCATGTATTTCATGTTTTATACTTTCATTTCATGTAATAATACCTCTATTTCATTTATTTATACATTCATTTCATTTATTTATACATTCATTTCATTTATTTATACCTCCATTTCATGTATTTAAACATCTATTTCATGCATTTACACCCCCATTTCATTTATTTATACATCCATTTCATTTATTTATACTTCTGTTACATGTATTTCTAAGAAAAAAATTTAGCCTTTGTTTGTATTGGTTATTAACCGAAAGTTAACCGAACCGAGCCGAAACCCGACAAATTAACCGAATTAACCGAACCGATTAACCGACGACTTCGGTTACGGTTATGGATAATGCTAATAACCGAACCGAACCGTGCACACCCCTAGTAGTATATAACTAATAATAAAAACTAATTAAATAAGAACATGCATCCCTTTGTTGGCCTTTACTTGCGATTGATCAACATTTCTTCAATCTGGGATGACGAGGATTGTAGGTTATTTAGGTAATTTAAACCCTAAAAGCTTGTTGGTTTTTTTGAACGCTACTATAACTAGCGTTTGAAAATGAGCTTTTTCAACTAGTTTTAAAAGTGTTTTTTTTTTGTCAAAAGTGCTTAATAACTTATAACTTTGTCAAAATAAGTTTTAAAAAAAGTGTTTGGATTAGCTTTGATGGTCGGAAAAGTAAAATGACAAAACAAAAAAAAGATAGTATAAGTTTCCATACTTAGTTGTTATTTTAAATGGCAGGGTTAAATTGGTAATTTGATATTCAAAAAGCCAAAAGTCATTTAACAAACCACGTTTTTGCGGCTTTTGGAAAACAAATTTTCACTCCTTTTCATAAAGCCATAATTAAAAGCACTTTTGTCAATGCCAAACACATTTTTAACTTACTAGTTTTTAAACTCAATCCCAAACACCCTCTAAGGATGGTTAAATTATCACGTGTTGCATAGTTTTTCTAAATCAATGAAGGGGATGGAAGTGGAAGGAAATGAAATGACGATTTTTTAATATATTTCTCTTGTAACTTTCTTTCCAAAATGAAAGAAATTGTAATGGAGTAGAATATAACATTTTATTATTTACTATTTTACCTCTCCCTATTTTACTAACACAAGGGTATAATTATAAAATTGTGATTTTTTTATTTTTCTTTCATTTTCCTTCTTTTCAACTCGGGAACATAAAATTAAGTTATGTATTTCCTTTCTTTCTCTCCTTAGTTTCTTTTCCTTTCTTTTCAACTCGGGAACATAAAATTAAGTTACGTATTTCCTTTCTTTTCTCTCCTTAATTTCTTGTCCTTTGTTTTCTTTCTTTTATAAAACTCAGAAACATTTAATGCTGACATTTGTATCCTAATACATGGTTACACTACCATGCTTTAGCCTGGTTTATTGTTTTCTTTCATTTAAGTCCGGTTGGTTATATTCGGCCCGATAACAACATATTTGGTACTCTGGTTCCATGGCTCTTCACACGCCTTCACGGAATTTAAACCAAACCATAAACACAAACATCATAAACCATAAACGAGCTAGTAGTTTCGTTAAACGTTTAAATTGCTTGAGTAGTGTCGTTTACGTTGTGTGGGTTTCTGAAAGGTGCGGACTCCATTGTTGCGTTCAACATCCAAAACCCTAAATCATTCTTCCTTCGGTAGCGACGATGTCTGCCGTAGAAATCGAAGCTCGAGAGTAAGTTCAAATACACTATTTTATCAATATTACGTCATTGCATTCTCATAATTTTATATATCTTCACGAATTTTACCTACGAACAAAAACAAATCAATTACCATATTTTACGTAGTGGTAAACAATTACGAACGACTAAATAACTGCTAATTGTTTAGCAAAACCTAATTTCGATTCGATTTTCTCATAATTATGGTTCAAAATAATCAGATTAGAGTAAGAATGTAAGTATTTTCCAGATATATGTAAAACTTGTGTTGTGGTAACAATAGCACTACCATTAGGCATATTGATACACATGAGCCTCACCGTTGTAAATCTTTTAATTGAAGTAACAACACTTGATACATATCTAGGATGTTTATCCATGGTGCCCATAAAACAAAAAAAGACTGATGCTCACTCAATATGTGGATGGCGCCAATGAAAAAGAAAGACCTGAACATGTTTGGTCTAAGGTGGCTGGCTGTAATAGGATTGTGATATGGGCAACGGAAGTCAACTTTCTTGGATGTAATCTGCAAAACTCGCCGTCGTTAGCCTCACAGTATGAATGGATTTGTCCACGTGACAACCCTCCGACATGAGAATAACCACTTACTTATCACTAAAAATATAAGTAAGTTCGAGATAGAAAGGAGTTGACCTATCTTACATGAGGTCACTAGTAATTATACTATGAATAGCTATCTGTCATTGTCATAAGAGGCGTGGTCCTTAATGAGGGCGTAACCGTTTAATGTTGACATCTCTATCCTAATTGGTGATCACACTAACATCTTGGTTTCTTATCGTCTCTCATCCTGCTCTAATTCTTTAGATCCGAATCCAGTTGGTTATATTCGGCCCGATAACACCAAGTTTGGTACTCTTATCCCATACTTCTTCAAATGCCTTAACGAATTTTAAACCCAACCACAAACACAAACGAGTCAGTCGTTTATAACTTTCTAAGATACACTAGCTTTAACTTTAAAGAGTTAATTGCCCGGATGGTCCTTGTGGTTTCACGTTTTTTCACGTTTAGTCCCCACCTTTTGGAAATAGCAAGTATGCTTCCTATGGTTTGTTATTTTGTTACTCGGATAGACCCCTGAGTAAATGTTTGTTAGTTTGGAAATAACAGGTATGCTCCCTGTGGTTTGTTATTTTGTTACTCGGATAGTCCCATGAGTAAATGTCAGGGGACTATCCGAGTAACAAAATAACAAACCATAGGGAGCATACCTGCTATTTCCAAAAGGTGGGAACTAAACGTGAAAAACGTGAAACCACAGGGACCATCCGTGCAATTAACTCAAGTTTAAATTAAGGCCTCAACGAAATCGAACTCGAGTACTGTCGTCTTTGTTTCGTGTGTTTCTGAAAGGTGCGAACTCAATTGTTGCTTTCAACCTCCAAAACCCTAAACCCTTCTTCCGAGACGATGTCTGCCCTAGAAATCGAAGCTCGCGAGTAAGCTCACATACATTCTTTCGTCAATTTTACGTCATTGCACTCTCATATCTACACCAATTTTACCTAATTGAATCCGAACAAAAACAAATCAATTACCAAATTTTAGGTAGCGGTAAACAATTACGAACGACTGAATTACTGCTAATTGTTTAGAAAAACCTAATTTCGATTCGATTTTCTCATAATTAAGGTTCAAAATAATCAGATTAGGGTAAGAATGAAAGTATTTTCCAGATATATGCAAATTATTAACTACTGTAAGTATATCAGCTGATCATATGATGATTCTGATTATATTAAGTGTCAATAACAGCTTTGATGTGATTTTGTATGATTTATATATATGACTTTGGTTACACGTATTCTCGGATATTTCTATGAACTGGAATCATATTATGTGATTTATATATATAATATATATATATATATATATATATATATGATATGATTTTGGTTGCAGTGTGATTAAAATAGTTCTTCAATTCTGCAAAGAGAACTCTCTGCATCAAACATTCCAAACACTACAAAGTGAATGTCAAGTATCTTTAAATACAGTTGACAGCCTTGAAACATTTGTAGCCGATATCAACAGTGGCAGATGGGATACCATAATACCTCAAGTCGCACAACTTAAGCTTCCAAGAAAGAAACTTGAAGACCTATACGAGCAGGTACATGTTCTATCTTCGTACCTAATAGGTTTCCTACTTTCAGGTATGTGCTAATCTATATTTTCTCAATTAATCTGTTCTAGATTGTTCTTGAAATGATTGAGCTTCGTGAGATGGATACTGCTCGTGCAATATTGAGGCAAACACAAGCAATGAGTGTCATGAAACAGGAACAACCGGAACGATACTTGAGACTTGAGCATCTTTTAGTTCGAACTTATTTTGATCCCAATGAGGTTAAATTTAGAAATTCCAAATTTATTGTTTCATGTCTTCTTCTAAATTCTGGGAGTGTGCTATTTGTGATATTTGTTGCACTTACATTGTTATTTAGGCGTATCAAGAATCAACGAAGGAGAAACGACGTGCACAAATTGCTCAAGGTTTATGCTTTATACATCTTTTGTCCTTTCTAGATGTCGTACTTATGGAATTGTGGGGTCTATAATAGAATAAAGAGTAAAGTACACGGGTGGTCCTTGTGGTTTACCAAAATTTTGGATTTGGTCCCTAGTTATTCAAACTTTCTAATGCATTTAGTCCCCAACTTTTCAAAAGTCACATGGATGGTCCTTGACTCCATGTGGTTTACACTTTGTAACGCATTTAGTCCCTAACTTGGATCTTCTAAAACCTTTAGATTTGTTGGCTAGGGACTAAATGCGTTACAAAGTGCAAACCACAGGGACCATTTATGTACTTTTGGAAAGCTAGGGACCAAATCCAAAATTTTGGTAAACCATAGGGACTATCTGTGTACTTTACTCCAAAAGGGATAATTATTGGAGAACACCCAAGTTTTTTTTTTGTTATTTCTTTATGACCACCCATATATTGAAGCTAGGGTTGATGTATAAATAGGTGACACAAGTATTCAAAGAATTCACTAAGCGTACCAAAATACTAAAACAACTCACCCAAGTATCATATTGGTTTCGTTGATGCTGATTCCGATGAAAAAAACTTGCTTGAAACTTGTAGATAATCATAAAATTGAAGCTTTGGTCCCATCTAAAGTTACAAAGTGACAAAATTGCACAAGAGTCGACTCAAAAGAACCAACTATAGATGAATTTCTATATATATTTGAGTGTATTATTGACACTTTTGTCATCTTACAAACTCTAGATGTGACAAAAGCTTTAAATTTATGGGCTTTTGGTCAGTTTTTTGGCTACAAAATGTTTCATTTGCATAACTGAAACCACGATGTTATATGGGTAGCCTTTAAAGTTGTTTCAGTTAAGGTTGGCCTAAGTGAATACTTTTAAATACTTGGGTGGCATGTGTATACATCATCCCCCAGTACCACGTTATAGGTCACCCGAGCATGTAACTATGTGTCTTCTTTCTTTTATACCAATTCCGACCAAAAATATTCCGCATGACGAAAATGCCTATAATTATTTTGGAAAAACAACAATTTTTAACCTATAACCAGGGCTGCAAACGAACCGAACAACCTTGTTCGTGTTCGTTTGTTAAGTAAATATATGTGTTCACGAACGGGATTTCATGTTCGTGTTAGTTTGTTAAGGAAATGAACGTGTTCGTGTTTGTTTGTTAATTTTAGGTAACGAACACGAATGACGTTCATGAACACAAACAAACACTAACTAATGTTCATGAACACAAATGAAAACGAACGAACACAAACAAGTGTTCATGAACAGAATATATAATACACTAATACTTATTAAATATTTTATTTGTCGAAATTTTGAAGTATTTAAATAAAATATAAAAATTTAAAACACCAATGAACTATCGAATACAAACGAACACGTTACTAAACGTTCACGAACATAAATGAACGAACACGCCATCTGTTCATGTTTGTTTATTTAACTATATGAACGGAATTTCTTGTTCGTGTTTGTTCATTTTATTAAACGAACAAACACAAACGAACTTCCCACCGATCGGTTCACGAACTATTCGCTGAACATTCGGTTCGTTTGCAGCCCTACTTATAACATATTGCCACCTCATCAAGGTATATTTGTGTTCTAAAATTCTTAGGCGCATTTTCGTCACGAGATGTATTTTTGGCCACAAGTGGTTTAAATGATACCAGTGAATACATGCTTTGGTGGCCTATAAAGTAGTTACAATATATGAGTGGCATATGGCTTTATGGAAAAGGCTGAATACTTGGACCTTTCTATGTATAATCTTTACAATAATTAATAATTCATAGTAAGCCTGATGATATCACTATATCAGAATATAATCTAATATATGATTTTTAATTTCTTTTTCAGCTATTGCTGCAGAAGTCTCTGTGGTTCCACCATCACGTTTAATGGCTCTAATTGGTCAAGCTTTAAAATGGCAACAACACCAAGGTTGACACTATATATTTTTGCTTGATGCAATGTGAACTATTATATTTTTAAATGTTAATTTTGTTTGCTGATATAAACTCTCAGGTTTACTTCCACCTGGAACACAGTTTGATTTGTTTCGAGGAACAGCTGCTATGAAACAAGATGTAGATGATACGTACCCAACAACTCTTGGTCATACTATTAAGGTGATTTATAAATATTATCTAGTAAATATTTTTCATGATTCCATCTTTGTTTTTCTTAATAACTAGTAAATTTCCCCCTCACGTTGTGGCGGGAATCTAGTCGGTAGCAGTTCCATTCGTTACGGTAATGATCTGTACCGACACTCAGTATAGCAACCGAAAGGAAAAACTTCAAAAGTACAATACCGACGATCGGTATAATTAACGAACACATGTTATTTAAAGTATATTGGTGCGATTGAAAGTTAAAAAAAATACACGAAGACAAAAACCACAAAAAGCGGGTATCGATACAGTACAGACACTCAGTATAGCAACCGAAAGGAAAAGCTCCAAAAGTACAATACCGACAATCAGTAAACGCATGTTATTTAAAGTATACGATTTCGATTGAAAGTTAAAAAAGCACACAAAAAGACAAAAACCACAAAAAACGGCTCATTTCGGCGTAGATGGAGCGGCTTATTTTAGCAAAGGTAGATGGTGCATTTTTAGCACCACCTCACTATTCACAAGCATGAACTTTGTTATGTATAGTATAGCAACCGAAAGGAAAAGCTCCAAAAGTACAATACCGACAATCAGTAAACGCATGTTATTTAAAGTATACGATTTCGATTGAAAGTTAAAAAAGCACACAAAAAGACAAAAACCACAAAAAACGGCTCATTTCGGCGTAGATGGAGCGGCTTATTTTAGCAAAGGTAGATGGTGCATTTTTAGCACCACCTCACTATTCACAAGCATGAACTTTGTTATGTATATAATATAATGCCATATCATCATGGATAGTATGTACTGGTAATATACCTGTGGTAATTTCTCGTCTTCGCACACTGAAGGGAGATAAAAGTTTTTAACTTTTGCAGTCAGACAAAAAGGTTCATGTAATTTGCGACAAAAATGATTTATTTTTAATGGTATAATACTTGTGTTGCAGTTTGGAAAGAAAAGTCACCCTGAAAATGCACGGTTTTCACCGGATGGACAGTTTCTTGTTTCTTGCTCTGTTGATGGATTTATTGAGGTTCATCTGATAAAAAAAAAACTTGTTTATTTTATTTTAAATTGTTGATAATATTGGATTAGCTGAATTTACTGTTAATATCAGGTTTGGGACCATATAAGTGGGAAGCTTAAAAAGGATCTTCAGTATCAAGCAGAAGTGAGTTCTAGTTAGTTTTAATGTTGTTTATTTTATTTTAAATACAGCTTTACACTCATGCCTTTGATATGCATTCTCAAAGTTGTTTTAAGTTTTAACATATTAAGTTTTTACTTGTGTAGGAATCTTTTATGATGCATGATGATGCTGTTTTATGCATTGATTTTAGTAGAGATTCGGAGATGCTTGCTTCTGGATCCCAGGATGGAAAGATTAAAGTAAGAATCTCTCTCTTTTTTTTACATGCAACTAATTCATAAGAAAATGGGCATCTTCATATATGTAGGGCTGCAAACGAACCGAACGAACACGAACAAAGCGTTGTTTGTGTTCGTTCGTTAAGGAAATAATGTGTTTGTGAACGCTTACCGAACGAGATATACGATTCGTTGGTTCATTAAGGAAATGAACATGTTCGTGTTTGTTTGTGTTCGTTCGTTAATTTTAGGTAACTACCACAAACGAACATTTATGAACACAAATGAACCCAAACGCACATGAACAAGCGTTCATGAACACAAACGAACACAAATATATTAAAAGGTATGTATTATACAATATAGTAATATGTATTAAATATTTTATTAGGGGTGGAAGTATTTAAATAAAATATAAAAATTAAAAACCTTAATGAACTATCGAACATAAACGAGCATAAACGAACAGACATAAACGGACACGTTACCGAACGTAAATGAACAAACGCGGTCTCTATTCGTGTTCTTTCATTTCTCTAAACGAACAGAATTTTTTGTTCGTGTTCGTTAGTCGAATGAACACAAACGAACTTCCCGCCGAACGGTCCACGAACTGTTCGCTGAACGTTCGGTTCGATTGCAGCCCTACATATGTCTTTCTAAATATCATAATATCATATTTTACCTTTCCATAATAAATTAAATAAAACTGGTTACTTTTATGAGTATGTTTCACTGATTCAGTGAAAAGACTTTCAAGTAACATCTTTATTTTCTTTACCTTGGGATTGGTAAATATTGGTGTTTTTTAGGGTTTTACAAGGGTCAATATGATATAATGGAATTTAGAAGGATATATATGAAATTTTGAACTTTGAAATGCAATGTTATTACTTATTCCATGCCTATGATAGGTCCAACTTCATATATATGCTTCTAAATCTTCAAACTTTCATAAATATCCTTTGATATTTCATAATATCATATTTAGGCTTTTCGGTACTTAAATATCACATTCACAAATTCCATAATAAATAAAATAAAATTACTTACTTGTAACCATGTGTTTTCATGAATAAATGAAGAAAATAATATGCACGGAGTACATGTGGTGTCTTTTTTTGTGTTTTTTTAGGAGTACATATGATATTATGAAATATTAAAAGGATATTTGGAAATTATTAATGAATATTGTTTTTAATTATGATTTAAGGTTTGGAGAATTAGAAACGGTCAATGCTTGCGCCGTCTTGAAAACGCTCATTCTCTGGGTGTCACTAGTGTTGCATTTTCCCGCGATGGAAGTCAGATATTAAGCACATCGTTTGATGGAACTGCAAGGTATCTTTTCTATTTCCACAATAATGCCTTGTTGATCCTTTCATCTTTTTATTCCTTAAATACACATTCACCAAACAATTGGACATTTGATTATTCACATACGAGGAACTAATATTATCAGTGCTAAATTTATATCAGAATTCACGGGATCAAAGGTGGAAAGTTGTTGAAGGAATTTCGTGGCCACTCTTCATATGTAAATGATGCCATATTCACAAGTGATGGACTTCGAATCATCACAGCATCAAGTGATTGTACAGTAAAGGTTAGACATATTCTTACTTTTTGGTAGGGATGAGCAGAAAACCGAAAAAACCGAACCGAAACCAAAATAACCAATTTAACCTAATAAAAAAAACTGAACCAAAATTTACCGTTCGTTTACGATTTTACATTTTTTGAAAACCAAAGCGAACCGAATAACCTAAAAAATCAACTTTTAATGTTTGTTATATATTGATTTAGAAATTATTAGTTTTATTCTTGAATGTTAGGCATTTATAATAAAAACATATAAATTACAAAAGAAAATGTCTTAATGAAAATTTGGAGAAACATAAAAATAGATTAGAATGTTAGGTTTATGTGAACAATATTAATTAAAAAGGTTAAAAATAATAACTTAAATGTAAACATCTAATAAAGGTTCTTGAATCATGGATTATACTTTTTATTTTTGAATCTCACGTAACTTTGTATTAGCGGATGTATATCCGTTTTATAGTTTATGTATATCTATGTATTTCTTATGTATATCCGGTTTATATTTTATCCCTAAATTAGTTAGGAATTATCCCTAAATTAGTTAGGAGTTAGTTAGGTTCTTGTATTATATATTGTTCTCTTCTTCATCAATAGAAATCAAGGAATTCAGATTCAATTATATGGTATCAGAGCCTACTGCTCTGACCTAAAACAAATCCGCAGCAGCCCCTGTCCACGGACCCTGCAGCCGATTCTTTTTCCTTCTTTTGTTCATCCGCAGCAGCCCCTGTCCACGGACCCTGCAGCCGATTCTTTTTCCTTCTTTTGTTCATCTCGATGTCAGACAAACCAGAATCCTCCAAGCACACTGACAACCTTCACCCTGCTTATTCGGTGACTAACATCCAGCACAAAGTTCGTGTTTTGGATGGTTCCAAAGTCACCTATGCATCATGGGTCAAGATGTTCACCCTGCATGCACGCGGTTACGAGGTGCTACACCACATTGATGGCACTGAACCGCCTGCCAAAACAGATCCGGACTACGCCAACTGGGCCAAAATTGACTCTCTTGTGCTTCAGTGGATCTATGGGACACTTTCAGATGACCTGCTGGCACGTATTCTTGATGAGGAAACAACAGCTTATGGCGCATGGACCCGGATTCGGAAAATCTTTCTGAACAACAAGGCGCCCGTGCAGCAGCCCTTGAAACAGAGTTTGTCAATCTTACCTTGCGCTCCATGCCCAGCCTCCAAGACTACTGTCAGCGTCTTAAGTATCTCGCTGACCAACTGAAAGCTGTTGAACAACCAGTCACAGAAGATCGCCTTGTCCTGCAGCTGGTTCGAGGCTTACCACCGGAATTCGATGTTCAAGCCTCTATCATCAATAACACCCTTCCCTCATGGGAAGATGCCTGCGACATGCTCGACTCAGATCTGCGTCGCCAACAAGCACGGGACTCTATTGCCTCCAACCCGGCTGTTGTTGCCCAAGTGTCTCGCGAGCCACCTACGGCCCGCCGGGACCCCCTCATTATCGCAACAACAACCGACAGCAGCCAAGACGTCAATTTCACAGTCCTCAGCAGTCATTCGGTCAACAGCAACATCGCACAGGTCGCGGTAATCAGCAGCCCTCTAACCGCAACCAGCCTCGTGGTTCTTCTCAGTCTTCGGCCCAGCATCAATTGGTCCGACCCAATGTCTGGAGCCCAGGTCCATCCCCCTACTGGCCACCTTGGTGGGCTGCGGCCCCACCATGTCCCTACCCAACTCAGCCCAGTTGGGCAGGCCCATCTTGGCCGATTGTTCCTGGTCAGCCTCCACAGGCCACTGGCCCAACTTCACGACAGCACCAGCCCTGGTCCACTCCACCTGCTCAGGCCCACTTGGCAGATGTAAACCCACTGGAACCATCAGAATTAGGGGCAGCTTTCCAGGCGATGGCACTGAACTCGGGAGATGACAGTTGGGTTGCTGACACCGGTGCCTCTGATCATTTGACACACGAACCAGGTAATATTCACACTCCTTGTACTACTACTATTAATTCTGTATTTGTTGGAAATGGTAACCGTGTGCCAATTCACGGGTCCGGTCATACAACCATTCAATCACCCAATTCTCGGGTCCGCCCCTACACCCTTAAAAATGTCCTTTACACCCCCAAATATTATCCGAAACCTTGTTTCAGTTCGTAAATTCACTACTGACAATATGGTTTCCATGTCTTTTGACCCTTTTGGCTTTTCTGTGAAGGACTACAAGAATGGAACGCTCCTGAGCCGCCACAATAGTACCGGCCCACTGTACTCCTTCAACACCAAAACCAACCAACCTGCTTCTGCTTTGCTTACTTCTTCGCTCTCTAATGTTTGGCATGATCGCCTTGGCCATCCTGGCAATTTTATTATGGATTTCTTAGTTTCTCGTAATTTAATTTCTTGTAATAAATCTAAGAACAATTTCTTTTGCAACTCTTGTCAAATTGCTAAACATAAGCGTTTACCATTTCATGATTCTGATTCCGTTACTTTTCAACCTTTTGACATCATACATTGTGACTTGTGGACTTCACCTATACCCAGCAACACAGGTTACAAATATTACATGGTCCTCATTGACGACCACACCCAATTTGTTTAGGCTTATCCACTCAAATATAAATCCGAAACCTTCACCAAATTTACTCAATTTCACCGCCTTGTCCAAACCCAATTTAATAAATATATCAAAACTTTTCAGTGTGACATGGGTGGTGAGTTTGATAGTTCCAAATTTCAATCATTCGCTGTCACTCACGGCCTTCAATTTCGATTTTCATGTCCCCAAACTTCACAACAAAATGGTAAGGCGGAACGTATGATCCGACGAATTAATGACATCATTATGTCCCTCCTTACCCATGCTTCCCTACCTTCCCATTTCTGGGATGAAGCACTTCACACTGCCGTCTATTTACATAACATTCTTCCTACCAAACTCCATAACTTTCTAACCCCCACATACAAACTCTATCACCGGCATCCCACCTACACTCACCTTCGCACCTTCGGGTGTGCTTGTTTTCCTAATCACAATGCCACTCGACCCCACAAACTAGCCCGCCGTTCTACACCATGCATCTTTCTCGGATATCCAATGAATTATCGTGGATACCGATGCTTAGACCCCTCAACTGGACGTGTCTATTTATCACGTCACGTCACCTTTGACGAATCCACTTTTCCTTTCTCTACCCCACCTACACCTCATACCACCCTAAGCTCTCACCCTGATTCGGAACCTTCACCCATGAGTACCCCGTTTCATTTCACCTCCTCTCCTCCCACAACCGACACCACTACTACTTCCAAACCATCTAAACCACCCATAACCCACACCTACAGCCGACGAAACAGGTCTGACCCAGCAACATCCAGACCCATTTTTTTTCCAGCCCATGCTTCCACACCCACCCCCACCCCCACGGTCTCACAGCCACATTCCCCACCCCTTACCCACACTTACAGCCGCAGAAACAGGTCTGATTCTACTGCATCCAGACCTGTTTTCTTCCCAGAACATGCATATACCACCCTAGCTCCGTCACAATCTAACCTGACACCGCCACCCTCTACCCACCCTATGCAGACCCGGTCTAAAACGGGTTCCCTACCCTCAACAGATCCCACCCTCTTAGCCACCTCCGCGCATAATATTTCCCCACTACCCAAATCCCACACCCAGGCCTTGACCGACCAGAACTGGCACTCGGCTATGACCGACGAATACCGGGCATTAATAGCTAATAATACATGGGAGCTTGTGCCAAGACCTGCAGATGCTCATATTATCAGATGTATGTGGCTATTTCGCCACAAATACCATGCCAATGGTACATTACAGCGCTACAAAGCGCGTTTGGTTGTAAATGGCAAATCTCAACAGGTGGGTGTTGATTGTGACGAGACATTCAGCCCAGTGGTTAAGCCCACTACGATTCGTACCGTCCTCAGCTTAGCAACTTCACGTTCTTGGCCCATTCATCAACTGGATGTCAAGAACGCTTTCCTACACGGGGACCTTAATGAAACTGTTTACATGTTTCAGCCACCTGGGTTTGTTGACAGTAAAAATCCAAAGCATGTTTGTCGACTTCAAAAGTCTTTATATGGGCTAAAACAAGCTCCACGTGCGTGGTACCTCAGATTTGCTTCCTATATACAAAAGTGTGGTTTTCGATCTACCACGAGTGATACTTCTTTGTTCGTCTACAAACAGGGTGATCAAATGGCATACTTCTCTATGTAGACGACATCATCTTGACAGCCTCCAATCCGACACTTTTGCAGCACTTCATTGCCACTCTTTCCAGGGAATTTGCCATGTCTGATCTCGGACCACTACATCACTTTCTCGGGATTGCGGTAACCCGACGAAATGGTGGCCTGTTCTTATCTCAGACCACATATGCAGCAGAGATCTTAGCTCGTGCTAAAATGGAAAATTGTAAACCATGTGCCACACCTACCGACACTAATTCTAAACTAAGTGCAACTGCTGGAGAACCCTTCTCAGATGGTGCCTTATATCGTAGCCTTGCTGGTGCACTGCAGTATTTAACCTTCACACGACCTGATATATCATATGCGGTGCAACAACTATGTTTATTTATGCACTCCCCTCGAGATCCTCATTTCCAGTTCATGAAACGGCTCCTTCGATACCTCAAGGGTACACTAGACTATGGAATCTCTATTTTACCATCCAAATCAGCTCATATCACAGCCTATTCTGATGCGGATTGGGGAGGCTGCCCTGATTCACGACGGTCTACTTCAGGTTACTGTGTCTTCCTCGGTGATAATCTGGTTTCTTGGTCCTCAAAACGTCAGGCGATTATCTCACGTTCCAGTGCCGAGGCTGAATACAGAGGTGTGGCCAACACTGTTGCAGAAACAACATGGCTCAGAAACCTGCTTCTCGAACTCCATCTTCCAATTACCCGGGCCACAGTTGTCTACTGTGACAATATCTCTGCTGTCTACTTATCTTAGAATCCGGTCCAACATCAACGATCCAAGCATATCGAGATTGACATTCATTTTGTTCGCGAGAAGGTTCGTATGGGTTCTGTCAAAGTTCTTCATGTTCCAGCAGACTATCAATACGCTGACATATTCACCAAGGGTCTTCCACGCCAGTTGTTTCAACGATTTCGGTCCAGTCTATGCATCGGAAGACCTACTGCTACGACTGCGGGGGCGTATTAGCGGATGTATATCCGTTTTATAGTTTATGTATATCTATGTATTTCTTATGTATATCCGGTTTATATTTTATCCCTAAATTAGTTAGGAATTATCCCTAAATTAGTTAGGAGTTAGTTAGGTTCTTGTATTATATATTGTTCTCTTCTTCATCAATAGAAATCAAGGAATTCAGATTCAATTATACTTTGTTCCAAAAACCAAAAAACCGAACCATTGCTAAAACCGAACGTTTACGGTTTCAGTTTTACCATAAAACCGAACCGGACCGTGCACGCCCCTACCTTTTGGACCCCTGTCTGCAAGTGTATATTCTTCTAATTTATTTATTATTTTTTTAATACAGGTTTGGGATTTAAAGACTACCGACTGTCTTCAAACATTCAAGCCACCACCTCCTTTGAGGGTATTGCTACTATATACAAGAATATTAAAATTCGTTACTTCATTTTCTTCCGGCTTTGTGTAAACTTGAATCATACTACAATGTTTGATTATAGTGTCAGTTATTTTGATCTACAGGGTGGTGATGCGTCTGTAAATTCCGTCCACCTGTCACCCAAAAATCCCGACCATGTTATAGTTTGTAACAAGACATCGTCTATATACCTGATGACTCTTCAAGGACAGGTAGATCTATTTTTATCATTATTTTTTTCTCGATATGTTTTGTGTAGAATGGGTCGTGTTCGCGGGTTGGCGGATCCAACCCGACCCGAACCCGAAAATTTTACGTGAATCTGAACACGGCCCGAACCCGGGAAATTGTGTCAGACGTATGAACCCGAACATGACACGAACATTCTACCTGAGTTCTTTTATTTTTTCACATATTAATATTTTCAAAATATAATTTTACGACAAAAATACAAATGTA
Source organism: Scalesia atractyloides (assembly GCA_947069175.1). Taxonomy (NCBI): domain Eukaryota; kingdom Viridiplantae; phylum Streptophyta; class Magnoliopsida; order Asterales; family Asteraceae; genus Scalesia; species Scalesia atractyloides. Next base: position 24,558 of record CAMTDV010000082.1, on the reverse strand, counting down.
TATAAAAGAATTGCATCTTAATTATAAAATCTTATGTTAATTACTCTTTTAATATTATTATTGCATAAAATATCCAACCAATTTAACTTATGACATATAAACACATTATGAAAAAAAACTTAAATATAACATAAATGGGTTAAACAGGTCAACCTGACGGGTTCAACACGAACCCGACCCGTTTAGCTTAACGGGTTGGCGGGTTCAACCTGAAACCACCGTTTAGACTAAACTCAAACCTGTGAATTTCGTGTTAGGTTTGTGTCATGTTTTCAGGTGGTGTCAGAAATTCACATCCATAGTGTAGATGCATCACACGCGATAGAGGTGGCAATTTTTATATATATTTACTAACAGGTCAATTTGGGATCTGTTTAATCTCAAATGGGTCAAATGATAATAGCACAGAAATTAGTTATAAAATATAACGTTCTTAAATACGTTTGTGTATAAAATGAACATGATTGTTCATTGGCTTAGTGCAGGTTGTGAGAAGTTTTTCGTCTGGTAAAAGGGAGGGTGGAGATTTTGTTGCGGCTTGTATATCACCTAAAGGCGAATGGATATATTGTATTGGTGAAGACAGGTATTGTTTTTTGTTTGACCCATTTGACTTTTTTATACTCAATGGTTATGGTGTATGAGCTTACCATTAAGTAAACCAGATCATGTGGGTTGATTTTTGGTTTCTTTCTCTCTTAAATCAAACTTATTGTTAAATGGTTAATTACCTTTTGAATTTATTTGCAGGAACTTATACTGTTTCAGCCATCAATCTGGCAAACTTGAGCACTTGATGAAGGTACATTCTTCATCTTCGTTACAATGATTATCGTGAAGTAGAGATGGCAAAGTGGCGGGTCGGGTGATGGGTCAAAAGTCTACGGTTTCGGTCCCGCCAAACACGTTGTACTTATTTCTCTAAATTTGTATATAACTTATGCAATTAGATATGATTCCAGAGTGACTAAACTATGTGATAAAATAATCATCTGGTTATGTTTTATCTCTAACGGGTCAAAATTTTCAAACAGGCTTCTAGGTTTTATATTTTAAAAATTACATTATTGTTGACACAAAATTGGCAAAACATATTTTGGGTCAACTTGGCCCGACCCACAATTGACCCATTTTGACTTATCACTCGCCCACCCGCCCATTTTGCAACCTCTATGTACACCTCACTAATGTGAAAATCCGGGTCACTATCTTCACCGGAATCTTGTAATAATCACTTGCAGGTGCATGAAAAGGACGTTATCGGTATTTGTCATCATCCTCATAGGAATCTTATAGCCACATATAGTGAAGACTGCACAATGAAACTATGGAAGCCATTAAAGCCTCTTCTTTTTCAACTACCTTTTGACGTTTTTGCCCTTCCTTGCATGAGCCTTTCATTAGCCTTTAGTATAACATTATTCTAATGCATTTTGATTTATTATTCTGCTTTCTTTTACCTCAACTGCATGATGAATTGCCATTTGAGTCTTGTTTTATATAGATGATCATAGAATGCGTCATCATTTATAGGTTCGTGAAGTAAAAGCGTCAAGTTAAAGCATTGGATTGAGATAACGGTTATTGTTTTAGTTGTGATACGTAAGTACAGTAGAATCTTCATCTTTATGATTTAACTAGATGTCATATTTCTCTATATTTATCTTTGAATTTTGTTAACCTATCACATCTTATTCATATCTATCTCACACGAAAAATTTATTTATCAGTTTTTTTCTTTCTTAGATACAAACTACAAACAAAATACAAAAATTAACCAATGTAACAAAACATCAAATAAAATATAATATAATTTGAACCATTAGTCTTTGTGTAAAACCCATTAATATGGGCCTACAAAATCTTTGAAAACTAAAATAAGCCCATATGAATCAGAGATACAAACCAAGAAAACCCATTTTAATTTGAGGTGCATAAACTGGGTTTTGGGCCAAAGTGGATATATTTTAAAACCTGTTCCAATCAAGTCAGTGAAAGTCAAAAATGGCTTGGCCCAGACTATTGTATGGAAAACTATACTGGATTGGATCGGCTTGAAAACTGATTTCAGCCTATAATTTATTATTTAACTAGCGGTTAACGCAACCGGATTCAAAGTATATATGCTCAAACCTATTTCTGAATTGGATTCGAATCGGTTTAGAAACCTATTCTGGACCCAATCTGGTTTAGTTGTGCACTTCGAAATGCCCAAAAACCCACATGACCTTAGGACCCGAGATGAGCCTAATTCATGGAAGGTCCAAAAACAGTATAATCAGAGACCCCTAATTCAGAAATACATTTCAAAATTAGCCTACAAATATTCAAAAACTCATACGACATTATGACCAGAGACGATCTTGTTAAAAATACCATTTAATATTAGAGGTGTATAAAAAACCAGTTTAGGACCGACGACCCGGCCCCGACCTTGGAGTTTGGGTCCAATTTAACCCGGTGGTTTAGTACAGGTTTGAGATTATTTTTTTAGAATTGGTTCCAATCGGAACTGGTTTGAGCCCACCTAAAAATAATAAAATATAACCGCTTTAAAACACTAAACCCGTGAGCGTTCCTATCAAGAAATACCATTCACATTATAGCCCGACAATGAAACTAGAAAGACCCAAAAACCCATATGACCGATTAGATCAAATCAAATTTGTATGTTATCCTTACAAAACATATCGAACAAAGTCATCTTGGATGACAACACACCCACCCACGTGTCAAACTCTCTTTAACTCGTCACCCAAGTGTCCATCAAATGTTGTTTTGCTTCTCCTCCATAATAAAACCAATTCTTCACCGTCTTCTTCATTTCACTTCATTTCCAATATCATTTACATGTTTCTTGATTGATCTCTTGTATCAAATACCATATTAAGGTTTCTAAATTGGTTAGAAAACACAACTATGCCACGTGGATACGCCTTTGGGAGGGCCGATGAAGCCACCCACCCGGATTCCGCTCGCGCCACCTTGTCCGAGTTCCTTTCCACCTTCATGTTTGTCTTCGCCGCTGAAGGCTCACTCCTTGCTCTAAGTATGAACTCATTTTCCGATCATCATCAAATTTAAAGCTGGTTAATAATTTGATTAAAAGGGTTGTGTTAAGCATACCGCTTTTATTGCTTTACTGAATACACCCTGTCAAATCAGTTGTTATGTAGGCAGTATACAAAAAGGTGAATATATTAATACTGGCCGTACAAAAAGCCACATTTGTTATACGGGCTCACATGGTTTTTTTTTTAAGTTTTAAACAGGTCAAATCATGTAGGGGTGTATTTAGTAAAGGTACGTTTAGCCAACCTTTTGTATGAGTTTTGATGTTTGACTTTGGCCATGCAGATAAGATGTACGGTGGTGACCATGGACTGGCGGCACCGGGGCTGTTGCTGGTGGCGTTGGCTCACGCGCTCGCATTGTTTGCCGCAGTGGCGTCGAGTTTAAATGTGTCAGGGGGACACATAAACCCGGCGGTCACTTTTGGAACCCTTGTAGCTGGACGAGTGTCGGTGGTTCGAGCCTTGCTTTACTGGGTGGCCCAGCTTCTTGGTGCTGTTGTTGCCTCGTTGTTACTCCGGCTAGCCACCGATGGAATGGTATACCACTAGGATTGATTATAGGAGTGTTCACGGTCCGGTTTCAACAAACTTTTGGGCCTAACCGCTAACTATAGATTTTGAGAAAGACAAAACCAAACTTTTTTTTAAAGGTTAAAAGTGCATTTTCAATTTCATAATAAAACAGATAGACGGGCAACAAGCTGCGTCGTTACCTTGGGAAAAGAAAACAAAAACAAAAAAGAAAAAAAAAACTGGCCATTTTTCATTGGTTTGGACGGTTTTGTCGGTTTATGAACACCCTTATCACTCATATACTTTTTTTCAAGATCTTTATGTGTTTTGTGTTTTAATTTGCAGAGACCGGTCGGGTTTACGGTGGCAGCCGGAGTTGGAACCATAAATGCTTTACTGATGGAGATAGTGCTAACATTCGGGTTGGTTTACACTGTTTTCGCAACAGCAATCGACCATAAACGAGGGACGCTAGGGACGATAGCTCCGTTGGCTATCGCGTTAATTGTGGGTGCCAATATTCTGGTGGGAGGTCCGTTTGACGGGGCGTCAATGAATCCAGCAAGGGCGTTTGGGCCGGCGTTGGTGGGAGGGCGGTGGAACAACCACTGGGTGTACTGGCTTGGACCGTTTATTGGGGCGGCGATTGCGGGTTTGATCTATGAGTTCGGGATAATACAGCCGGAGGTGCCTGTTCACACGCACCATCAGCCACTGGCTCCAGAAGATTACTAGACATAATGGTTTATGTTTTTACGTACAAAATGGAGGGGGGCTGTTCAGTGTTTTTTACGGTTAATGTGCGTTTCGTGTGGTGTTTTTTTTTTACCGTCAGTGTGTATTTTGTGGTGTTTTTTATAGTGTTAATGTGGGTAACTTGTGGTGTGTGTTTTTGTTTTATGTAATTGGAGCTTGCAATTCTAATATAACAAATAATGGAGTACCTACCTCTTATTGTACAAATGTGTACTACGTAATATTGTAATGTGATATACGACCATTTTGCAACTTGAACCAAGACACTAGATGTAACCCTTGCAAAATTTCGAACTTTTAAAAACTTTTCTGTTGGAAGTAATTCGTTAACCGTTACACGTAATTAGTTTAACGTGACGTACACTCCGGAACAAGGACATAAGCTACACATACTCGAAATGCCCTTTAATAACTTTGATATAAGTTTTGAATGGTTAGGTATGACAAAAACACGCTTATACAAGTTCAGGGACTATTTTCGACAAATTGCGAAAGTCTGTTGGTCCATATTCAAGATACGAACCATGTGTACCAATCCAAATATTTTTGTATTCAATAAAATCTTGTATTTTATTGATGAGAATGCAAAAATATCAATCGTTGCGTAATTTCGATCATTTTCGTGTCCGTTAAAGCATTTTACGTATTTTTGTGAAACGCGTAACCATACAACCGAACGAACCGGCATCCACGATATTTCCAGTTAAAATCCAAGTTACATATGCCTTAACACCCTTATAGACCCTAAAAATTGGGTTAAAAGGGGTTAAAAGTGATAAAACGCAACAAAACAAGTCTAGAGACCAAATCTGCCAAAATGCAAAACTTGGCCCCAGGACATGGTTGCGGACCGTATCCACAATCCGATACAGTCCGTATCCAAGTGCCAACAACAGATTTTTGCTTGTTCTTCAAGTTCTGCCAAGTTGCTTCATTTCTTGCCACCTAGCTCGAATTTTGCCACCTTCCTTCTACTTTTAACACCTCATTAAACACTTGGAATGCTCCTAGAACAATCCCAACACTTGGCATGATCTCATTTCACTTCTTCAAGTATAAATAGCCACCAAAGTTCACTTGTTTCCTTGCTCATTTCATTCTTTCTTCTCTAATCTAATCTGCTCTTGGAGCTTGTTTCTAATGTATGGAAGCTTTCTACTGAGTTATAAGCATTCCTAGAACACAAGTAAGTGTTTTTCCTTAGTCTATTTCTTTATTTTTGCTATTTATGAGCCAAAAGTAAAAAATTTGACTTTCTGTTTGACTTTTGGTTCTGACCATATTTGGTCAAGTCAAACAATTAAACTTTGCAACGTGATCGTAATCACGAAGGTTATAATTCCCTGTGATTGTACCTTCTGATTACCACGTTACTAGTTAAAGCGACGAGTCAAAGTTTTGTTTATTAAAAATCAAAGATGCACATAAGTGCATTTTACGACGAAATGGTTTTCGAGTTTTAAAACATAAAATTTTGACACCAAATCAGTTTTATAAACATATTTAGACATGTCCAACATGTCTAACTCGTCGTTTCTAGTTTAGTGCTTGTTTCCTTAGTCGTTAGTTTAGTGCTTGTTTCCTTAGTCGTTAGTCGAGCGGTTTGACTACCGCTTTGACTTTCGAATCCGACCCATTTGGTCAATTTTAGGATCCGACCAAGCCCTTTATTATGACCATAGTAAATTACGGAATAACCTACTGTGGTTATACCTTATGGTCGTATCGTTTGGTTAGTCAAATGACGAGTCGATTATATATATTCTTTAAAATGCCGAAAATACCCTTTTTACGCATAAAATAGTGTTGAACACATAAGACCATTATTTTGACATCTAAACTGATTGTACAACTTATATAAACTAGTTTTGACATATTAGACTCATCATAGGACATATTTAACCATCCGAACCCATAGTTATGTTCACGACCCGTTAAAATGGCATAAACCGCCTTAGCGAGCCGTAACAAGTCAAAACACTTTGAAACACTTCCAAATCAGAATGTATGGTATTATGAACCATGTTATACAAGATCCAACTCTTGTTTGATTTATAAACCTCATTCTATCTGGTCTTCCATTTCAAGTTTCGATACACTAACACATAGTATCTCATACACTAGGAACCACTTCAACACTTGAACATTGAGCTTTGCTATTCGATTGAACAAGACCTATACGCAATCCCAAGTGAGTACATAGTTATCCTCTTTTCGTTTTTAAAATGTTTTGGGGTGATTCATATGTGTAATCAAATTTTCTCAAATGTATGGCATATATGTGTTTACTAAGTGCTTTTTGTGTATTATTCATATTTTGCAAAACACGAAGATTGAAAACACGAACCAAATCCTTATAGGATCTTTCTATCTTCAGAGTTAGATTCTTGTAGGATATTTAAAGTACAATCTTAAATCTTTCTATCTTCATAGTGAGATTTCTAAGAAGTGCTTTACACGCCGATGGTTATTGTTTATGTGTTGAGATTGTTGGTGATTTAGATAACGAAACTAGAGTAATACAATAAGGACATGGTGGATACGTCGCTGGTACATCCTATATATAAGTGTGCTTATTGTATTACCCTTCGTGGCGTTATCCGAATCGCCAGTAGGACTTTGTGATTCAATGATTCAATGACTCAATATGACCAAACCAAATCCTTATAGCATCTATCTATCTTCATAGATTGGTTCTTGTGGGATGTTTAAAGTGCTAAATTGAAGTCCTTGATGGGATTCTTTGTGTACTTTAATGCGTATGTTATGATTCAATGAGACCGAACCAAATCCTTATAGCATCTATCTAACTTCATAGTTAGATTCTTGTGGGATGTTTAAAGTGCTAAATTGAAGTCCTTGTTTGGATTCTTTATGTACTTTAATGCGTATGTTATGATTCACTGTGACCAAATCGGATCCTCATAATATCTATCTATCTTCATAGTTAGATTCTTGTGGGATGTTTAAAGTACTAAATTGAAGTCCTTGATTCGATTCTTTTTGTACTTTAATGCGTGTGTACAAGTTGATGACCAAGTTGATGATTATGTGTTTATGTGATTAGTAGTGATTTAGATAACGAAACGAGTGTAATACCATAAGAACATGGTGGATACGCCGCTGGTACTTCCTATATATAAGTGTTCTTATTGTATTACCTTTGTAACGTTATCCGAATCACTTTAGGATTTTTGTGTTTAGTTGATTCAAATGTTCACTATCCAAATCCTTGTCGAAACTTCCATATTTTTAAATGTTAGATTCTTAGAAGGATATCCAAAGTATTATTATAAATCATTGATTTGATTTCTAATAGTACTCACCCAAGTTTATGACCAATTTCAATGTTGTAACAAAGACCAAAGTACAATTTTCAATGGCATAAAAATTACCTAGTAATAATCATATTGCCATATGCAAAACTCTTTTGTCACAAGTTTCACAATCAAGATAATGTATTGCAATGCTAAACCTTTTTGCCATTCCTTGGCTTCAAAGAGTCCATTTTCAATTGACGACTCTCGTAATTGTCAAAGTATTGCAATACTAAACCTTTTGCCATTAATTTGGCTAACAAAACCTATGTATTCACCAACATTCTTTGTTGACGTCTTTTTCACATATGTTTCAGGTCTTGATTATTCAAGTATGCTTCACATAGGAACGCATCTAGGCCTTTTTATACCCAAAAGAGTTGGACTACATACTATGTATGCATGTTATTAAACCGTTATTCAGGTTTCAAGGACGAAACCTTCTTTAAGGGGGGTGGACTTGTAACACCCCAAAAATGTGTAATTTAATTATTGTGCCTTTATATAATTTTAGTATGTAAAATAATAACTTTAGTGATTAACTAAGTTAAGTAGAATGAGTTTTGTGTAGAAGGGATGAAAGTTGTGCTTGAATAAATAATGAATGAAACTACAGGGGTTGGAAGTGTATAATTGAATAGAAGTTTTAAAAACAAAAAAAAAGTGCAGTGTGTGTGTGGGTGTATATCGTACGAGAGAGAAGGAGGGAAGGAGAAAACCTTCTCCTTCAACAACAACAAGAAATTCATCAAATCAAAGGGGTTCTAGGACTGAAATCGAATGCATGTATTGAGATTCTTGATCATCTAAGTGTCTCTAACATGAGTAAGTCGATTTGATGATTTGATGATCTTTCATGAAGTAGGTTGTAATTAGTTCATGAGATTATGTGGAATTAAGCATGAATATTGTTTGGAATTATCATATAGAAGATGAATTATGCTTGAATTTGATTTCTTGATGATTTGAAACAAAACCCATTTGTAGTGATATGATGATGAAGTATGATGATCATGTAGGTGCAAAATTTGTGCAATGTTGATGTATGAATGTGTAGGTAGTAGAATATTTAATGAATGAAATTGATATAGAATGAATGGTATGTGAGCTTAGTTGATCTAATGATCCAAGATATGAATTAGTAGGAATGTGCATAGAATACTTGTAGGTAGTAGAATATTTAATGAATGAAATTGATATAGAATGAATGGTATGTGAGCTTAGTTGATCTAATGATCCAAGATATAAATTAGTAGGAATGTGCATAGAATACTTGTACATCATGCTTTGCTAGTGGTACGCACACCAAGTGTTCGATGAAATGCCTTGAATAAAAATTTCTATATGACAAAGATGATCTCATGTGAATATAATGTTAAATGGTTATAATTGGTAAATGATAGTTTGTTAACTCAATTACGTTGAGAAAGGAATGGAAACGAAGGCTGAGATTAAAGTATATCAACTGTAAAATTTGTAGGAGTAAAGGAAGAAGACACAAGCCACTTCAGGTCATAAGCGAAGCAAGACAAAGGTAAGTTCTTATACTTACAAATAATAGAAATTTACAGTGTTTTTGTCATGTTTATGTAAAGTTTGAAATTCCAAAATATCATGAATTGTTAAATAAGTAAAAGTTTAATTATTGAGTTTGACGTGTTACAACGGGTCAAACAACTAGAATGTAATATGAAGAATGATCATGCGGATGACCCATTATGAAAGGGTCATGTCACACCCTAACCGATCGTGGAATCATCAGGGCGGGACACTAAGCGAACAGATTGCTCAAGAATTTCCACAACGCCTAATAATATGACAATATTTAATAACATCCAATTTCCCATACAATCGAACTAAACATTCATATCAAAAGTCATACGGATTACATCCTTCTCAAACAATACAATTCGACAACTACGTTTTTATTACAAGTTTCTAAAGATAACCCTTAGTCCAATTGCATCGTAATCCATCAACCTGTTACATAAAATACACGTCAATACAATAAGTAAAGGTGAGTACGCAGGTTTAATAGCATAATAATAGCGACAAAGCGTTTACGCATAACCAGTATGTGACACGTAGAGAGGTGAATCTAAGTATGCTAAAAACAATGATACAAGCTAACCAACACAACTGCGAGGTGGAGTATGCGCGTCACGTGTTCACAACAGCGAACACGCACGTAAAGTAATATGCGAGCCTTAACAACCCCCGAACCGATCGGGTGCTAAGTCCAAACTATAGTACTATCGTTGCTAAGGGTGGTCTGCAAGTCCTCATTATTCACACATAGTAAAAAACATTCAGCAATTCACGTATAACATGCAAGAACGGTTAGCGTTTAAAGAGTTTAGCGTTGTGTGTAGCGTGTTTTGATATAGAGACGTATGTAACACCCAAAAGTGTGTTTAAACGAAAAAAGGGTTCAAGTATACTCACAATCAGTGCTCAACGAAGAAACACGAACTGTTGTGGATTGAAGGGAGCACTGGGATCAACATGTAAGCGAATAGAAGTGCATCAGTCTTCAGAAGTGCTGAAACGGTCGAAACGGGTGTGGTTAGGTAACAACTTCGGGCGAAGTTGTACCAAAACTGAGGTTTGGTAACAACTTCGGGCGAAGTTGTACCAAATCTGATGTTTGGTAACAACTTTGGGCGAAGTTGTACCACTCGTCTCTGGTCAACACAAGTTCGGGCGAAGTTGGCACCAGTCAGGTGACAACTTCGAGCGAACTTGTCCCTTTTGGAGCGAACTTGTCTGTTTTGGTTCCAAAATCGAGTGTTTTCGCGTCTTTTGCTGAGGAAATCGAGTGTCCATCTCTCCAACCTTGAGCTACTGAGCAAACCATAGGCTGGAGAGGTCTTTGAGAGCGAGTTTTAGTCATTTTACAGGAACTCGGGCTAATCCGTGCCAACTTGTCAGTTCATACGAGTTAGTCCAGTTCGTGCGAAGTGACTGTATTGTCCTTGTGCTTCCGGATCTGAGTTTCCCCTTGAAACAGACGTAGATTCGAATCCATTTCAAGTATATTGTTGACAATGCCTCGTTCCACTACTTAGTGAACGAAACACACGTCGGTTAGTCCGCATTTTGTGTAAAACTCAATGCTTTAAATAGTTTTCTCAGATCTAACACTTGGTGAGTCTAAATCATCAAGATTTCTAGCTTGAAGAGCCAAGGATAAGTCCAATATACCCATTTAAATGTAGATCTAAGCTAAAACTAGAAGTTTTTATGGAAAAAGATGAAGGTTTTTCATAAACAGAGAAGTTTTGATGCAAACGAAGGTAATCCTTGTGTAAAATCGTAGTGGAAAAAATTGTGATTTGCATAAAACGAGTGGTTCTTACTTGGAAAAACAAAGAAATTCGGTTTTGGGAGTTCTGGAACGAAGTTGCAGCAAGGAGAGCATGAATGGAGGTGCTAGGTATTTATAGGTGAGGAGGAATTTAGGTGGCAGGGGAACAACTTCGGGCGAACTTGGCACAAGTTCGGGCGAACTTGGCCAGTTCTCCTTGGCTTGTGTAAGTTCGAGCGAACTTGACCCTTTTCTGGCCTGGTCAACTTCAGGCGAAGTTGGGGGTACCCAACTTCGGGCGAACTTGGCCTGGTGGCAAAGTTTTGTTCGTCATTTGTTCGTTAGGTGCTCGTTCGGCGATTCGATTCGTATTAGTTAGTTATGTTAAGCGTTTTGGCGAGGCGTTAAGCGTTGCGTTATTAAATTAATGTAATTTAGCGATTCGTGTGAGTGAGAGCGTTGTGATAGCAAGTACAATCATAAATCGTAAAGCACACATAACACATAAGTAACATAATGTAACATAATTAACCGCGATTTGAGCTTGCGTTGGGAGTTGCGAGTATTTAGCGATTTGAATGCGATAAATAAGCGATATAATATGCGTTTCAAAATAGTTGTAAACCATTATAATAAATCTCAGAGTACAATCGGGTTTGAAACAGAAATAAACTAAAATAACGGAATTCGGATAATAATCCGAAAAATCGGGTTATTACAGGTCAAACAACTAGAATGTGATGTTTAAGAATGGTCTGATGTCGATCCCTTACGAACGGGTCAACGAAGTAGAATGTGAAACTAAAGTATGGTTGTGTATGTGATTGTTGCAAACCGGGTCAATGAATGGTAATCGTATAATGAATGCATATCATGTTTGTTGGAAGTTAGTAGGATGAAGTTACATGTAATTTAATATTTGTTTCTTGATGTTGTGATATAGGTAAAGTAAATCTTTAAACGGCAATGCTACGCTCGGATCGGACATACTCCAAATCGCTCTCAATATGCTTCCGTACTTAACTTATGCAAACGCGTCAAAACATTTTGGTTGTCATGTAAGGAAAGATTAGTTGTTTAAGTATCTAAGTCTTGTGTTCATAACGTTTGTAAATGTTGGATGTTTTATAACTAGACTAAAATGGTTAATTCGTATGTAAAGTCAAGTCCTTTTTGTATGGTATAAAAGTGTCAAATTTAGTTGAAATTTTGTTGTTTAACTATGTGGTTTTGACCTTTTGAAATACGGGCGTTACAAGTTGGTATCAGAGCCAAGGTTTGAGGGATTCAAGTACAAGGATCGAGGTGCTTGAACTCAAACCGAAAGCTCAAGCATAGTGTCTGTTCGCTCTGAAGCGCAAAACAAGTAAGTATATTTGATTTTTATGGATTTCTTATAATGATTAATGATACGGGATGTTACGGGGTGTTACGGGATGTTACGGAGCGTTACGGGTCAGTATGGGTTGGAACGAGGCTTGTCGATAGACTTGTCGAGTCAGGTAGGTCACTTGACTAACATGATGCATATATACATATGATGTGCTTATGAATAAGTGAGGGATAGGTTGTGTTAAAAAAAGAATAAAATTAACCTATCTAAAAAAATGTATTGACGATTTGACCTTGATGGAGTCGAACGGGATTATATGGGTAAGTATAAGACCAACGACAATATGATGGCAAGGGAGATGAAGCTAGTTGTCACACAAACAAAATTCATAAGAAATATATTAGAAGTCAACTCATGTGAGTCAGGGTGAATGACGGGCTACGACCCGAAGAATGGCATAAGTACGGATGAGGAAGAAAAGTTGTCCGTGAACTACTAAAATGGTGAAATGATATTTTATTAGTATGTTTGAATTAAAAGTAAGTACAACACATGATCCAATATATGTATACTATAAGTAATAAGTGGCAGATTGAACTTGAAAAGTCAAACTGCAGAAATTGGCATATAATTGATGAACTGCAAGTAGGGGTGAGCATAAAACCGAAATAACCGAATCGCAACCAAAATAACTGAAAAAACCAAACCGAAATAACCAAAAACCGAAATAACCGAAGGGTCGGTTATTTATATTTTTGATAACCGCATGTTGCGATTCGGTTATGGTTATTATTGGTTTCATAACCGCAAATAACCGAACCGAATGTTTTAAACATGGCCGAATCCATAAGATCATAGGTTTTTAAGTTTAGTGTTTAAGTGTTTAACCATGGCCCAATCCATATTTTATTGGTGAAGTGTTTAAGTCTTTTAACCATGACCCAACCTCATTGAATTTAAAACTCTAGCCACTTTGTGTTCCTATGTATGCTTCCACATAACACGTGAAAGTAAACTATAATTGATAATTCTACAAGCTTTAACTGTGTATATTTATTTTTTGCGCATGATATTTGCATAACCCACACATTTAAAGCCTAACTTTAGAAATGATAAAATAACCGACCTATAACCAAACTGAAACCACATTAACCGCAAATAGACAATTAACCGACCGAACCGAATGGTTATGATTTTTTGATAACCGAAGTGTGCGGGTATGGTTTCGGTTATAGACAATAACCGAACCACACCATGCTCACCCCTAACTGCAAGAGTAGTATGTAAGAAACGAAGTGTGTAATGTAGTATACCAAATAAGTGAGAAATTTTTGAAAGAAATATAGGTGAATTAACACCTAATACAATGAATATTTGAATGAAAATAGTATGTTAGAGAATGGTTATGTATTGACCTGTCATGAACGGGTTAAATGAATGAAAATGATATGTTAATGAACGGTCATGTATTGACCCGTAACGAACGGGTCAAACGAACTAATGTTTTAAAAGATTCTAATAAGGGCTAGTACGTAAACAAGATGATTTGATAAATGCCAAGTTTGAAGGAAACTGAATGAAATGTGCTAACCTTTAATTTGTAGATGAGAATGGTCAAACTCTCAACGCAATAAAACTAGAAGAGTTGGTGAAAAGATGAACACGAGCGGAAGCTCATCACGTGATGGACGAGGTCAATCTAGTTTTTGACACGCGCTCATGAAAGGGCGGGCTAAATCGGGACACTAATTGTTGTTCATGTAAATAATAAGGTTAGTGAAGTATTTGACTTATGAATGTTAAATAGAAAGTTATAGACGGAATAATGTTCCATACGAACATATGGTAACACAAGTATGACGTGGTTTGGAAGGTTTGACTTTTAGAGGTCAAGAAAAGAACGAAATTCTTAATTCAAACTCAATGTCATTAATCAAGGCGTAAGCGTGTATCGTAAGTAATGCAATAAAAAAATCGAACGGACAAATCATACGACATCTTCATCATTGGATCTCATTTTAAACAGCCAAATAAACTTATACGTATCAAAATCGTTTATTTCCGCTATCCTTCAAAAACCATATCAAATCCGTGATTTAAACTTGTTAACTATCGAATTGAGTATAAATATCAACCCTAATCAATCCCCAGTGCGTTTACCTTAACCAATTCCACTCGAAAACACTCTGTTTCACTTCTGCAAGACTTCGATCAGATCTTCGTTCGCTAGTACTAATCGGAACCGCTAAACACGCAACCCGTAAGTCCTTTGATGCGCCATCTTGCTCGGTTTTCATAGGGGATCAAAAGTCCTTTAACAGTTTCGAGTATTATAATCTGTACTGTACAAATTTTGTGAAGAAAAGGGATTAGGGTTTTGTTTAGGCACTGATTAGGGAAGATGACTTTTACACGGTTTTGCTTATATATAATGGGATATAAATGGTGGCGGTGGAGTTGACGGTGGTGGTGGTTAGAAGGGGGAAGGTGGTGGTGGTTGTAGTTGTGGAGTTGATGATGGCGGTGGTGGAGTTAATGACGGCGATAGTGTTAGAAAGAAGAGAGAGAGAGAGAGAGAGAAAGAGAGAGGTAGAGATACAAATCAAATTATCTTTATATAATTTAAATATTTTTATGTTTTTAATGTAAATCAGATTTTAAAAAACAATATCAATATATAATTTAAATATTTTTACAGATGCCACCTCATAAAAATAGGCCATGTCAGCATGCCACATTGATTAAAATAGCCAACTCAGCAAAAAAAAAAACTAACCTAGTTAGTGTCTAGTTAATGACAGGGTGACACAACAACCTAGTGTCCAATTGGGGGTGGTGGGAGCCAAAATGAAAGTTGAGAGTGGCAACAGCCAATTTTGATTATATACGTTTTCGGTTGATTTACGTTTTGACATTACTTTTAATTTTTCCTAGAAATGAGTCGGGTCAAATACAACGTTTTCGTGTTTATTTTCATGTACGTTTTCAGTTGTTCTATGTTTTGACGTAATTATTTTTTCGAAAACCAGTCAGGTTGAATATAATACGTTTTCGTTATACGGTAAAATTCAATATACTCTACGTTATAACACCGCAGCAACGCGCGAGGCAAATTACTAGTTTTGTAGAATAAAGCTATATCTATTTTATCAGGGGTGTATTATCTAATGTAGTAGAGGTGTATTTGGGTTGCGTTTTTTTGGGTTGGTTTAAAGTTAATTTCAACAAATTCGGGGCCAAACGTGTCACACCCTGACCCACAGCGGAATAAGAGTCGGGGCATAATTGGGTTATCACCAAAGCTCATGATATTTACTAATATGTTTCATATTTATTAAATTCAAAATTACATCCTCAATATTCCAAACATGTTCATACAAATACAAAGAAAGATAATCAACTAAACAATCCAAAGTCTAAACCAGTTTATTCTTCTAAGCCATCCTATGTATTTCTTGCTGCAGCTGGATCACCTGTATCATGTGTAAAAATGGGGGTTTTTGGGTCAACATAAGTTGGCGAGTGAACCTTGTTAAAAAAACATTTATTATTGATCTCTTGTTATCTTTATCAGGAAAAATTGTGCAATAGTCATATGTGAGCAAACGTAATTAAATCATACAATAACAATAACAACAACAAACAATAACTTACAATAACATACAATAACAAACCAACTTGCATGAATATAACACATGAATGAAACTGTATATGTTGGCAACGTCACGTTCACGCTCATAATGTAATGGGGAACGGACGGCCTATGATGAATGTCTGTGCGATCAAGGCTCAATCAAACGGAGCCGATCGTATGTTGGCAACGCCTGGTTCACGCTCATAATGTAATGGGGAACAGCTCAACGCTCATAATGTAATGGGGAGCGGCGGCCTATGATAATGTATGTACTGAAAATGATAAATTAAATCTAAACAATAACCACACAAACAGTTGATACAAGTTGAATACACATTTGTTCATGAATATGACAGATGTACAATAGTTTAAATGTGATAGATAATAAGACACATGATACACCCCAAAAACGTGATTAAAACGGGGAATTTGTAGAGATTCACTCACATTGGGTGCGTTCGGTTGAAGATGATGAAATGCGCACGAGTTTAGAGGATTGATCGACGAGAATTAACTAACCTAAATAACAACGAAAGGTATGGTAAATGAGTGGATTTTATTAATAATTTTAATAGGATTTTTAGATATATTTTTGTGAGTTTTAAGGCTATTTTCTATCTTTAAAAAACATTATTTTTAAGTATTTTTAGTTGTTTTTAAATTAAATAAATATATAAAAATATATAAAAATGTTGACTTTTGCGTTGACCTTTGACCATTGACCATGACTGTTGACTGTTTGACCGGTTCATGTGTGCGCCGGGTAAGGCTCGAACCCGAGACCTCCCGTACGCGTACACGCAGCTCTACCAACTGAGCTACGTGTCTAACCCGAAATATTTCTGTTTTTAATTATATTTATATACTGTTTTAATTTATTCAAAATTCATTTATTTTTTAAAAAGGATTTTAATTATCGAACCGGTGCCGTCAACAGGTCTCGAACCCGGGACCTGTGATTTAGTGTTGCACACAGTCCACCGCTGGACTGTGTGTCTAACTTGGTTAATATACTGATTTTTATTATACTTAACATCTAATTGCGAGTGGATCCGGTTCAGTTTAAAAAAAACATTTTTATTACAGAGAGTGTGCGTGTGTCAAGGATCGAACTCGGGACGTATGCGTATTGTTTGCACACAGTCCACCACTGGACTGTGTGTCTAACCCGTTTATAATACCGATTTTAATTAATCTTATATTCATAATAGACTTCATCTTCTTCGTTCAATTCACAGACAACGGTTAAGCCAACTGTTTCTTGTTTAATTCGGTAATGAACATTATAAGAAATTGAAAGGTAATGAACGGAGAGGGTTTGGGGAAAGGATGTACCGAACAGGTGTCTTTCACAGAACTCCGGCAATGATTCGTCGGCTCTGTTTTGTGAACTTCGGCTGTTAGGATCAATTAACTGTTTTGATTGATTAGATATGAAATTGAACTACTGAGCAACGATTATCAGTAGGTTTAAATGATCGTACCAGCTCACGGCGTGATTCTGGAAATTTCAGAAGTTTTCCGGCGAAAGCAGAATTTCCGACAACGTCGTCTGGGATTGATTCTGGGTGATGGATTGATGTTAGTAATGGTCTATCAATGGAATGGAACAGAAAGAGTCGAGGTATTTACCGTTTTGAGGTGAGTCTCGGTTTTCCGACGACTTGCAGAGAATTCCGGCGATGATCAGAAAGTAATTCCGACGACCAGAAAATAGAGTAAACGTGAAATTAGAAGCTCTGGGAATGTAATTGAATCGCGAGATGAGGATTTTGTTGAAGTAATTCCAGAAATGAATGTTTTCGGTTATAAAAACCAAACATCACCTGAATTCAAGTTCATTAACGACTGAATTGATTTAAAAAGTCGGTTTATCGGTTATGATCAAGATTCCCCGAGCACTCAAACGTCTTGGACGGTTTGAAAGCCGATATCGGTTTCAGTTGGCGCAACAGGTTGATTCTCAGTTGAACATATGATTTAATTGCTTCCTAGAACTCACAAAAAGATCAAGTGGCGGAGTGGTTATATGTGCGCGAGTTAAGGCTTTGACTCACCTGGCTGACCAGGGTTCGAATCCCGGCAGCCGGTTTTCTTTTTATTTATTTTATTTTCACTTTTTATTAATTATAGTTTTTAAATTCTAATTTGTTTATTAATTATGCATCGCTTAAAATTAAAAATAAACATAAATACGCAACGAAACATATATAACTTGATATTCGATTACAAACGAAGCAGGTTTGGAAAAACCCGTTTTTGACAAATGTTACAAAACGTCTATTTTTTTTCTCTTTGGGAATTTTTATCGCGTTCGCATCCTTCATCAAATATACCTTATAATTTCACTAAATATAAATGCATTTTCTCTCTCGTTTCAATTAAATAATATTTTTTATACCTTTATCATTATATTTTCCCTTTTCTCCACCCACAACCACTTTCAAAATATATTAAAAAATGAGTTAATTGCCCGAATAGTCCCTGTGGTTTCACGTTTTTTCACGTTTAGTCCCCAACTTTTCAAAATAGCATGTTTGTTCCATGTGGTTTGCTCACTTGTTACTCGGATAGTCCCAAATTGAATGGCAGTTAGTTTGCCAGTTAAATTTGTGGGAAATGTCTAAACAACCCTTTATACATATATTAAAAAATAAAAAAAGCAATTACTAAATATGTGAGGCCCACCCCACCCACCACTACCCAACCGCTCTTCTTCTTCCTCACTCAAACCAAAACCTGCAACCCCTCTTCTTCACCACCTGTTCCGATCAGAAAATCAAATAAAAAAAACACGTAGATCATATTTGCACAAAAATTCAAATCTTAACAATTTTCGCCGCTTTGACGACCGGATTCTCACTCGCAATTGCCTCGCGACCAGCGGTTTTATAGTCGTACGTATAATCATGCCGATCAGAATACCGGTGCTCACCGCATAACAGATCACCAACCCAAATCCGTCACCCCAATCGAACATCATCACCTCGTCTCGATTTGTGAAAACATCCGGTGACCATTCTCACCCACTGAACTCGTTTTTCCTGCAAAACAGTGGCCGGATAAGTGTCGTCTTTTCCATCTCCGGCCTCTCCATATCGTCGATTCTCTGGTGCAAGTAGTGGCTCCAGTAAAGATACACAAACTGATCATATTAGCATGTTTTTATAACAAATAAAAGAAAAATCAAATGTTATAACTACATAATTCTTCAACTAAAGATCCCCGAAACAACATTGCCGCGCGATCTGTACGCCCTAAAAACTCCTTCGAACTCCTCTGTATTAATTTCTTTGTTGTGCACTTGCACTCCAATCGAAACCCAATATTGCAACACATTTATTTCCTTTAACCCAATTTTATTTAATTCAGTTGTGAGGGATTGGTTGCAGTGGATAAAATCTGTGGTGATGAGATATGGTTGTTGAAGATGTAGAAGATGATTGGGAGGGGGTGGGGTGGGTGGATTATTAATTAATTCAAAATGGTGGGTTATTTTCATATTTGATTTTGATTTTACATTCTTTTATTTTTATTTTTATTATTAAGGGCAAAAAAGACATTTCATACGCATTTAACTGGATAACGTAACTTCCATCCAGTATGGGGACTATTCGAGTAACAAACAATTAAACCACATGGAACAAACATGCTATTTTGAAAAGTTGAGAACTAAACGTAAAAAAACATGAAACCACAGGGACTATTTTGGCAATTAACTCTTAAAAAACTATAGAGGGTGATAAGTATCCTTTTAGACATACAAATAAATAGTAACATTTTCTGTTTACTTCATTCACAGCCACTTTTTATAATATAAAAACTCTTCTCACAACATTTGATAGACAGGTTGTAAATGCTCTTATGTCGGTTATTTTGGGTTGGGGTCTTCTAACGAATTTTTATATTGGGATTTCACACAAAAACTAAAATGAATTCTTAAATTGGGATTTGTACGGGTTTTTTTTATTTGCCTTAAAATAAAAATCTTTTTTATGTATTGTTTTTGATGTTCGCTTTATATCATATTTTACGTATCATCCCATTTTGAAAATGCAAGACTATCTGTAATTTTGAACAAACCAAAATATGGTAGGCACAAGAAAATCATGATCCAATGCCGTGTGACAAGACGTATAATGCACAATACCCCTTGAGTAATAAATGCAACCAACGTAATGACTTTCATCTTAGACATTAACCCGTATGAGTTGATCTAAAAAGCACATTTTCCGCAATAGAAGATTGTAACTGTTTATTACCTAAATATTAGGCTATGTATTGTGGTGAATGTGAAATGTGATAAAAAAGTGTGATGGGGAGAGTTTCACATTCACATCAAGAATATGTGTTATTGCAAGATGATATGTGAAATGTGGTAGTAGGTTGACCTGACTATATGAATAGGTTATATGAATAATGCTAGGGAGAAAACACTTGAATTTGAGAAAACCTTGCAAACCCAATTCATGGTCTAGGTTTTGCCACGTGTCTATAGTAAATATCATATTCTTTTTGTCTTTGAGCGCATAAATTGTATTTTCACATCTATCTTATTTTATCCAAGAAGATATCTTCCCCCAATTTGATTTGACAATATTTATTACCCATCACATCCAAATCTACTTTCAAAACCCAAGATCCACCATTTCAAAACCTCCATTTTACATGAACTTCATCTCTGTTTCAAGATCCACCCATTCAAAACCTCCATTTTCTATGAACTTCATCTCTGTTTCAAGATACACCCAAGATCCATTTCCATGAACTTCATTTATGTTTCAAGATCTACCCTTTCAAAACCTCCATTTCAAGATCCCCACTGACGGGATCGTCATTCACAACGAGTCCCCCATTTGACGAGGAAGTGAATGATCAAGGTTTGTCATTCCATATTTTTTATGGGTTCGAGGTTTTTTACACCCCTAATTCAACTTTACATGTTATTTTCTTAAAAGAAATCGAAGAATCAAGATCCTGTCAAAATATTTTCATTTTGGTTTTAGTTTCCTTTCAATAATAAGTTGTTTTGATATTTAATTGCCATTTACTTTGATTTTCGTTATTCACAATTGGTTTTATTTTTTCCAGAATCAAGAATGCTGCCAAAAGATTTTTAATTTTCAATACCATCGATTATTGTTTCAAAAGAAAGAATGACGTTTATAGGTAATAATATTTCAATGCTATTAATTTTAGTTTGGTTTTCATTCTTCTGTGTTGATTTATGTCTCCAACAATCAATAATGGTGTTTATAAATTTTGATTTTGATCCATGGATTACTTATTTTGGTTTCAAACTCGTTGATTTTGATCCATGGATTAATTATTTTTGTGTTAAAAAAATGTGTTTGGTTAGGTTGCTTGTTTGGGGATTTTGATCTGAATAGTAATTGTTTTTTATTGGTTTGGTTGCTTTGTTTGGGGATTTTGATCTGAATAGTAACTGTTTTTGTGTGTTATAATACGAGGTAACACATGTTATAATAAAATTTTACACTGTTTTTGTCTGTAGTCACATTTGTGTTAATAAGTTTAACTTTAGGGGATTAACACTAATGTACTTATTTTGTTCATAGGTGAATGGATGTCTATGTTCAAGATAAAGATGGTTATCAAGACGCAAAGTGTAGCTAGATTTTTGTAACCTTTATGATAGTTTTTGGATCATTGTTATATATTTAAGTTTGTATAAACATTTTTGTTCCCTTTAACTATGATTGTAATGTGCGCAATTACTAACAACCCATGATGACAAGTGACTTTTGTTTTGATTAACATTTGTAACTGGTGTTGGACGTAACATGTGTAACTTATGTGAGAGGTAACTAAATAATAGCACAAAATGACCTGATAAAATGCCCTACATTCAACAATGTAACACTTCTTACCCCGAAGTGTTACACATGTTACAACATATAAGTCAATCTAGATATATTACCCCGAAATGTAACACATGTTACAACAACAATAAATGGTCCGTTTCATATTATATGTACCATATTAACTTGTACATGTGTTACAACATCAAGATTATAACATATGTTAACACACGTTATCTATGATTATAACAGGCGCTTAACATATGTCAGGTTACATCATGGTGTTCTGTTACAGCATGAACCACTAACACATGTTATAAATGAACGAAGAGTTCTTTCCCAAAAGATGTGACTTATTCAATGTCCAAACATTAACGTCGCCTACATCCATCCAGCTTGTCAATTGAATATCTTTATGGATCTGTAAATCAACACACATTATATATCATTCTAACAGGGGGCTTAACACATGTTATGGGTCTGTTTCTGTAAATCAAGCAAACCAACAAAAAAACACTTACTGTTCAGATCAAAAGCCCAAACCAGCAACCAAACCAACAAAAAAACAATTATTGTTAAGATCAAAAGCCCAACAGCAACCAAACCAACAAAAAAACAATTATTGTTAAGATCAAAAGCCCAAACAAGCAACCAAACCAACAAAAAACCCGTTTAAAATCTCATCCTAAGTTTTCGATTTATTTAAAATACATGAACATTAACCATTACTAGAACACTTTCAGCCCACAAAAACATATTAACAACCATTTCAACAAAAAATCAAGTATGAAATGATATTTCAAGAACGCTTACCGGATCTAGAACCGTCCGATGAACACGAAGAAGATCTTCAAACCTTCTTCTCTCACACACACTTGTGCGTGTGTCTTTGTGATAAAGATTGTTGTTTCTCTATCTAAAACATCAACTTTCTCTCTCTAAAAACATTCATCTTGCCAGCATTCTCTCTCTAAAACAAAAAACTTCAAACTTTTTCTCTCACACACACTTGTATGTGTGTTCTTGGTGTTATAGATGAACATGGTGAAGATTCTTGTTCTCTCTCTAAAACAACAAATTCCTCTCTCTAAAAATCTTCATCCTGACGTCATTCTCTCTCTAAAACAACAATCTTCAAATGAAGATCTGACCATCTTCAAAGTTTTTGAAATGATTTTCAGACCACATGATGCTGAAATTATCTTCAAAAGAAGATTTTGTTTCAGCGGAATAGCTGGTTGTAGCCATTGCCAAATACACAAGCATGCACCAGATCACCATTGAAGGATCATCATTGAAGACCATGAAGCTTTTCTCTTTCACATGATGAAGAAAGAGGAGAGAGATAATAGTGTTTTGAAAGATCTGACTTGGAGAAAGAGGAGAGAGATAATGATAGTAGTACTACACAAGTGGGGTTTGTCATTAGTCTTTTTGTTCTATCAGAAATGCCCTTCTTTGATTATATTTAAATCTAATATACACACAAAATAGGAGAGCCATAGATCTTCTTGGATGAAAGACAATCAATGGATGAGAATGAGTTTTCAGGGTTTTCCCAAAAAGATGAGATTTTCCACTTAACCCTTTCCAGGATATATATTACTTAATATATGTAATAAAAAAAAATCAAATCACCACCGCCCCCAAACCCACTTAACGCCTCGCCTATCGCGGTGTTTTGCTCCCCGTTACCAATGTGGTGGGGCTTAGCGCCCAAAGTATATTTCCACAAGTCCACAACAAATAGAGTTAGAAATCATGCACAAATATTGTATTCTTTTGAATTATAATTTGTCAACCATGCACCACAAGACCACAACTCTAAACATAGCATTGCCAACGTATTTATGTTGTGGCAAAATGTAGAAGGTGTGCACTACGATCTTATTACTCGGGATAGGAACATAATTGGCCACCATTTTGTCGAATCTACATTGACGGCCAACATAAGAACGTATGCTAAGCAAGGGTGGTAGATTGATGCAAGTGGTGGGTGTGTTAAGTCGATTGGGGCCTAAAGCAATGGTTTCACATGCAAAGATATGTCGTCATAGTAGTTTTTGACTTAAAATTGGTTTGATTGGTTTTGTATTAAACGATTCTCTCTACGTAAAGTTGTGCTGAATTCAAAATAAATAATAGTATGTATGTTAATGTTCTACAATATTTCTTACTTAAAATTTATATTATTGAACGATTCTTTTAGATCTAGCAATATTAAATTCAAACTAAATAATAGATGTAATATACGGCAATGTAGAATAATAGATTTCATATACACTAGGGTTGAATTCAAAATAACGTTAGTATACAACAATACTTTTTACTTAAAGATTGATTTTGTATGCTTATATTGTTCTAATAGTTTTCAATTTACATG
This sequence comes from Scalesia atractyloides, assembly GCA_947069175.1. NCBI lineage: Eukaryota > Viridiplantae > Streptophyta > Magnoliopsida > Asterales > Asteraceae > Scalesia > Scalesia atractyloides. The sequence continues at coordinate 419 of CAMTDV010000082.1, read as the reverse complement.
TCATTATATAGAGTGGTGGGGCTACACAGGATGATACATATTCAGCCAACACCAATCAATTTTACGGTTTATATAGAACGTGTAATAGAGAACTTTGAAATAACGGTAATGTTTTTTTATGAATGACACTATTGACTTTACTAAAAGAAAATTGACACCATGAAAAACTATATATGTATTTAATTAAAGGACCAAGTTATATAAACATTTTACCTAATAATAAAATATATAGTTTATTAGTTAAGTCCAGTTAAGTAATTTCTTCTAATACATACTAAATACTTGTATAGTCCACTTTAAATCATGAAACAGGTCTTTTTTAAGTGTTTTAACCCAATAACCAGTTAAGGGTTCATTTAACTAAACAGAAACTCAACAAACTTTATTCTTCATCTTCAAACACTAAACCTTATGGGTGA